>JAJPUD010003345.1:162788-254708 GCA_023553655.1 Myrmecobius fasciatus | reverse complement strand
GTTAGATGATGAAGTGGAAGAAAGAACAAAAAACTTAGGTCTACCAATTATGGTTTTATGGCAAGGCAAAGTTGCTTCATCTCTCGTTTCATTTTCTACATGTGAAGACCAGGAAGAAAACTCAAACTATACCTACAACCTCACAAATGTAGAGAGCATTGTCACTGATCCTCACATACAAAATGTTTTTATGACTCATACTTTGGTGTTTCAAGAATATGTGACGTGATGTGTCTCTCCTTCCAAATATAGGATATAAGATCTCCTTTGCCCAAGTGGATGGTTTCATGCGTAACTCAAGTCAAGAACCTCTTATTAAATATCTGCTATTTGCCAGACTATACTTAATATTGGGGATACAAAGAAAGGAAAAAAACAAATTCCTGTTCTCAAGAAGCTTACAATATAATGGGGAAACAACATGCAAACAATTATATATAAGTAAGCTATAAAGAAGATAAATTGGAGATAATTTTAGAGGGAAAGAATTACCATTAAGGAAGACTGGACATCAAGTTCTGCAAAAAGCCTTTCCCAATCTCCTAGCAAAAAGCTTCTCTAACTAATGGTGGTGCTCAGACAACAATTAATGCCTGACCATCCTTCCATCTTGATAAAAAATGCCTCAGCTGTTACTGGTGTAGACTTTGAGAATCTGGAGAACAAGGTCACCTTATTTGGTACCAAGGTAGAACTTTAGTAAAGGAGCAATTACAACAATAAGACTTAAAACTAATAGTTTCATTACTAAAATTAGGACTTAAACACCACTGAAGTTAACTTGATCACAATCCTGTGTAACAATGACTTCTCCAAACAAGCCAGAACAAAAAAAGGCCCAACTGGAAGGGCATCAAGCTCATCTACCTATGAGATCTTTTTCAACTATACTGAGACTTGATATATAGAGTTTAAAGTTTCTTGAATATAAGCTAAAAATATAAAATTTGACTCTCCAAGTAGATATGCAAAAAGAACTCTACTGGAAACAGTAAGGCATTCTGTCCTTCCAGCAAACTGATCTACTTACTGAAGTTCCTCCAAGAAATATACAAAGGCTCTCCAGGTTCTTGATGAAGGTTAATATTGTCCCATAATAGCTGAATATATACTAATTTGCTGTCCTGGGATAGAGATGAAAGAGGAAGCTAAAAGTAAATCAAAAGAAAGTATTAGCCATGCCATGAGAATAGCAAAGTTCAACAATAATTCAATTCAACTAAAATTTTTATAAACTGGAGAAAAGCTCACCAAGACAAAAACTTGGGACTATCTAAACACAGGCTCACTGAGCTTGGATCCAAATTTCTGATTCTAATCCTTTCTACTGTACCATGCTTTTTCTTTGGAAGGGAAATATAACATATTAGATTGAAAGGCTGAATAGGTTGAATAAGGTTAAAAGAGAAATCTCTTTGTGTTATAGACTTTAGACACAAACAAAATGCTGACTTCCATAAGTTATGAATGGTAGAAAAATCCAAATTTGTGCTGAACTTTATTACATTTTTATAACTCATTTATCATCATTTTTTACATAGAGGAAGATTAACTGCTGAAATGTCACAATTTTTAAATGTGATTTGTTTCTGACTTTTAAAAGTGGTATGATGTAGCACATTAAAAAAATACAGAGATCATGTTTTATTATGGTGAATGAGACATTATAAATTTGCTTCATTTCTAGATACTTTGTTATGGCTACTGTTTGAAGTTAAGTAGACTACAGATTGCTTTAGGAGAAACACAGTAATCAAGACCTAAGAAGTGACAATGTCACCACTCTAGTTATTCTGTTTTGTTCTAGCTGGCACATTAAAAAATGGGTACTGATGAGCTGGAATGTCCTGGGAGGGTAGTCAGGATTGTAAAGGGCCTCTAAATCAGAGATGTCAAATACCATGTGCTAAATACCATGTGCATCAGAGATAAAAAAAAAAAAAAGAAGCAGATGAGAGTCCCTCTGCTCAAGGAGCTCCCAATCTAATGAAGGAGACAACAAATATATACAATCAAGCTATATATTGAATGGATAGGAATTAACAACATTACATTACATTACATTAAAACAAGCATTACAATTAAAAGTGGTTGGGAAAGGCTTCCTGGAGGAGATAGGATTTAAACTGGTACTTAAGGTAAGTCAAGGAAGGCAGCAGAGATGAGGAGGGAAAGGAACGGGGCCAGTCAGAGGAAAAATAACTGGAGCTGAGAGATGGAGTGTCTTGTTTGTAGAACAGTCAAAAGGAGACCATGTCACGATCAAAGATTTACATGGTTGACAATAGACTATCGGAAGACTAGAAAGGAAGGAGGCGGGACAGGTTATGAAGGGCTTTGAATGGTTGGGTGACTTTTTTCATCTTTCAGAAACACATGTATAGGAGCAAAGACAGTGAATGGTAGGAACACTCCAAGTTTGAGACTTGACAGACTGTCACCAGCAAAATAATGAGGAGGGAGGGGGGTAAGAAGACTCCAGAGGCATTCAGTGTAGTGAACTGGTCTGCCAAGAGGTCAAGATGGGGGAAAAGAGTAAAGTTAAGACAGTCACAGTGTGTCTAAAGAGAAGGGTTTGGCAAAGGCAGAGGAGATAGAGGGGTGCACTAATGGGTGACCTCAACGGTATGGCTCTCTTTGTATAAGGCTGGGACGGGGGTGCAGAAGTAGCTCACAAGAAGTGAGTAAGCTGAGGGATGCAGTGGTTAGGGTGTCTGGGGAATAGTCAAGATATATGAGGGAAGGTGTTGGGTCAAAGCTCACTATTTTTCTCTTTTATGTCTTGCTTGCTTATTGTTTTTAAACCTTTCTATTGTCCATATTTCTGTGGTCAGAGGTACTGCAAAGCAATTTGTTTATGACTGGTGTTAGTTACTTGTAGGAATGTTTTAATGGTTCTCTTTTATTGAAAAATCCACTTTTTTCATTGGTGATTAGGCTCAAGTCTGCAGGATATGTCACCTTAGGTTGCATCTTGAGATTCTTTGCTCTATATAACATATAATTCCATTCTCTTCTGTGATTTCTGGTAGGCAAAGAACTGTCTAGTGCTATTTACAATTTCTTTCTTTTACAATTGAAGCTCTCCTGATTACTTGTTCATAAGTAGAATCGTGAAATTTAACTACACTATGTGAAAGTTTTTTTTTTTTTTTTTCTGGAGATATAGAGATTCTTTCTCAGTTGATACTCCCTCCACACCAACTATGTTCAGAACTTCTTGGCAGTTGTCTTGTATACATTTCTTGCATTATAATGTTCAGGTTTTTGAACTTGTATTCTTCTCAAAGACTTATGCTTAAGTTCTTTTTAACTATACTTTCTTCACAATAAATGTTTTGCTTATATAGAGATCACATTTTCTTTTAATGCTACTTCATTTATGTGCATTTGTATTTCTGATCAACTGTTGTCGCCTTTATTTCTTTGGAAAGATTTACCACTATGGACTTAAGGGGCTTTTTTTGTTGTTGTTTTGGTTTTTTCTGTCAATTATATCTTCTGGGTGGGTAATTCTGCTTTCTTGATTCTTTTTTCTTTCTTGAATCAATTGGGAATATTTTTCTGCAGTTTCTTTCTTGCTTTCTTTGGAATCCACAGAGTCCGTAACCTCTTCAGTTATTAGTGCATTTTCTTTTGTCTTACAATATTTGCAGTATCTGGACTTTAAGTCCTAGAAGCCATCTTTCCTTTTGCTATTAATGCCTTCCCTTTGGCTTATCTGCTCAAGATTTTTAGCCATCTTCCTTCTGAAATCAGTTTTATCCATTATCCTTCCCCCCCCCCCAGGTTTAGTGGAGCCTCACACAAGAGACACTTTGCCCCAATTCCTTCTGTTTCTTAGTTTTTTGGCAAAGCACTACCTAGGACAGCTGGTATGCAAGGCAGAGTAAGCTGGTGCTTTCCCGTATCTTCACCTCTTCTTTCACAAGGGGAATAGCAGTGGTAGTGAGTTTTGTTGCTCACTGACTCAGAATGACAAAAGAATTGCTGAGTCAAAGGGCATAAACCTATTGCTACCATGCATAGACAGGGATGCTAAGTGCGCATATCAGGGATTAGTCTTTTTTGCTCTTATTTCCTCGAATTTTTACCTCATTCAGGTGCTTGGCACCTTAGTAGAACCAACAGTAGAACAAACTCTTGGGTGTAATTCTTGCTTTGGAAAGGCCTGAGGGGTGTGTGGATTGTGAGGTCTAGCCTTCTCTTCTGTTTGGTAACATGATCCAGACTTTCTTGTAAAACTGGAGTATATGATGAGATGAACAGAGAAAAGTTCGTTCCATGACAGAAAATAACTTCAACATCATGCCAAAGGAAGCCCAGATTACTTCCCATCTTCAAATAGTACCAAGATATTAGTATTCTTTAGGATACTCAAGACAAATGTAGCTGATTATTATATTCCCAGGAGATATTCTTAGAGTGTCATTAAGCATTTCTAAAATATTATCAATTCATTTTATCAGCTAGTTTTAATAAAAATACAATTTAACATAACCTGAGAATTATTTATGGAATGATATTGTAAAGAATAATAAAAATAAAAATAAACCATATCCTTATTTATTCTGCAATTATTAACCACCTTTTAAAAGCTATATAAATATTTCTTTACTAATTCTGAAAAGGAATTTTGTGGGCCAAAATATAATTATCCTGTAATACTCCTATTACCTAAGTATCCCATTGATTCCCTTAGGTTTTCCTAACTATTGTTTCTTTTAATACAGCCTGATGGAATAAGTACCTACCTGTACTCCTTTATTACAATGTTCAGATGTGAGGATAAGTCCTGGCAAATTGCTAGGAAGGTCCAAACGTCTAAAATACCAAACCAGATTCCAGAAAATAATTGGATGTTGATTGATGAATGAAGATGTGTGAATCACTTGATCCCCTTCGTTCTCCAATAGTGATTCAAGTTCTTTACGAAGCACTAATGGACTCAAGTAGGGCACGGAAACAGGGGAAGGGTTGGGTCTCTTCCTCAAAGGATCCTTGTAATATAGGGGGGGAAAAGCCAAACAGAAAATTGTTTACACCTTTATTTTATACTTTTTATAGACTCAACTATATACTATGTTCTTATAGCACACTGCAATATCCATTTTAATTGATACAATGATAAAAAATTTTAACAGCATTTTCTTTTTCCAAATACATGCAAAGATAATTTTCCACATTCACCTTTGCAAAATCTTGTGTCCAAATTTTTCTTCCTTTCCTCCCCTTCCCCTTAAGATAGCAAGCAATCCAATATAGGTTAAATATATGCAATTCTTCTAACCATATTTCCATATTTGCATGTTGCACAAAAATATCAGATCAAAAAGGAAAAAAGCACAAGAAAAAAAAAACAAGCAAACAAATAATAACAACAATAAAAAATGGTAAAAATACTATGCTTTGATTCACATTCAATCTCCACAGTTTTCCCTGGATGAAGATGGCACTTTCCAAATGATGAAAATTTCAACAAAAATAAATGATTTGTTCAAACTAAATATTTAAGCTTTATTTATGAGTATATTTTAAACTATATTCACCAAACCTTCCATTTTTTTAAAAAACAATGAACTTGCCAAACAACTACAAAAAAAGGAGAAAAATGAGGTTTGCATATGAAAGTATGAATATATGTGTTACAAAATGTTTTTTAAATGTCTGTTAAATTTACATTTTTTTTTTACCATGTTTAACATATATTGAATTACTTGTCATTTAGGGGAGAAGGCAGGGAAAGGGAGGGAGAGGTTTTGCAAGGGTTAATGTTGAAAAATTATCTGCATATGTTTTGAATATTAAAAAGCTTTAATTAAAAAAGTTTGTTAAATTTAACAAAGTAGTAAGTGAACTAAAAGTATCTGAACTATTTTTCTCTTGTGTATTTTGGTTTTACTTATCTTCTTCTTCTTCCTTTTTTTGTAAAAAATCTCTACTGGACAGCTAGGTAATGCAGTGGAAAGAGCACCAGTCCTCAAGTCAGGAGGACCTAAATTCAAATGTGGTCTCAGACACTTAACACTTCCTAGCTATGTGACCCTGGGCAAATCACTTAACCCTAATTGCCTCAGCAAAAAGCAAAAAAAAAAAAAAAAGAAAAAAATCTCTACCATTGTTGAATTCTTTACAACAGAAGCCCTTAATCATTTTTTTCCCCTTCTACTACAGATCCTTTTGGCAATTTAGTTAAGATTATGATCCTTTTCTCAAAATAATTTTTAAAAATAACTAAAGGAAATGCTAAATTTCAATTAGTGGGGGGAAAGATGTAATTTTTTTTTCCTTATCAAGTTCACAAATTCTTTGAAATTGTAGATTCTGGGATAAACTCAGAATTAAGTATTTCTCCATCAAGTTATTTAGAAATCACAGCAGAGAGAAGTGTTTTTCCTTTTAAGTACTTATGAATTTTAAAATATTTGCAAAATGTTTGCATTTTGAGATGCTTCAGTTACTCTTAAAAAATGAGTGTTAGTGGGACAGCTAGATGGTGCAGTGGATAGAGCACCGCCCTGAAATCAGGAGGACCTGAGTTCAAATCTGATCTCAGACACTTCCTAGCTGTGTGACCCTGGGCAAGTCACTTAACCCCAATTGCCTCAGCAAAACAAAACAAAACAAAAAAACACCTTACTCCCTGTATCCTTTAATTTACACTCAATTAAAAATTTTATTTTTAAAAAAAAAAAGAGTTGATGAGTATGATATGTAAAAACTGAAATTAAACTAATTTTTGCATCAAAAGTGGAAAAAAATGACACATGCCATGTTCACTTCTTTTTTGTTTTTTTTCTTCCCTCTCCCATGGTTTTTCCCTTTCACTCTGATTTTTCTCTCCCAACATGATTCATAAAGCAATGTATATTTAAAATAAATAAAAATACAAAAAAAAGGTAAGAAATATGGTAGAAAAATTTTTGTAGGCTTAAAAACAAGGATTTATTGAAACTTTCTGCTTTAAGTGCAACATAAAAAATCCTCAAATTAATACTTTTTATTAACAGAAGGTATAAATACATATAAAGATAGATACTCAAGTTTCTGTCAAAGAGAGGGCCCAAGTGCAGAAATGAGAGCAATTGAAATCGAAACTGTATTAACAAAAGAACTAATGTTTTCTAAAGAAGTATTTGTCAAATACCTTATGCAAAATTATGCTGTGCTTTATTATACAAATATATAATAGGATCATAACATTTATTGTTACTCACCACAACTTCCTGTAAACTGTTTGGCAGACTAACTGTTGAAATGCCATGGAAAGGTCGCTGAGAAAAATCAATATTTTGTAAAGGGCCTCCAACACTGTGGCTCCGAGTCAAAGATACTCCTCGACTTGAAAAATTATTCGCTACAGATGAAGGTTTCACACTTGGGAAGTCTACATTCTCTTCCTTTAGCTCAACACTTTAAAAGAAAAATACATGTGCAAATAAAACTACTTTCTTTTACTGTTATGCTACCTTCAAAGCTAACATATTTACAATGGCAAGGAAATTACAGCAATATCCTCCCCCTCCCTCAAAAAATTATCTACTACAACCAAGCTGGATTTGTACTAGAAATACAAAAATGATATTTCACTATCAGGAAAACAATGAGTATCTATCTAATTGTGCTCCTTATAGTTCCTAGCTTTATCTTGGCAGGTAGATTCCCAAATATTTTATATTATTTGCGGTTATTTTAAGTGGAATTTCTCTATCTCTTGCTATTGGACTCTGTTAGTAACATATAGAAATGCCGATGATTTATGTGAATTTATTTTGTATCCTGCAACTTTGCTAAAGTTGTAAATTGTTTCTAGTAGTTTTTAGTTTGATTCTCTAAATATACTATTATATATATCATCTGCACAGAGTGATAAATTTGTTTCCAATAATTATCTATCTAAAACCAAATGCCAATATTATTGATAATGGATAGACACTTCAAGTTTGGATTTTCCTACAGAAATTGTTCTCATTTGTACTGAAATGAACTAATTCATTTGCTGAACTGTTAATATTCATTAATACAAAAAAACAAAACATGTACAACTATTTTTCTGAATATAGTTTTTTCCTCAATAGCATTTTATTTTTCCAAATACATGTAAAAATAGTTTTCAATGTTCATTTTAAGATTTTAAATTCCAAATTTTTCTACTTCCCTCCCTACATCCTTCCTCCTCAAGACAACAATCTGATATAGTTTATACATTTATAATCATTTTAAACATATTCCATTTTTATCATGCTGTGAAAGAAAAATCAGACCCAAAGGGGAAAAAAACCATGAGAAAGAAAAAGATTAAAAAAAAAGGGAGGGGGGTGAAAATAATATGCTTTGATTTACATTCAATTTTCATAGTTCTTTCTCTGGATGCAGGTGGCATCTTCCATCCCAAATCTATTGGAATTGTCTTGGATCACCATATGGTAGAAAAGAGCTTCAAGTTTATCTTGCCTTTACTATGTACAATGTTTTCTTGGTTTTCCTCACCATCATTGGTTCCTGCTAAGTCTTTCCAGGCTTGTCTGAAATCAAGTCTGTTCATTTCTTATAGAATGATAATATTCCATTACATTCATATCCTTAAATTTATTCAGCCAAAACCCAATTGATGGGCATCCATTCAATTTCCAATTCCTTGCCACCACAAAAATAGCTGTGTAGCTTCCTATTTTTAAAGAGTTTATTGATAAATTCTGTTTAATCAAATAATGCAAAATTCTACACTTCTAATCATATTCACTATAAAGTATGATCCCCAGAAAGTTAACTAAAACAATGTACAAGAGTCACTGAAACTGATGGTACCATGTAATATGACATTCTGGAAGTTTCCCATTGTTAAAACAAATATAAAAATGATCATACATGTAAAACCTTTATCAGATTTCTTGCTGTTTTGGGGAGGAGGAAGAAAAATTTGGAATTCAAAATCTTATTAAAAATGAACATTGAAGGAGGATGTTGAAAATTATCTTTACATGTAATTAGAAAAAAATAAAATATTTATTTTAAAAAACAAATGTAGAGGGGCAGCTAGGTGGCGCAGGGGATAGAGTACCAGCCCTTAAGTCAGGAGGACCTGATTTCAAATCTGGTCTCAGACACTTAACATTCCCTAGCTGTTGTGACCCTGGGCAAGTCACTTAACCTCAATTGCCTCAGCAAAAAGCAAAAAAAAAAAAAAAAAGTAGAGAAAAATGGTTTATGATTTATAAATTTACAAATCTGATTATAAATTATAAACACAGAAGGTAATTATATTACTTTGTTCCAAGGGTATTTAATAAAAAATGAGAAAAATGAGCAAGGTAAACATTGCAGTTTGTAATAATTTTATTTTCTTTCCAAAAATCCCCCTTTTTGCAAATCTAATCAGAACAGGATGGTATAACTGATAGTTAAAGAAAAAATGTGAGTCATGAAAGAGCACTATATTGTAGAAGAAATATCACTACATTAGATTTGGAATTAAAAGAATGAATAAAAGAATATTCAAATCCTATATCACTTCACACTTTCTGGGCCTCTGTTTCCTCTTCTGTAAAATTCAGGTATCTTACTTGCAGAATTGAAACAAACAAAAGGGTTTTGTTGATCTTTAGGACAAATCTATTTTCATGATAGATACAATCTATTTTATATTAGGGCAGGGGCTGTGTTTTTGCCTTTTTTCAGATTCCCCAACACTTAGCACAGTGTTTGGACACCAAACTTCAGCTCCAATGTCCTTTTTTTATGGCATCTTTCTTGATGTCCCTAGCTGTTAGGCCACTTTCCTTCTAATACCACCTCATGTTTGTGGTGTTTATATTCTATATTGACTTGTGTGTGTGCATGCTGTCTCCCCAGTTAAGACTGTACAATCTTTGAGGACAGGGACTTTGCACAGTACCTGCTGTTTGAACAAGTTAATTGGTCTCAATGTATTATGGTTATGGTTATATTATTTTATGCTTACTTAATAAAGATATTCCACAAAACATTATATATATATATATATATATAAACTTTGAAAAGACTGTCTAACTTACTAGCAAGTTCATTTATTAACTATTTCAACAAAATTTAGCATATTTTAAAGGGAAGATTAAAAAGACAAATTGAGTTCAGGTAGGAGACAGCATAGGGTAGTACACAAATCCTGTTTCTGTCACTTACTAGCTATGTCATTTTGGGAAGTTCTCTGAGACTCAGTTTCCTGATGTAAAATGAGAAGCCACTGAAGTAGTAAATCTCTAAGATCCTTTCTAGCACTAACATTCTGTGATTCTATGAAATCTAAAAGAGTTTGACTGGAATTACAAAAAGCAAAGAAGCTTAAAATCAGAGCTAAAACAAGTAAACTGCTTTGACTCTGCAAAGTAAAATTTCCAAAGGATATTCAGCTTATAATATATATATATATTTTTTAAAACATAATCTAGGATACCTTGGTTCAGTTGCAGAACTTATTCCTTCATCTGTGATCTGGCTGTGCTTTGGGAAATCTGTAAAAGTCATCAAATCAGGTTCTGCTGTACTAGACACAGGTTTGTGTTCTGAAGGATCCATCACTAAGGGAATGCTTCCACTTTGTAAACTGTCACCAGAGGTACTTGGCTTCAGAAGAAAGCTAAATGGGGCAGGAAGATGAGAAAAATGAAAACATCAAATGTTACACCTGTAGAATCATTTTCATCACTAAATAGACTCTGCAATGGTGGGTAATAACCACTAAGGAAATACTGCTCTTTCTGGTAGAAGAAGTTAACAGAAAGAAAAGCTATGAAAAAAACAAGGAAGGAAGGAAAATTCTAGCTAAATTTCTTTTGTGATTCCTTAGACTGAAAGAAAGCACACTCTTCAGCTAGCTAACACAAGAAAAGATCAAATAAATATTAAATTTCTTAAACTATTTGTAGGCAATTAATAATGTCAAGATAATTTAGATTTTTAAAATTTTTTCAAATAAGATGTAGATCCTGATTTCATTAGGCTGAATGCCATTATACTGTGTATAGACCCAGAATCATGGTGTCTAAAGCTGTAGGCACTGTTTTGTTAAGTTCTCTGCAACTAGCAAATCTGGTTTACATGTGGTTGTTCCAGCTGCTAAAATCTGCACATAAAGAAAGCTCTGTTAGGCCCATGATGATAATGTACTTCCAGACAGTAAGGGAACATCTCTATTTCAGTTTTTGTACATTAACTTTGCTAAGCTATAAGCATCATAAGGGTAATGTTCACAACCCAATACACTTCGACCACAATACTCTGGCACTCAATAATTGTTTGTCAAACCTAATACAGGGCATCAATGGAGATGTCCATTGCTACCATCCTTTACTCTTTTTTTTTTCTTTAATAATAAGTTTTTTATTTTTGAAAATACATGAAAAGATAGTTTTCAACATTCAACCCTTGCAAACACTTGAGCCCCAAATTTTTCTCCCTTCTCATCTCCCCCTCCCCTAGATAGTAAGTAATCCATTATAGGTTAAACATGAGCAATTCTTCTAAATATATTTCCACAATTATGCTGAACAAGAAAAATCAGATCAAAAAGGGAAAAAAAGAGAGGGGGAAAAAAAGCAAGCAAACAACAACAAAAAAAGGTGAAAATACTATGTGGTGATCTACATTTAGTGCCTTCTCTTTGGATGCAGATGACTCTCTCCACCACAATTCTATTGGAATTGGCCTGAATCATCTCATTGTTGAAAAGAATCATGTCTATCACAGTTGATCACCAAATGATGTTGTTATTGCACCATGCCTTACTCTTGATCAGCTATTTTCAAACCCAAGAATGACAGAAAGAATTCTGGATTTGAAGTCAGAGGACCCACATTCAATTCCAGCTCTGTTATTTACTTCCTAGGTAACTGGATAAATCACAAAATTCATAACTCTAAAATGAAGGGCAATCTTGTACTTTTTGGCTGCTATATCATGTCTTCAGAAAATTCAATGGGAAAGCCTATCTTACAAGATCCAATCAGCCTTGTACTCTCATCTCATCAGTACTTTCTACCCAAAACAGCTCCATTTAAGGAGAGAGAACAGATGCCTCTTCCAATTACTCAGATTCAAAATCACCTCTTTCCTCTCCCTCACTTTGCCACATCTAACTAAGAGCTGTGTCTTGTAAATTCTACCTCCACACTCTCTCTAACAATCAACCTCTTATCTCCACTTAAACAGAGCCACAACCCTAGCACTGAGTTGTATGGATCAGCCTAATGGATATGAGCTGACCTCAGAGACAAAAGATCTGAGTTCAAATGCTATGTGATTCTTGGCCAGTGCTTTAGCTTCTCAATGTCACAGACAAGTTACAAAGTAGGGACCAATCTGCACTAGACCAACAAAATTTCAGGTCTGAAAAAAGAATTCCCAGCACTTTTCACATAATAGGGGTTTGATAAATGTTGTTGAATTTCAGAACTGAAAGATTTTAAATGCTATCTAATACAACCAATACTTGATCAAGAATATCTTCAACCATATATCTAACAAGTAGTCCTTACCTAAATTTTACTTAAAGCAATCCAAGGAGAGGGAACCTAACCCCTAATAAATTCTGTTACAGCTGATGTATACATATAGCCTGTCATTATTGCTAAAAAGATGGATTTATCTGGCTTACTAGGCAACAGGGTCTAAATCCTTCTGGGATTGAATACAGGTGGGCTGGTGAATGCTTAAAAATTGGTTCATGAGAGAAAAATAAACACATAAAACACTTAAGTATAATCTGTATTAACATTTTCTAAATCATTTCCCCAAGTTTAGACAATCAGCCAAACAATAAACCAAGCCTTGATCTATAGGGATTTCCAAGGTGTAAATGCTCACACTGAAAACAGAATAACCCATTCAAGAGAACAGTTCATGTTGGCTTCCACACAGTCCAAGTTAAAAGTCAACTTCCAGGAATAAGGAGTGAAAACCAGTTGGGTGTCAAAAAACTTAAACCCTACAATACTATACTGTCCACAGATTTACTTCTCATCGTGAGGAAGACAAGAAATTATAAGTAATTTTGTTATAGACTTAAGCACTCAATTCCCTTTCTGCTCTTTGTCTTTCTGTGATGCTTGTTCCACTATTAATTCAGGGTGAATAGATTCAAGAAGATCAAGGCAATCACTGTTTCTATGTGCTAATTCCGACTGATATTTGGGAGCAGAAGTGTGTTAAACTAATTTCTAGAATGAGATTTTTTTTGGCCATATACAGATTTAAAACATTCCACAGAGGAAATGATTGCAAATTAAAAAATTGATATTTACCTGACTGCCTGGGGCATGAGACATGAGAAAGACTGAGAATATTTCAATTCTTCCAATGTGTCCTACTGAGGCACTCACTTAATAAGAGCCTTCCATTTCCTTGACCTTTTTTAAGAGATGTACTAACCTTGCAGAACCTCGTAAGTCTTTAAATTCCACATTAAGGAGGGGTAAGAAGTTGCTTTTACAGAATGGACAGGTGGTATTCAAATTTGAATCATCTGCAGCCCATCCAGCCATAATTTCTTCATCATAAACCAAAGCACCACAAGCTCTACATTGTGAACAACTTGACATTAAGACCTGAAAGAAGAAAAGTACATAATTTTGAAGAACCTTAGGAAAAACTGTTAATTTTATTTTAGTGAAATTGAAGATTTTAAAAATTAACAACTCTACTTAAGACCCTTTTTTCCCAGAGTTTAAAATTGGAGTTTAACTCTCTTCCATTAAAAAAAAATGTGTGGCTAGATCAATTAAGCTGCATGGATGTAAAAGCCCACTCACAGTTTAAATATGTGCCAGTGATTCACTATTCTAATAAAGACATATTTGTTTTTGGACAAGCCAAGAATTTCAGAAGGTAAAAAATGATCATCAATAATTAGATCACTCAGAATTTGTTATTCTGTTCCCAAATTCTCAAGTAGGACTTGCCTTATTTTGCCAATAATTTTTACCTACATAAAATTAATTTTGTTTTGATCATATGTGCCTGACTTAATTTTCAGTCAACTCACATTAGTCATATACAATGTAAATACCAATTATTTTGTTAAATATGTCATTTTGCAAAGGCAATATGCATTAACCTCATAATAATTACTGGACTATTAACTTTATATAATTATATAAACTTTCCATCTTAACTTTCTTAATCACTGATGAAAAATAAATGAACTAAAAAAAATCCTGAGTTTCTAACAAAAAACCACTACCAAATTCATAATGTCAACAATTTGCTAACAAGTTATCTTAAGCTCCTCTTCAAATTGTCTGCTTCACAAATCAAGCAATGTGCACCTATTATGAATTTTAAAGTAGGACATCTTAACCATGTCTTATCTAATTTTGATTACTTCTAAAATATTAATTTTATACTTATAAGCGAAAGACTACTACTACACAGTTTTATTGGCAGACCGCAACTTGTTTTTACCTCCATTGCACAGTTTTGGTAGATGCTAGACAAGCTGGTATTTTGAGAAGATCCATGTTCTGACTTTTCAAAGTCCTGACCTTTTATGCCTCTTGCAAATGGGATTTCACCTGCAAAGAAAAAGTCATGAATACTGTACAACAAAATCATAGAAGAGAATTAAATTGCAAAATCCATAAACGTAAAAAAAAACAATAGTCAAATAGAAAATTATGTTAGAGACCCTAGAGTCACTCAAAATCATATTTTATTTCTGAATATTGAAAACACACATATAAGTATGTTTTCACTTTACATAAAACTAAAATAGGGTGGCAAAATATTCCAATGCATCAGGGAAATTATCCAACTAAATGTTTACTATGACAACTATGATTCTTAATTCAAGGATTTTTGATTATACTGGGAATATTCTTTCCATCCCTATTACAATACAGCCAACCTCTTCCCTCAATTACTTTTATAAGTGGATTATTGCTGGAGGATGAAGTAAATTAACCCTTATCTGTTCCTTTTGTGATATAAGACTCCTTAAACTTGACTAGGCCGGTCCACAAATAATAGATAGTCCATTTCTGGGACTATATATAATAATTCCTTGGCCAATTATGATTGGGAAAGGTGCTAAGGAAACAGGCCCCACATGTATGCTCAGCCTTCCAACCTTTGTACACGCCACTAGGGTTTGCATTCCCCAGATAGTCTTCAACAATTCACTGTTACTTAGATACCATGAGGTCATAGTTTTCTGGCATTTGAATTTTCCAGATTAGGGAGAATATCACCCTATACTGAATACCAGTGACACGTCAAAAAAAAGATAAGTGCTCCAAACCTGTTGGATAGTGCAATTTCCCTACATCCCCACTGCTGCTGCTACTGCCAAGACTCGTGTTGCTCTGGGTGAGTTCACTGGTGCCTAGTCCTGGCACACACACTTTTGATGTTAAGTCATCTCCCAAAAGATGGTCTTCTAAACCAGCAGGAAAGCTGTAATCTCTACTGGGCTCTTCCTTCAATTAAAACAAACAAAATAAAAGACAGATACAGGTAAGTCAACTCCCCCAACTGGCAATTTTTTAAGCCTTTCTTATTATTAGTCATCAAACTCAAAATTTGTCAAAACTACAAACTTCATTGTGTGAAACTTTTCCTTTTGTATTCAGATACTGAGAGAAAAATCTGCATGCCATAACCAAAGAATCCATACCTGGTAAACTGTCATAACATGAATTTCTCATCTCTATTTGCTATCTAAGTGAAATTGATTCACTCTCTACCCTGTACCTCTATTTTCTTAAAAAGTCTTTCTCTGGTGTTCATCCTTCAAAATTAACTTTCTTCCTCTTAATTGTCCAGTCTGACAATTATTTTTTAAAATATAATTTTAAAAGAATAATGGCTGTCAATCTTGAAGCATTTTCATTAAAATGCTTTCAATTTCAATAGACTTGTGATGGAAAATACCATCTACATCCAGAGAGGAAACTATGGAAACTGAATGTGGATCAAAACACAATATTTTTGCCTTTTTGTTGTTGTTAATGTTTACCTATTTTTTCTTTTTTCATGCTTTTTTTCCTTTTTGATCTGATTTTTGTTGCACAGAATAATGAATATGAAAATCTTTGCATGTATTTGAAAAAAAACAAAATACTATTTAAAAAAATAAAATAACTACCTTTAATGACTATTAAAAATCCTAATCTTGATGGCTACAATTAACAATACAAAGAGGCAGATAGTTGATATAGTACATAAAGGACTGACTTTGGAGTCAGGAGAATGTGAGTTTAATCGTAGTGTTTTATTATAACTCTCTCTTTATTCATTCATACTGACTTGAGTTCTGACATACTCCTTCAGTTTATCTTATATAAATCCTCAAGGATTTAATTATTTAAGACAAGGAATCCTTTGTTTATATGGCTGCAGCTAACACCTATGTGAATACAATTCAGTCCTGTCTTCCTAAACCTACTAACTTTTTATGTCTATCTTAGAACATCTTGGTCTACCCTTACTTACTCTCCTATGTAGCAAACCAGAACAACCATAATCTTAAAGTTAGATAATCCACAAATATTTTCTTCACACAAATTAAATACTCTAATTAAGAGAAGGACCATGGCATAGTATTTAGAGAACTGTTTATAGAGTCCAGAAGACTCTGAAATCCAGAAGAACTGAGGATTTCTAACTCAGTTATCATCTTTGTGAGCCTGACTTCATCTGCCTAAGCCTCAAGTTCTACATCTATGAAAGAGGAATGTCTAAAACTCTAACTTCATAGGATTGTTGGGAGATCAAGAGACTAAAGGGAAGAAGAAGTTACTGCAGTTGAGTGGGTCAGGGGAATCACATAATAGGATCGTTGCTCAAGGAAAACCACTTTGGCAAATATGCAAAGGATGGGCTGGAGTAGTGAGAAACTGGAGACAGAAAGAACAATTAAGAAGCTGTTGCAATAACCTGTGTGAGAGATGATGGGCACCTGAGCTGTCAGGATAGAGATGAGGTTGGACACAAGAGATGTCATGACAATAAAAACAACAAGATTTCCTAACTGATTGGACTGAGAGAAAAAATGAAAAGTTCAGGATAATCCCAGGAACCTGGGAGAGTTGAAAGATGGTGATTTTTTTTATAGAAATTGTGAGGTCTGCAAGGACAACTGGAAGCTAATGAGAATAGCAGAGAGAGGAAGTAGGGCGTGGGTCATGTTGAATTTAAGATGTTTCTAAACATTCAGTATGAAATAATGTCAAATAAGAAACTGGTGATGCAGGATTGAATGAAGCTCAGGGCCGTAGACAAAAGAAGCTGTAATTGTTAAGTCAAGGAAATAATCAGATACCTTTAATCCTAAAGCCTGACATCCTAAGAGTGTAAAAAAAAAAAAAAAGTATAATAGCAAAATAATACAAAACACAATTATATATATGTATATATACAAATATCTAAATTATATATAAAATTTTTGTTCTGAATTTTTTGCTTACAAGTTTATGCAGAAATCTGCTGTGTCTTAGAATGTGACACTTGGACCCTTGTCAGTAATATACCATGGGATGTTAAACAATTCTCTGAAGACCATAATGATGAAAATTTCATTAAACCTTTTTTTGGGAAATTTGAATGCACACATATCTTTTCAACCTTGATTTTTATAAAGTATTATTCATTCAACTGCAAGCCATTCAAAGACTTGCAGAGAGGTACTTCATTTGGATCAAATAAAAATGTAGGTGAAAATGATCTGAAAACTTACAAATTTAAAGGTGAAATCATTTGGTTCAAGTGTTTTCTAAGGAAAAAACCTAGAAATCTTCAGTCTACTTCATCTACAGAAGTATAAAAATAAATAACCCAATACTTTCATAGCTCATTGTGACATTTTAAAAAATTACTACCTAAGATCACACAAAACAAGAATTCCAATACATGGTAACTGGACAATAAAGAACATTCTTACCTCATCATCTGAATAATTGTAAGCAGAGGCCACAGCTCCCCACATCTTACTGGCTACCGTAGCTGCTTGTTTCATACCAGACTTAAGAACATCTATTTTGGGTCCAGACAAAATATTATCCAGCTTTATTCCTGACAAAGAAGTAACTACAGAGCCCAAAGATCCATGTTGCGAAGAACGAACAAGTGCTGACAAAGATGTAGAACGTTCCTTATGTGATCGTGGGGGAGCTTGTTGTTTGTAGTGTCCTGTGAAAGTTTTTGACCTGGATACAGAAGGAGGACTCTTTTGCTTTTCAGTTTTTTCCTGGACTGGTGGACTATGATCCAAGGGCAGGCTAGACCGTCGCTCTAAAGAGGGAGTGAATGTACCAGAAACACATTCTGCTGACCCTCTATTATCTCGTTTGTGCAACTCCATGCTGGAAGACTTGCTCCCCAATGGACTTTTCAAGTTCATGTAGCTCTCTATTTCATCTGCTAGATTACGGGCCACAACTGGAGACAGTGTCTTCTCCTCAGACTCAGGTGACTTCCCTTCTATAATACACTCAGTGGCTAATAGAGACAGAGGATCAAGCCCAGTTTCAACATCCTCCCTTTCGATTGGTTTGGCTCCACTATAAGAGCTATTTCTTTTGTTTATGATATATTTGGGTTCTTTTTTTAGCTCTTTGGACTGATTACCATCGCATGGTTCTGTCAGTTTATCCTCTGCCATGGTGTCAGCAGCTGTACCATCAATACCATCACCAACAGGGTCCGGCTGTTCCTGCCCTTCCTCCAGCATTCCCAGGCCTGGATTTGATCTAGGCTCCGGCCCCCATCCCCCTGCACACACAAGAGTCCTTGGGTCAGCTGGTGGGCTGCCCACATTGTCTGGCTCTCTTTGAACATGAAATGGTGGTACCTTATTATACGACAATGCCGCAGTAAGGATCTTGGCATCTGCTCCCATCATTATTGCCATTTCACTAGAATTTGAGTCCAAACTGCTCTTTTTAAGCAACATTCCTGCTCGACTTTCAGAGCTAAAACTACAACTCCTTTCTGAAAAATGTTTTTGTCTTTTCTCTCCTTTGTCACTAATTTTCAGATTAGACACCTCGATGAACACTGTATCCTCAACAGAATCTTGGGCAGAAAATAGTATATTTGATGTACTACCTAAAACAGAAAGTACATTGTTAAAACTTGTCCCCAAAATGTTCTTAATAGATGTTGAGTTAAATAAGAATCAGGTACAAATTTAAGACTGGATCAACTACATTGCTGGCATCTAAAATGCTTCTTAAATGTTATCAGGAAACCACAAATTTCCCTTTTTAAGTTGAATAATGAAAATGAACAAAACTTATTGTTTAAAATGTCAGCCTAAGTCTAAAAAACAAATACACTATCAAAAAGAAAAACATGTCCAAAAGAAACTCTCTCTTCTTTTGGTTATCTCTTAATTTCTATGAAAGTTCAGAGTCAAAGAAATACTAAGTAGATGCTTCCCCCCCCACTTCCCATTCCCTTATCATACACACATATGAATAGCAGAATGAAGACCTTTCATGTAAAAGGGATAGTAATAAATTTCTGGAGCAACAACCCAAATTTCAAAACGATAAGATCTCCAGAGATACAATCAAAGAGATAGAGTATTTTAGTGACAGTGGGTATCTTTTTTTGATATTGGGGAAAGGAAGATGAAATATCTTATATTTCATCAATACAAAAATTTGCTCTCATTTGAAATCACTTATTACACTGAGTAAAGGGCATTTAATTTATACAGCTTATCCATCAGAAAAGTCAAACTTATTGATGAATTAATAACACATTTTTAGTATTTAGACTGAGGCCTTCAGTACTTTACAAGTACTGAGTCAAGTACAGAACCTCTGAAATGTTAACTCGATTTTATCTTATTTAATGTAGACTGCCTTCCCCTTCTGCAATGAGTTAAACATTCATAAAAAAGCAGAACATGTAAGGTGTAGAAGATGGGGAGAAAAGAGAAAAAAATTAGTTTAATTTAATTACTGTTTGATATTCCTTGGACTACTTTCTATCTTTTTTTTTTTTTTTAAACAATTTATTTTTGCTTATTTTCATCTAATTTTATCCTGGAAAAATTCATCTTACATCTTGACAACCATTTTGGTAATTACACTAATCTGAGTCTCTAATTCTTTCAGAGTACTATATCTCTACCACATTGTTGTTTGTATGAATTATTCTTCTATTTCTGGTCACTTTATTGTGTATGACTTCATAGAAATCTTCCCACATTTCTCTGAAACTATCCCCTTCATAGTTTCTGACTGCCATCACATCTATATAACATAACTTGTTTATTCATTTTAGAGTTTATGGTCACACCCTTAGATTATCATTCTTTGCCATCTCAAAGTTATACGTTATTTTGTTTTATTTTGCTTAAAGATTAATCCCTTCCACAATCTGCCCTCTCTTCCTAATCTCTCTCCTTTTGTCCCCCTTTTTCCCTCCTATTTCCCTTTTCAGTAAGATGTACTTTTGCCTTCTAGAATATCATATTCCAAGTTCTCCCAACCTTTATACTGAGGGCTGCTAAATCATGTATGATATTGACTATGAGTCCTAATACACTACTATTTCCTATTTTAATCATCTTTCAAGCTTTGAGGCAGACGAAGATCCCAATAATCTTTCAGTCACTGAATTGAATTAAGAGATCACCTAGGATAAATTTCAAGACTCAGAAAGTCATTTTTACCTGTCTGCTCTTTTTTTACAACACTGAAGGAGAAGAGGTACAAAAACTTTATAGTAAATATAAGAAAAGAGAAGAGGAAATTTTACTCTGTATGTAATCATTAACAAAATAAACTCTACCTAGTTTTTCTGGTATATTTTACTCCATGGGATTTTCTACTCCCCCACCCCCAGCTGACTTCATCAAAATCATAGGGTTACAGATTTAGGGAAACAAAGACCTGAGGAGAGCTTATGTAATTTATTCAAGGTCATACACAAAACAAGCTGTATATTTGGGATATGAACCTAGTTTCTATCTCCATATTCAGCACTCTTTGCACTGTGTCATGCTGCCTTCTTAAGAATTATTGCCATCAACAAATGAGGACATAAGAAATGTCAATGTAAAATAAAGATACTCAAGATCACACTAAGATGAATATCACACTGAAAGTGTAGTCATTTCATGGACACATGGACAAATTATGCATTTTCAACTATCACCAATTAAAAGTCAAGCTTTCTTATAAAAGTTGGGATTGATAACCAAGCCAAATGGTTTGAGATGGTTTGAGGTTTTCTTCCTTTTCTCCCCTAGATTGAAGGCTGTGGCAGCACATATAAATATGTGAATACTTTATCACTTATCTGTTCCAAAAAAACCAGGACTGTCTTTGATTTTTCTTGCTAGCTCTAACAAGCATGGGCAGGAACAAAAAGAAATTCCTCCCCTCCCCGCCCCCCCCCAAAGAGAAGGCATGCCAAAAAAATTCATAGTTTACTCAATCTTTTTAATCAGAAACTAAACATTTAATAAATAAACAATTCCCTGTGCTCTTTATCATGGGTGGGCAAATATTTATTGTCTCATTCTGCTTAATTGATGACCTTTTATATAATTTTCACAGCTTTTCACCTTACTATCCTTAAATAGTGATGTTCTATTATCAGTCAGAATGATTTCCAGTTCTTCAAAATAACAATTCAACAACTTTATACCATTCTGACGTGAACTATCATATGCCATTTCAACCTGTATTATGTTCAATATGCTATATTAAATGATAAAGTGACTCACCAGTGCTATTTTTTCGGTTGCTGATATCAAAAATGCCTGATGGAACTTTCACAATACTGCTTCCCCACGTGGGTGCTTCTGCAGGATTAAAGGGCTCTGGACTCAGCTGCTGTAGCTTTTCCACAAAAGCAGGAACATGAGAAACTTCTAAAAAGAAATATCAATGATATGGGCAGGAATAATAATAAGAAGAAAAGCAAATTTTAAGATGTCAACATATTTTCTGTTACTAAATTTTGTTTTCCCAAACATGGCCAACATTGCCAAAGAGCATCTGAATCAATTTCAAAACCAAGCTACTTCATCTCATTCTAGCATTATCCAAAGTGAGAATGAAAACTAGCTATAAATATATCTGATTATGCTGGCTAATATGATACCCTGAATTCTTAAAGGCACACACCCTTGTTTTATAGCCCTATTATCTCAGCATAGCTGTACAATGAGGCTACTAAAGATTATTCACTATATTCCATTGCCACTTTCTGCCAGGAAATCAGTCTTGAAAATTACTAAATTTCTTCTATGAAGGTTGGATGGCTAGTCTTGATGATCCTTCCTAATAATACTTAAAAAACAAGTTAGATCATTTTAACCCCCAAATAAAGAGTTCCTTATTCACCCTATAAGAAAATTGTGTGATTCTTGACAGTATGGGAAAGTATAAAGTAATAGTGTCAAATTCCAAAAAAACAAACAAACAAACAAAAAAACCAAAAAAAACCCCAAAACTAGGTACTACCATATTTTTATTCATTTTGTTAAACAATTCAGTATTTTATATTTTCCCAAAATATTTTAATCTGGTTCAGTCTACTCCGGAGTTTTATGGGCCACTTGGTCATGGTCACAAGGTCACAGGGCATGACCTTGACATCTTTCAGGGAACTGGCCTGAGAATTAGGAGATCTGAATTTGGTCCCTAGTCTACTTTTATCTGTGTAGTCTGTCTCTTGACTCAGTCTCTCTAGATTCAAATTAATAACAGCACAGAACAGGGAAAAAAAAAAAAGTGAATAGGCTTTATTATAATCCAGTAGAGAAGGTAAATGAAGTAAAGTCATCCAATAGCAATACTTAACTGTCTTCCTGGACTTTTGTCTTTGTTAACAAATTTTCCTCAACATGTGCTTCTGGTGCATGAAGACTTTCTGCATCATCCTTTATAAGTTCATCCTTTGACCCGTACCCTTGATCAGACTGACCACCTATTACAACAAAACCATCCTATTAGAGACACATGATTTTTAGCATTTATGAACTACATCAGTTTTTTAAATAAAGTTCCATCCATAAGGTTTCACAAACACATCTAAGAAAGCAAGATTTTAGGGTTTAAAAAAGATCAGAAATTTTATAAAACAAAGAAGATACTTTCATGTAACAATCAACAGCAAAGAATACTGAAAACAGGAAATTTAAGAATCATTATGTATGTAAAAATATTGCCTTCTGAATTTGAAAAGCCCAGTTACTAAAGAATATTATGAAGAAAGGCAAAGCTGGTCAGCATCAGAGAAGATACAGAGAAGAAAAAATATACTGCAAAATCTTGCAAACTCCCACAATACAGTATTGTTACCTTCTTACAAAAAGCTAATTTATATGTTAACACGTGTAGCTATGTCAATGAAAGACTAATCAATTTTAGCCTAAAATTTTGAGAATTATGACAAAACTTTTAGAGCATCTGAAATTAGGCACCTGCTTTCAACTCATAGAAAACGATCCTGAGCTAAGGGTAGCAGTTTCCCATTTGTACAAGTATCTGCTGATACAACAGAGACATCACAGATCACCTCTTGCAACTATTACTATCTGAGTTTTAGTCATCATTTCAAGTAGAGTTAAAAGGTAAGTAATGTGGGATGTGAATACTAGTCTTCTACAGCTAAAAAACTCCATCCCAGTTGATAGTATTTATTGAGGTGTCATGGTACCCATCACAGCTGTTATGCTGCCCTTGTCAAGAGGTCTAGAGGAAGGGAAGGAGAAACATTAACTTTATTAGGTAAAAATGTTCTGTGAACTAAACTTATAAAGTAAAAATTCAGCTCTGGTCTCTCAAGACCAGAAGTCCAATTTCTTTACTGGCACTGCACAATGGCTGTGGTAGCCATCCCAGGAGACGCTCACACTTAATGGACTTCAAATCAATTTACAAGTCTGCCTGTAATAATTAGATTGTTCACTAAATAAGTTTCTCAAGATATAAACAAGCAAGCTAGCTGAAGCTAAAGGAAGGTAATTTCAAAACACAATAATTTTGCTGACTAATTTGAAAGGAGTAAATGTCTCCTTATAAGGTACAAAACAAACTTAACATTGTTTCATGCATACTGTAGTTATCACAGTGCTTTACAGCCAACAGAAAAGGCACACATTAAATGTTTGGTGACCGAAAAACATGAAATAGTATAATATGGCTGCACATTATCCTGTACTACAAAGGAATTGAATTACTAAAGTATTCAAAAGACTAAATTATTAAGCAGGTTTCAAGTATTAGGTGGTCTCATTGTATAGACCTCAAAGTCAGAAATTAAAACTAAGTTTCAAGTAATTACCACACAAATTCAGAAACCAGCTTTTAAAACACCCCGCAAAATTGTAGCTCAATATTTAGGAAGATTCTGCACAAAAGGTAAGGTAGAAAAGGCACCTGAAATCGTTTTCCATCTGGGGCAGTGTTTACTACTTAAGTAGAAAGCTCCCCCTCCCCTAATTTGTCAGCAAAATTTAACCTAATAAGTGGGAAATTACCTGGAGGAGTTAACATTCAAGGGCAGAAATAATGCCCACGTGTATCCATGGCTTCACGTCATACAAGTCTGTCTGCACCCCACACCATGACAGCCAAGGACACATGCAGCACCAAGAAACAGCACAGAGCGAAAAGCAGAGCAACAAAGATCAGAGAGAAGGAGACTCCAGTCCTTGAGACAAGAGGAAGCACAGGAACAAGACTTGGGATTCTCTTTAAGAAAAAGCTCGAGCTATTAACAAAAACATGAGAGGAGAAGGATGTGCGACACACACACACACACACACTGGCACATTGTAATTTACATTATGCCTATCTTTTAACTTTAATGGACAGAGGTTATCATCTGTGGTTATGCTTAATAAATCTTTGCAGTAATTTGCCAAAGTAGGTAATTCCACAATAAAGAATGTTCTTCATTGACACCATATTCTTCTCTGTCTACATGTTTATAAACCTCAACATTTTCTGAGGTTACACTATGTAATTAGAAAAAGAATTTCAAAAAATATCCCAAATAAAAGTTTTAATTTCACATCTCTATTAATAATATTACACAATTCCACAGATGCTGGTGAACTAAGAAAGTAGTTTAAAAAACATCATGCTTCCTGCTCTGCAAGGATAACTCTCCCCTTTAGAGTACTGAACTAATGCACGAGTTGAAAATACTCTAGTTTCTTTCCATGTGAATATATTAAGTACCCTTGAAAAGTATTCATATTGGGGCAGCTAGGTGGCGCAGTGGATGGAGCACCAGCCCTGAAGTCAGGAGGACCTGAGTTCAAATCTGATCTCAGACACTTAACACTTCCTAGCTGTGTGACCCTGGGAAAGTCACTTAGCCCCAATTGCCTCAGCCAAAAAAAAAAAAAAAAAAAAAAGTATTCATATCACACAACCGCAGGAAAGGAAAAACAATGTTTAAAACAAATTGGAAGAGACTTAACATAAGAGTATGTGATGGGTTAGTGAAACCCAGAAGGATTTAGTACCTGTGCTAGAGTGATTATCAATGGAATCAAGCCTGATTAAATCTCTGACGAAGAGTGTGTGCTCCCCATTGTTAGCATCATTAGAACTATCCACGCTACCATGGCTCACCGTGTCCCCATCACTTCCACCTGTGGGATTCCGAGGAGCTAAAGATAAGGGCAACAGCAGCTCAATAATACATGTACTAATACCTGTGAAACTGAACACAAACAACTCACTACACATTTAAAGTTGCACTAACAAATAATTCTAGACCAAGGTAAATTGTGACTTTAATATATATAATAAAAAGCATGCAGATCATAACATGTAATTGTAAAATATTAGAAAAATTTAAAAGTTCACCATACTATACAAAATAAATTTAATGGCTCAATGTGGAAGTTTATCTTTAATCACAACTTATATATTACCTGATATTTGTGTGGCCTTTTTAAGTGGCTGCCTAAATTGGGCTATGCCACACACCACGTTCCGTACCTTCGTCCACAAGAAGATACCACTGCGATTACTGCTAGGCCAAGGGCTCTCCAAAACTACCTGACAACAAAAATCGTTTCATCAGGAAATTCCATAGATTCACAAAAAGCTTCATTTTTCAGAAAGCACTGTCAAGAATTAAAAACCAAAAAAATATGTATCTAGGTTAAATGACAGGCTATTTGGCCCAAGTCTCCACCTTACTTACCTTATTGTAATAACCATAGGTAATAGCATTTGGTTGTATTTTAGCACTTTTCATTTCAAATAAGACTCGAACTGCTAGAACAGGATGACCCCAAAGTCCACAAAGTTGCATTACAACACGATAGCACACCTAACAAAATTGAGAAATGCTATGAATTAGTTTAAAAGATCCATATACTTGTCCTGACTTTAAAATGATTCTATATATACATATATATTGAGAATATATAATAAACTCATAACATTTTCCCCCCTATATAACAAATACTTTACAGATTTTCTAACACATTGTAACAGGAACAAACTACTTGGAGAGACTTGAGAACTCTGATCCAAGAAATGAGCAAAACTGAAGGACTTGGAATAAAATATGCTATCTACTTCCACAGAGAAAGGGAATGGATTTAGAGTGAAGCCTGGACCTACTGTTTTGGTCAAAGTGAATGGGGAGTTTTGATGTGTTAAATCCCTTTATATAAAAGGTTTTCCTTTTCTTTCTCAAAGTGGGGGAGGATAGGAATAGGAGAGTGATACAGAGATTGCAGGGAAAAAAGATGAATTTTCATGGACTGAAAAAACATAATTAATTTAAGAAATAAAAGAGCACTCCAAATAACTAACAATAAGAGAAATGCAAATCAATACAATCCTGAGGTTTTATTTCATTCCCTGGAAATCAACAAAAATCTGTCAATGCTGAATCAGTATAACTGATAGAGAACAATTTGGAATGATGCAAGTAAAATGACAAAAATGTTCATATTCTTTGACTCAGAAATTCCATTATTAGTTTTATACTACCCCAAGAAAGTCAATGATAAGAACAGAATTCCCAGATACACTCTGGCAGTTTTTTGTTTTGTTTTGTTTTGAGGTAGCTAGATGATGGAGTCAGGAAAATCTCAGTTTAAATCTAACATCAGACACTTAGTAGGTGTCCAACCAAGAATAAGTCACGTAACCTCTGCCTGTTTCTTCAACTGTAAAATGGGAATTAAAATAGTACCTATCTCCAACTGTTGTTATGAGAATCAAATGAGATAATATTTGAGATACTATAGTGCCTGGTACAGAGTAGGCACTATACAAATACTAGCTGCTGTTGTTGTTGTTATAGTGAAGAACTGTAAACAGTTCTTTGCTAAAGAGTACACCCATTGATTAGAAAATGACTAAACAAATAGTGGTAAATAGATATAACAATGATACCATACTGTGAGAAACAGTGAAAATGATGGAATACAGAGGAACATAGAGTAATTTATGGGATATGATATAGAGTGAACTACACAGTCAAGAATACAATATACATATAAACTATAACAATGGAAATGGAAAAAACCACAAAATAATAAAAAATTAATGTTCCAAAATTACAAAGAACAAGCACAATTCAAAAGAGAAATAAAAACAACTGCAACCCACTGCTTTGCAAATGTCCATGGATTTGTGCATATTTTTCAGACATATTTAAATTTTTTACTTGTTATATAAGAATGGCTCTCTAAGAGAGGGAACAAGATCTGACAAATATAAAGATCAACTTAACTTTTTTAAGCTTTAAAAAAATTCTGTCTTCCTCAGGTCATTCAACAGGATAAAACATAGAGAATACTGAACTTAGAAGACTCAAGTTTGAATACCGTTGTTCTTTTTTTACTTCTTCCCACTGCCTGCACATTCTTTATTTTTTGATAGATCAGAGTCCATGCCCTGCTTCCTAAAAATGGGTGTCCTTCAAGGTTACATCCTTTTCTTCTCTCCAGGCTCCCTCTGGGTGATATCATCTCTGAAGGATGCAACTATCATTTCCTATGCAGACAACTCCCAAATCTAAATATTCTTAAGTCTAATTAGATCTATTCCCATGTTATAAACTGCCTGATAGTCATCTCAACTTGTATGTCCCACTGGCACTTCAGATATAACACATACAAAACAGAATTGATTACAATTTCCTCAAATCGGCCCCTTCTCCAAAAACTTTCCTTATTGCTCTTTAGGGTACCATCATCCTTCCAATTATCAGTAACTTCATGCCTATTTGACTTGGACAAAGGAAGGCTGAACAAGAAAGAGGAGGGGGATGAAGACTGGAACAGAATGGATTGGAAAGGAATAAATCAGTCACTCACTTTGTCTAATGTTAAATGGTCTTCAAGCTTGGCCAAGAGAAAAAAAAAATGTACTTCTTTCACTTCATTATTAGTATATCTTTGTAGAGAATGGTGGTTGGTTTACTCTGGAGACATTAAAAATTATCTGCAAATCTGTAATTTTCTTAATAGTAAAAATTAAAACTCTTAGAATCATTTATAAAATATAAAAATTTCTCTACTTGCCTCATCCAGCGGATCCACATCTAATTTCCTCATCTTAATAAGTACATCATAAGCTTGCTGTAGTGCTCTCACTTTAAGATGAGAAACTTTAACATAAGCTGGCAAACAAATGAACCATAAGCTGTAACAATGACTGAACAGACACTTAGCCCACTGTGGTGGATTTGCATAATATCTCTTGGCCAACTTTTGAGCTGTTTTTATCTCCTAGAAAAAAAAATTAAAGAAAATTATACACAATATACCCTAAATTCAAAAAAGAAATATATAAAAATAACATTTTAAAACTAGCATCTAAAAATTAAAAGATATAGAGCTATAAAGATTTAGGCTCTCTAAACTCTCTCTTAAAACACCACCCTAACGAGATCTTGTTATTTATAACAACTTTTTGGAGGAATTAAGAAACTATTCTCACCTATTATTAAAAAATGGATAAAAACAAGGCCAAAGTAGAATTGTAAGGACCAATGCAGAGTTTCTTGTAAAAATCATAAATTTAGAACCAAACATTTCATCACTGAGGAATCTTCATTGGTTCTAAGAAACAGCACATTCTTAAATCTTGAAACTGCCTAGTTTCTACTGAATCAACATATTCAATAAACATTCATTAAGCACCCGTACTTCATGCTTTGTGCTGTTTAACAATTACAAAAACAACTCAATACCTGAAAGTGTTTACACTGTAATACGAAGGAGTAATATACGTTCATGAAAAAAAGATAATGCCAAGCAAAAGGTTCTGTCAGTCTCTATATCCTATTATCCTATGATAATCTCAAAGGAAAAGTACAAGACAATATGTTATGGAAAATTTAAGAAAGGAGAGGCCACTATTATAGTGAAGCAAAGGTAAGGGGTATAGAGAAGGCTTGATGGAAGAAATGATATCTAAACTAAGACTTGAAAGAAGCAAAGGATTTCAAAGTATGTTAGATTAGGGTGAGGCACATATGATTTTTTGTGCATGAAAGCATGGTACTGCCACCTGCAGGAATAAGTAAATTGGGAGGAGGAAGGCCATGTTTTGAAGATGTTAAGTTCAGTTTTGGACATATTAAGTTTGAAGTGGGCAAGATATGTAGGTGGAGGTGTTCAGATGGCATTTGAAAATACAGTACTAAACAAACAAGAGATAAAGGAAGAAACTGAAAACGTATTTAACGCTCTATAGCTAATTTTCTATAGGTATTTATTTTAATCATTAGTACCAAAAAAGAAACATGTAATTTCTATTCATAACTAAGTCAGGCTTGCTATTGCGATTAGGCAATTAAACTGTTTTCCAAAATGTATTTTTTTTTAAATACTTGAATGATATTCTGAGCTTATTTGGTTCCCAAGAATTCTCTAAAAGCATGCAACGAGAATTCACATTAAGCAAAGATACAGGTTTGAAATTATATTCAAGGTCTAATAAAAGTCAAAAGTCAATTAACATAATAGAAAATCAGTAATTATCCCTTCCCCATGTTTCCCACCCCTATCCTTCATCCCCAAGAGAACGTCCAAGTTGTTTGTTGTAACAATATAGTTACTTGTATAAATTGTGCTAATTTTGATCACTTCATTGTCACTTTATATGTTTTGTCATGTTTTTTGGAAACCATCCCTTTTATCATTTTTTAATTACACGATAACATGCCATTATATTTCTAGGGGCAGGGACTAAATTTTTAAAAAAGTAATTTTTTTTATATCATATATATTTAACATAGTATTTTACATATAGTAAGAACTCAATAAATGTGCTGAATTAACTAGCTATTGATATATTTCATGGAGAGTGGAATACATGAATTACATGTTTTACATACATGCATGTATTTTCATGTTTTAAAAAACACACTATGCCAAGATTAACCTACCTGTTTAGTCCTTTTAGCCATGAGGGCTGGACTGCTTGAAATGTTATTTCCTGCAGGATGTCTGTTGAAAGGAATTTTCAATGCCTGTGGTCTATCAAAAAGCTTAAGATCCAGTCTTGGAAAGTTTTTGTAGCTTAAGAGAAAGAAGGAAATGGTGTTAGTTTAAATTAAAATCACAAAAACCTCAATTGTATCTATGTATTTGATAAATTTTGCTCCCTAAAAAGTCACAACAAAGAGAAATGAATTTTAAAAAAATCAAACTAGGTATTTAAGTTATTTATACAGGAGACAATAGAATAAAAACTTTGGTCATTATAATGATCACACTCTGATACATTATTTGACAGGATGGATACTATCTTCAGGTCTGCAACATGTCAGCAGTATAGATAATAAACAACTGAAACTACAACCTATAAGCCAGAGCTAATGCTAATGCAATATCTTAAAAATCATATAAATACTTAGTTTCTTTTTTTTTATTTTTTGCTGAGGCAACTGGGGTTAAGTGATTTGCCCAGGGTTACACAGCTGGGAAATATTAAGTATCTGAGGCCACATTTGAATTCAGATCCTCCTGACTTCAGGGCTGGTACTCTATCCACTGCACCACCTAGCTACCCCTCATATAAATATTTAATGAAGAAATTAAATTCTAGTATTATCTGTATGGTGAAGAAAAAAAAATGCTAAAGATCAGGCTCCAAAATATATTCTTTTTTTCAACTTGTTTGTTTAAAAATTATTTAAAAATATATCTGAAATGGTAACTGCTTTTAAAACAATTTTTCCTCAATGACTTAGTGTACATAAAAACACACAGTATTTTAAGATTTATAAAACATAAGGCTTTAAATGAATTGCAGTAGTTCATTAAACTGCTATAGAAAACAAAACTGAAGTTGTTACAGATATTTGAATTTATACACAGATTTTTCTTTGACAAGGTGATTTTTAAACAAAACAAAGGATATCAAAGGATACATGAAATATATATTTAAATTACTTCCAACTCCTATCTCCTCATTTCTTATTCTAGAAAGTAAATAAGTTGTCATGCTTTCTCCTCGTCTAATAGATTACCTATATTTAGGTGACAGGTCTTGTCCATCACTAGTAGGTGGCTCTGGTGGCATTATTAATACTGTATGTTCACTCTTTTGGGAATCATCTAACTCTATCAATCTGGTGTCTTCTGCTGAGTCTAAATCAACCTGGATTTTAAAAAAAAAACAACACAATTCACAACCCCCAAATAATCTGTATAAGATATAATCCTAAAATGCCAACATAGATTTCACTGTTATTTAAAAAAAAAAAATACCTTGTCTGTTTTTTCAGTGCCTTTATCAGGAAATAGCTAGAAAGAAAAAAATAAAATCAGATAAATGTATTTTTAAAAACCTCTTTCCCCATCTTTTCCTGTTTATAATCAAATTTAAAATTGAATGAAAATATAGTATCCCTAATCCAATCTATTTTAAACAAGTTAGTAGCTGAAAATGGTTCTAAGATGACAAACAGCAAGAACTGAAAAAATATATATTTAAAAAATTAGTGAGGATAACTTTTATTTTTCAATTATTTAAGATTTATTTTCTCTTTCCTAATCTCTCATTCAAAGAAATATAATTAAAAACACAACACATAACAAACATGAATAGTTGAGAAAACAAATTCTCACATTATCAACGTGTATCTTAAATCTATCAATTCTGTCAAAAGATAGTAATCAGAGTATTATCAATCTATTTAAATAGTAGTTGGTCATTGTAGTCTGTCCAAGTTGTTTGTTGTAACAATATAGTTACTTGTATAAATTGTGCTAATTTTGATCACTTCATTGTCACTTTATATGTTTTGTCATGTTTCTTGGAAACCATCCCTTTTATCATTTTTTAATTACACGATAACATGCCATTATATTCATATAACAGAATTTGCTTATGCCCTGAATGATGAGAATTCTCTTAGTTTCCAATTCGCTGCCACTACAAAAAAAAAGTACTAAGAAAATTTTTTTCATGTATGGGTTTTTTGTCTTTTTCTTTGGGGTACAAGTCTTAAAAGTGATGGTTTTAAAGGCATTTTTTCTTTAAAAGATCTAAATAAAATTGCTGAATATGTGATTATAGTTGACAGCTGCTGTCAATTTCTACTTTAAAGAACAACAACAAAAGTTGAATACTAGATCAAACAAGCCATCATGGCCAAATTATGTTGCCTTTTAAAATTGGCTGTACTTTCATTGCTATGGATATTATGAAAATTATTTTATTTTAGTTTTCTTCACTGGATTTAATCATACACATCTCATGTTTCTATAAGTTTTTCATTTGTTACAGAATAATAATATTTCATTACAGTCATATCCTGCATTGGTTCAGTCATTTACCAATCTTTTGACTCATACTTTATCCAATTTTTTTAGTCATAAAAATGCTAAGAATATCTTTGTAGACATGGATCTCTTTTTTTCAAGCTCTCAACAATCTACTTAAAGTGAATCATCAATATCAATTGCTTTGAATCAAAGGGTAGATACAATATAGTAACTTTTCTGTGTAATCTCAGTGTTCCAGAAAGCGCAAACCAATTCATAAATAAATTTAGCACTAGAAATTGGAGTGCTTGTTCTCCCTAAGTATCCTTTAACAGTGAATTTTCCTACCTTAACTAATTTAAGGGCATAAAGTAGTAGCTCAGGATTATTTTAACTTCCAAAATATTTCATCCCTTCTCAAATCTCTTATGACTTCCCCTCTTATCTCCTCCAGTCCAGCTTATTCCATTGAAACCACTCTCTCCATTGTCTCTTATTTGCTAAATTCAATGATCTTTTCTCAAGCCTCATTTTTTGATCTCTCTGCAGCCTCTGAGACGGTTAATCACTCTTTCTTCCATGATACTTTTTGCTGAGTCAATTGGGGTTAAGTGACTTACCCAGGGTCACACAACCATGTTACTCTTTTCTGTCAAGGTTTTTGGTGCACCACCCTCTCTTGGACTTCATTCCTATATCACACCCTCTAAACCTAGATGTCCTGCAGAGTTCTGTCCTGGGTTTTCTTCCCTTTTCCCTCTATACTACTTCATTTGGAGATTTCATCAGATCTTACAAATTTAATTTCCATTTCTATTCAAAAGATTTTCAAATCTATCTATCCTGCCCCAATCTCTGAACTCCAACTTTGCAATTCCAACTGCCTTTTCAACATCTAAACACCTTAAACTCACTATGTCTAAAACAGACTCCTATCTTTTCCCCAAACCCTGCTGCCTTCCTACCTTTCCTCCCAGTCCCTCAGGATCACCACTAGGAGTCATCCTAGCTTTCTTGCTATCTCTAATGCCTTCCATCCAAGCTAAGATCTGTCCCTTTCACCTTTGCATCATCTCTGCAATATGCCCTTTTCTCCTGACACTGCTACCTCTCTAGTGCAGGCCCTCATCATCTCAAGCCTGGATTACTAATAGCCTTGCTGATGGATCTGCCTCCCTCTTGAGGCAGCCACTACAGTGATTTTCCTAAAGTACAGATCTGATCATAACACACCTCCCTTAATAAATTCCAATGACTCTGTCATCTCCAGAATTAAGTATGAAATCTTTTCAGTCTTGTTACAGTTTACTTCCTGACACATGCTCTTTGATCAAGGGATAATGGCCTCTTGAATGTTCCACCAACAAGATACTTCATAGATAGGGGCTCTGGGCATTTCCCTGTGTTTGGAATGTTCACCTCTTCCCCATCAGGGAGATGAACAAGATCTCTCTGAATTTCTTTAAGTCATGATTAAAATCTCAACTTCTACAGGAAGCCTTATCCAACCCCTTTTAGTGCTTTTTCTCTGTTAATTATATCCTGCAGAGTTTGTTTGTTTGTCTCCTCTATTAGACTCTAAGCTCCTTGAAGACAGAGACTGTCTTTTGCCTCTTTTAGTAAAAATCCAGTTTTTTGCATAGTGCCTGGCACATAGCAGATAGTAAATAAATACTTACTGATTTATTTTTAACAACTTCATAAATAGTTGGGGTTTTTATTTGTATATTTTCTTTGGAAAACTTCATTTTCAGAGTCCAGTCCAAACATCAAGTCTAAAATCAAGTAGTTTGGAAGAGTGGGCAAATAAAAAAAGGGAAGGAAATAGCAAAAATCTAGAAGAAAATGACTTGAAAATACCCACAAACAATGTCTCAGAGAAAAACACGACTTGAATGCAAGTTTAACAAAAATTCCTGGAAGAAACAAAACAAAAAAATTTTGCTTCTTTTTATAAATAGGATGAGAATGCTTAAGGAAAAATTGGAAAAGAAACGAGAGCTATGAATAAAGAATTGGAAAAGGAATTAGGAGCTTGGCATAAGAAATACTAAATCTTGCCCTAGTAACAGACTTCCTAAAATATCAAATGGATCAAACAGAAACCAATAATTGTGTAAGGCAACAAGAAATATTTTTTTAAAAGTCAAAATACTTTTATAAAAAGAATGAACATGTTTGGTATCTCTCAGTAAAAACAACTGACAGACAACAGAATTAAGAGTAAAAAATTAAGAATTATTGAGCTAACTAAAACCTTGCCTAAAAAAAATGGGCTTAGTTCATCCTATTTCAAGAAATCTTGAAAGAAAACTGCCCTGATCTCTTACAATCAAATGGCAAAGTGGAAAAAGAAAGAATTCATCAATCACTTCCTCAAAGAAACTCCAAAAGGAAAACTTAGCCAAAATTCAGAGGTTCCAAGTCAAAGGAAAAACATTTCAAGCAGCCAGAAAGAATTTAAGCAGCCACCACTATAAAGAAACAGAGAACTTGTAATATGATATTCCAGAAGGCTTACAGACAAGAATAACTTAAGAGTATAAAGCTACATGGGGGAAAAAAAAATGGATCTTTAAACAAACAGAAGAACTTACAAACATTATTGATGCAAAGTCTAGAATTTTTTAGAACCTTTGAAGTTTAATCACAGGACTGAAGAGAAGCATTAAAAAAAATCAATACGAATGACTAACAAAGTACTAAGTAACCATGGGGTATTCATATTAAAATACAGGCAAAAATGAAATATAGGACCTCTCTGAACCCTATCTGAAAGTCCAATTAGAAAAGGCCTGAAAGTGATTTTATTATTTTTTGATGAACTTAGAAACAGGCAGTGGAAGGAAGAATGAGAATGAAAGTTGAGCCTCATTCTCAACTGAACTGGTCAAAAAAGGGAAGAAAACACAGAGGTGGGAAAAGAAATACATTTCACTCAAGAGGGAAACAGGAGGAAAGGTGGAAAAAGGGAAGAGGAATTAAAGAAAGGAGTAGTAATAAGCAAAACAAATTCTAAGAATGTAAAAAAGTATTTATAGGTCTTTATGAAGTGGCAAAGAATGGGAATAATAAGGAGGTCCCACAAAAACTGGGGAAGTTGAACAAATTATGGTATATAAATTTGATGGAATATTATTGTGCTGAACTCTTATCAATATAATGACCAACAAGGATTCTGGAAGTTTTATAAAATATGATATACCCCACAATAGAGAAGGGGTAAGAATGAGACAAATAATTTTTGGAACCTGGAAAATGGCTTTGATAAAATATAATGGATTTTGTTTTTCTTATGAGAAGAGTGAAAAAGCAGATCCTGGCTGATTAGAACAAAAACAGTATATTTTTTTTTAAAGTGTTTCACTTTGGGAAACCACTTATCTACAGGAATAGCAATTTTATAGATTTGAGTCAAATCACTACATATTTTTGTCAGATCTATATTTAAAGGAAGAATTTAGGACTAAAGAAAATATGAGAATTGCAAAATGCAAAATAGATTAATCATATAAAATTAAAAAGTTTTTTCAAAAGCAAAAATCAATGCAACCAAAATTAAAAGAAAAGCAGAAAACTGGGGGAAACATTTTTGCAACAAATATTTCTGATAAAGGCCTCACTGACAAATATACAGAGAAGTCAAATTTCTAAAACTACAAGTCATTCCCAACTGATAAGATAGTCAAAGAATATAAGTGAAGTGAACAGAACCAAGAGAATATTGTACACAGGAACAAGATTATGTGATGGTCAACTCTAATGGAGTGACTCTTTTCAACAATGAAGTGATTCAGGCCAATTCCAATAGATTTGTGATGGAGAGAGCCATCTGCATCCAGAGAAAGAACTATGGAGAGTGAATGTGGATTACAACATAGTATTTTCACCTTTTTTTGTTGTTGTTTGCTTTTTTTTTTCTTTTTTGATCTGATTTTTCTTGTGCAGCATGATAAATGTAGAAATATGTATAGAAGAACTGCACATGTTTAACATATATAAGATTATTTGTTGTCTAGGGGAGGGAGTTAGGGGGAAAGGAAGGAGAAAAATTTGAAACAGAAGGTTTTGCAAGAGTGAATTTTGAAAACTATCTTTGCATGTTTTGGTTTGGTTTGGTTTGGTTTTTTTGCTGAAGCAACTGGGGTTAAGTGACTTGCCCAGGGTCACACAGAGAGGAAGAATTAAATGTCTGAGACCAGATTTGAACTCAGGTCCTCCTAAATTCAAAGCTGGTACTCTATCCACTGTGCCACCTAACCGCCCTCTTTGCGTGTATTTTAAAAATAAAAAACTATTATTAAAAAAAGAAAAAGAAAAAAGAAAGGATTCTTAATCTGGGGTCTATGAAATTAAAAATACACGCACACACACACTCATACATGTATGTATGTATATTTTAAGAACAATTTCAATATTAATTAGAATTTATTTCTTTTGAAACACTACATTTTTTATATTATATATATGTATATATATATATGTATACATATATATATATATATATATATGTAAACATTATGCTAAAAAACTGTCCATATTCTTTACCAGATTGCCAAAAGGTTTAAGGACACAAAAAATGTTAAGAATCCCTAATTTATACTAAATTGCTTATTTTTTATTTTCAATTAATTAACAAATATTTTTTAAACTCTTTATTATGTGCCAAGCACTGGGAATACAAAACAATAAACCAAACAATAACTACTTGAAATTTAGTTATAAAGGTCAGGTTTCCCTAATCTGTAATTTTAAAAGATAATAACCTTTCATTTCCCCCTAATTATTAATTTCTTGTGGAATAGTATTCTATTGAACATTCATTCCATAATTTTTTAGACATTCCTCAATCAGTGGACACCCACTTTACTTTCAGATTTTTAGAGCCATAAAAATGCTGTGATGAATATTTTGCTATATATGGGTTATGTTATATCTTTCACATCCTTGAAATACATGCTTAGCAGGGAGATAGTAGATTAGGCAATCAGAAGCATTTCTGGAGAAGTCTTTCATCTGCTTAACAAATTTACAATTCTTTTGAGAATTATTTTTCTAGGATAATATCTTTCTCATACATATGTGATACAAAGACTTTATTCCCTTTCAATCATTACCCTTCTCATCTTAGCTACACTGATTTTATTAATCCAAAACCTTTTCAATATCATGAAATTTAAAGTGCTTACTTCGTCTTGCAGTGTCTTATCCCCTATTTGGCCCAAAATTCTCTCTTTAGGCAAAATTATAAAAGTTATTCATTTTTCTCTCATTTTTAAAAATAATGTGTCCTTTTGTAAGAGTACTATCCAGTATTCCCAGTAGTTTTGGTCAAATAGGGAGTCCTGTTTCAAAAAGTTTATATTCTTACATTTATTAAAAATTGGGTGTCTGATTTGTATTATTTCTGACTCTTTATTCAATTTTTCTACTTATTATTCTTAAATCAATGCTAGATATCTTAAATAACTATTTTCCCCATTTTTTTCTAATCCTACTAAATATTCCTTTCATAATGTAATTGCGGCAATATAAATTTAGTTGCATAATCTGGATAAGGATATCATTTTTACTACATTGGCATTACCCAATCACAAATACTGACTATATCTAAAATTATTTATCCTCCCTTTATTTCTGTAAAAATCATTTGGTAATTATATTTATCAAAGTCCTCTGTGTCTTTGTGTAGGATAAACTCCCAGGATTTAATTTGCTCAGTTGAGTCAGAGTCTTCGTGGCCTCATTTAGAATTTTCCTGAAGTGGTTTGCCATTTTCTTTAAAAGCTTATTTTATATATAAAGAAACAGAGGCAAACAAGATTACATGAATAAACAGGGCACTTAAACATTAATCTTTTTGTAAATGTTTCCTTACAGACCATAATAAGTTAAGCAAAAGAAGGTACTCACTTCCACATAATAATTTCCATCATTATTCCAATCCACACTTGTGGCTGAACCTTATAATTATTTTTGAATATTAATTTTTGAGGAGATAAAAACATTTGGATGGTTTTAGCTAGGCCCTGAAAATTCTCAACATTACTGGAAAAGGAGAAAATTATGCCAACTACCTAAAATATGCAAAGTAATGTTGACACATAGAATAAACTACACAATTTTAAGAGTATTTAGTTTGTGATATTCTAAAACTTTACAACATATTGGTTACACAAATAAAAAAAAATTTGAAGATCCATTTAATGAAAGAACATATTCTACTCAAAACAAGTAACTTGAAATTTTAAAAAAATTATTATATTTAGGGGCAATTTCTCCCCTTCCCCTGGGAAATATGCATTTTAGGTGTTAAGAGTTTAAAATATTTCCAAAAAATTATCTACCAAGATAAAAAAGGAAACAAGTCATTGTGAACAACTCACAGAAAATGAAAATGCATGGAGCTTTGGAATTTAACTCTTTTAAGCAAATGCCCCATATTATTAATTTGTTCCAATTTCTACTAGAACTTAAAAATCTAAGCTATTAATTAGAAAATTAATATTAAGGAAAACCTTTATAAAATGATCTTTACTGATAGAATGAAAATAAAACAAAACATTTACAAGGAAAACAAATTAGTCTTGCACCTGCAGAAGAAACATAATATGCTGGTACCACTGAATGGTCCTTCACACTGAATTCTAAAGGAAAAAAAATTAAATACTAGAGTAAAACAAAAATCTCAAATATTGTACATAGTGTTAGTTATAGTTGATATTTTGGGCAGTTTTACTAAATTTCATTTTTTAATTATTGCTACAACAGTTCAGTCAACGAAAAAAGGAGAAATATTTGGAAATTTAAGGTGACAGGAAAATACATCAATTAAGATTTTTTAAAGCCCTGGTTATGACACATTACAATTAGATATTCTATTGAACATTGATACATGAAAATACTTTTTACCTTTTCTATACAGTCATCAAAAAATGCCAGTCCGGTATCTTTATCACTTACAAAGCTGCACTCCTCAATGAAACGAATAAAAATCTGGGTTTTAGTTAAAAGAGTGTAGAATTTTGTATATGCACGATCTCGACTTTTTAAAAATCCTAGGGAAAAAAAAAAGAAATCAAATTGTGTACTATAAAATCTAGTTGTAAATGGAACCAGATATGCTATGCCAGGTAGGATTTTAAATTTTCACCTACATTTTCCAAACTCTAATTTATCTATATACTAGGATTACAAAACATGTCATCTAAAAAAGGCAAGTATTATTAGACTTTTTAAAAAAAATCTTTTTTATGATAATAAATCAACCAATAACTGGAGAAGGGAAAGAAAAGAGATAATATAAAATCAATCAACAAGTACTGAATTACCATATACCACATGCCAAGTGCTAGGAATAGAAGAATGAAATAATGTGTACTTAATAAAAGATAGCAATTATTTAATATAAAGTTTACAGCAAATGATCAAACATATTCTCCTTTATGCTATAAATGAGAAAATGAGCCCATAGTTATCTGAGGTTAAAAGGGACAAAAAGGGGGTAGAGGAGAGGTAGGGATATTTAAGTACAACTACAGGATATTATTTTCTGTATTGGCTAGCATAGTACACAGTAATCTACAAATAGCAGAGATTTAAAATACTTTTTTTTTTAAACTGAAATGAAATTTAGATAGTTCTTGAAATGGACTTTATCTGCTTTCAGTAAATGGGGAAAATGAATGAATTAATTAATTAGAATTAATTAAAAATTAATATTTGTCTTTCCATATTCACAGTGGAAATGTCAAACTCATGTTTCTTCTTTCATTTTTCTGGACTGTTCAATCCAATCAGATTTCAAGTTCTAATTGTTGGGTTTCAGCTTTCCTTCATGTCTTTCTTTGCTTTTGATATCTACATATTTAATCAGCTGTAGAATACCGATGTTTCTGTCTCCACAACATCTCTCATCATCTATTCCCATACTTTACAGTCAACATTCTAGTTCAAGTTCTTACCTTCTCTTTCCCAAGTTCTTGCAATAGCCCTCCAACTGATCTCCCTGACCAATCTAATTCATTCTCCACACAAGTGTCAAAGTATTTTCTTTTTCTTGACGTGAAGGTCTGACCACATCAATCCTCTATTGAATACACTTTTTAATGACTCTACATCCCTTCTAAAATCAAATAAACATTACTTTATTTGGAATTCACAGCTCTTTAAAACCTGATCTCTTTCTATCTTTATTACACATTATTCCCTTCCATAAACTCAACAGCCCAGACAAGCAAGTTTTCTTTCTGTTCTTTATAGACAATATGCCACAGCTGTCCCCTTTGCCTAGGACATGCTCCCTTCTTTTTTTTTTTTTTTTTTTTTGCTGAGGCAATTGGGGTTGTGACTTGCCCAGGGTCACACAGCTAGGGAATGCTAAGTGTCTGAGACCAGATTTGAACCCAGGTCCTCCTGACTTCAGGGCTGGTGCTCTATCCACTGCACCACCTAGTTGCCCCGACATGCTCCCTTCTGACCTTGGTCTCTTAAATCACTATCTTCCTTGAAGATTCAGCTTAAATGATACCTTTAGGTGAAACCTTCTAGTGATCCACACACATTACCTTTTATCTATTTTGTATATACTGGTACATGCTTATGATGTTTTCTCTCCACAGCTACCTGAATGCAACAACTATTTCTTTCTACTCTCATAGTACAGCACAATACAGGGATGTAATAAATGCTAACTGGTTGAGTGATTTTTATTTCCTTCCCCTTTTAAGTCACTATTTTATACTCAGGATTAGTTTTGTTTAATCACAGGTTGAGACTTCCATCCTAATATTCACTCTGCCCACATTGCAGAGTGTCTCTCACAGCTCTAGGCACAATTCATTCTAGCTATCTTTCTGCTTTCTCAGTGCAGCTGTATCAGACCTTAAGTCCTGAAATTCTAGATCTACGTCCTGATTGGTGAATACTTTCACTCTGTCTAGACCATAGGTGGTGAGAAGAAGTGATGCAAGGGCAACTCTCAAATTCTCTCTTAAGAACTTTGGAACTGATTGTATGACATGGGAGACAGTAGTATGGAATCAACCAGTATGGCATACCCTCATCAGAGAATTTTAATTCCAGTGCCTTCCCTATATTGATTAGTTCGCATTTATCCTATCTATAATTTGTTGTCTCCCTCATTAAGATAGTCTTAATGCTCCTTGAGAGCAAGAATTCCCTTTTTGCCTAGGCTCTTAGCCCAGTGCCTGGGACATCGTATTTGTCACAGCTTTGGCTATGGGGAATTATGTTTATAACAAAAGAAAGATGCAACTTATTTAATTGAAAGTGAATACTTTTTCCATTAACTTTTTGCTGGTTGTTGGCAACCAAGTAAATATGTATGTATATATGCATGCATGTATGTGTGCATGTATGTTTGTGGTTACTGTACTTCATTCTTGAAGAAGACCAAAAAGATAGCACTATGTTAGAGTCAAAATTAGCATATCTGATTGTGGCTGATCAGATCAATACAAGTTCAGGATGCTATGTCATAGGCCAAACACAAATTGTCCCCATAAACATTTGGAGTAGATTCTCTAACTTTGTGCATCTTGCATTTCTTCTGAGCTAATCAGCTCTGCTTTACTCTTAGAGCACAGCACCTTCTCTGATGAGGGCATGCCATGCTGGGCTGTGCTATGCCAGCGTCTTCCATGCCATATAACCAATTCTAAAGTTAAGAGAAAAAAAAAATATATATATATATAATTGCAAACTAATATCTAATTTTTTTATTAAAGCTTTTTATTTACAATACATATGCAGGAGTAATTTTTCAACACTGACCTTTGTAAAACTTTGTTCCAAATTTTTCCATTTTTCCCTCTTTTCCCCCATCCCCTCCCCTATATGGCACGTAGTCCAATACAAGTTAAATATGTTAAAATATATGATAAAGCCAATAAATGCATATGAATTTATAGTTATCTTGCTGCACAAGAAAAATCGGATCTAGAAAGAAAAAAAACCTGAGAAGGAAAACAAAATGCAAGCAAACATCAACAGAAAGCATGAAAATGCTATGTTGTGGTCCACACTCAGATCCCACATGCCTCTCCCTGGGTTTATATGGCTCTCTTCATCACTGAACCATTGGAACTGCTCTGAATCACCTCAATGTTGAAGAGAGCTACGTCCATCAGAATTGATCATCATATAGTCTTGTTGCTGTGTATAATGATCTCCTGGTTCTGCTCATTTCACTCAGCATGAGTTCATGTAAGTCTCTCCAGGCTTCTCTGAAATCATCTTGTTGGTCATTTCTTACAAAACAATAATATTCCATAACACTCATATACCATAACTTATTCATCCATTCTCCAATTGATGGGCATCCATTCAGTTTCTAGTTTCTAGCCACTACAAAAAGGGCTGCCACAAACATTTTTGCACATGTGGGTCCCTTTCCCTCTTTAAGTTCTTTTTGGAATATAGGCCCAATAGAAACATTGCTGGGTCAAAGGGTATGCACAGTTTGATAACTTTTTGAGCATAGTTCCAAATTGCTCTCCAGAATGGTTGGATCTGTTCATAGTTTCACCAACAATGTATCAGTGTCCCAGTTTTCCCATATCTTCTCCAACATTCATCATTATCTTTTCCTGTCATCTTAGCCAATCTGACAGGTGTGTAGTGGTATCTGAGTTGTCTTGATTTGCATTTCTCTGATCAATAGTGATTTGGATCACCTTTTGATATGACCAGAAATAGTTTCAATTTCTTCATTTGAACAGTGTCAGTTCATATCCTTTGACCATTTATCAATTGGAGAATCGCCTGAATTCTTATAAATTTGGGTTAATTCTCTATATATTTTAGAAATGAGGCCTTTATCAGAACCTTTCTCTATAAAAATGTTTTCCCAGTTTATTGCTTCCCTTCTAATCTTGTCTGCATTAGTTTTGTTTGTACAAAAATTTATTAATTTAATATAATAAAAATTATCTATTTTGTGATCAATAATAATCTCTAGTTCTTCTTTGGTCACAAATTTCTTCTTCCTCCACAGATCTGAGAGGTAAACTATCCTATATGAACAAATATAATTTGTTTATAATATCATTCTTTATGTCTAGATCATGAATCCATGTCAACCTTATCTTGGTATACAGTATTAGGTGTGGGTCAATGCCTCGTTTCTGCCATAGTAGTTTCCAATTTTCCCAGCAGTTTCTGTCAAATAGTGAATTCTTATCCCAAAAGCTGGGGTCTTTGGGATTGTCAAATACTAGATTACTATAGTCATTGACTATTTTGTCCTGTGAACCTAATCTAGCCACAGACCAACTACTCTGTTTCTGAGCTAGTATCAAATGACTTGATGCTGCTTTATAATATAATTTTAGATCTGGCACAGCTAGGCCATCTTCATTTGCCTTTTTTTTTTTTTTAAATTAATTCCCTTGAAATTCTTGGCCCTTTGTTCTTCCAGATGAATTTTATTGTTATTTTTTTCTAGATCAGTAAAATAGTTTCTTGGTATAGCATTAAGTAAAAAGATTAGTTTAGGTAGTATTGTCATCTTTATTATATTTGCTTGAACTATCCAAAAGCACTTGATATTTTTCCAATTGTTTAGATCTGACTTTATTTGTGTGGAAAGTGTTTTGTAGTTTTGCTATATAGTTTCTGACTTTCCCTTGGCAGATATATTCCCAAATATTTTATACTATCGACAGTTATTTTAAGTGGAATTTCTCTTTGTATCTCTTGCTGTTGAATTTTGTTAGTGATGTATAAAAATGCTGATGACTTATGTGGATTTATTTTGTATCCTGCAACTTTGCTAAAGTTGTGGATTATTTCTAATAGTTTTTTCATTGCTTCTGTAAGTATACCATCATATCATCTGCAAAGAGTGATAATTTGGTGTCTTCATTACCTACTCTGATACCTATAATCTCTTTTTCTTCTCTTATTGCCAAAGCTAGCATTTCTAATACAATATTGAATAGTAATGGTGATAGTGGGCAATCTTGTTTTATCCTGATCTTACTGGGATCCAGTTTATCACCATTACATATGTTAGCTGATGATTTTAAATAGATGCTATTGACTATTTTAAGGAAAAGTCTATTTATTCCTATACTGTAATGTTTTTAATAGGAATGGATGTTGGATTTTATCAAATCAAGCTAATACCTAATTGATAAAAGTTAAAGGACAACAACAGTTCTCAAAAAAAGTCTAAATCATGAACAGTCCTAATCCTATATGAAAGATAAGGACAAAAAACAAATCAAAACAACTAAGGATTAACATTACACTTGGCAAACTGCCTAAAACGAGGAAGTAGGGAGAAGAAAAAATCCTTATACCAAAAGAAGGGATGGACTTTCTCTCCCCTTTCTTTTGGACAATCACATAAATAACTTATACTAAAATTACATTCATATATAACAACTCAATGGCATAAACTCTATACAACAAATATTTGAATATGAAAGATGTCAATCAAAAAAATTTATTAAGTGCCTATCAGGAATACAAAGAGAGGCAAAAGGCAGTTTCTATCCTAAAGGAACTCATAGTTTAGTAGAGAAGACAAGAAGCAAACAAATATATGAAAACTATATTTAAAATAAAAAAAGAAATTATTGAAAGAAGGAAGACACTATAATTAAAAGGGATTAGAAAAGACTACCTGTAGAACTTGAGATTTTAATCAGAACTTGAAGGAAACCCAGAGAAATCAAGAGGCAGAAATGAGGAGGAGGAGTATTTCAAGCATGGGAGAGAGCCAGAGACAGACAAAGCTGAGAGATGGAATATTCTGTTCATGGAACATTCCAGGAGGTCAGGTCACTGGATCAAAAAGTATATCAGGTGTAAGAAGATTGAAAAGGACTATGAATGGCAAGCAAATGATTTTGTATTTGATACTGGAGTTAATAGGGAAACATTAGGAAGTTACATGGTCAGACACAAGCTTTAAGAAAATCACTTTTATGGCTTAATGGCTGATGGACTAGAGTGAAGAGAAACTTTTGGCAGGCTTATCTACCAGCAGCTACTGTAATATTCTAATAGAAGGTAAAAAGAACCTGTACCAGGATGGTTGAAAGTATCTAGAGGAGAAAAAGTAAATATTCAAAAGATGTTGTCAAGATGAAACAGACTGACCTTGCCAACAGTGAAGAGTAAAGAATGATACTTAATACTCACTATTCAGCAAAAACTGTTGGGATAATTGGAAACTAGTGTGGAAGAAATTAAGGCTGGACCCACACCTAACACCGCACACCAAGATAAGATCTAAATGGGTTCATGATCTAAAGAGTGATGTTATAACCAAATTAGAGGAACATGGGATAGTTTACCTCTCAGACCTGTGGAGATGGAATAAATTTATGTCCAGGGAAGATCTGGAACTCTTAATTGAACACCAGATAGATAATTTTGATTATATTAAGTTAAAAAGTTTCTGTACTAACAAAACTAATGCAGACAAGATTAGGAGGGAAGCATCAAATTGGGAAATCATCTTTACATTTAAGGGTTCTGATAAAGGTCTCATCTCTAAGATATATAGAGAATTGTCTCACATTTATAAAAATTCAAGCCATTCTCCAATTGATAAATGGTCAAAGGATATGAACAGACAGTTTTCAGATGATGAAATTAAAACTATTTATAATCATATGAAAAGGTGCTCCAAATCACTATTGATCAGATTAATGCAAATTAAGACAATTCTGAGATATCACTACACACCTGTCAGATTGGCTAAAATGCCAGGAAAAGATACTGATGAATGTTGGAGGGGATGTGGGAAGACTGGGACACTGATGCATTAACGGATCCAACCATTCTGGAGAGCAATTTGGAGCTATGCTCAAAAAGTTATCAAACTGTGCATACCCTTTGACCCAGCAGTGTTTCTATTGGGCCTATATTCCAAAGAGATCTTAGAGGAGGGAAAGGGACCCACATGTGCAAGAATGTTTGTGGCAGCTCTTTTTGTAGTGGCTAGAAACTGGAAACTGAAGGGATGCCCATCAATTGGAGAGTGGCTGAATAAATTATGGTATATGAATGTTATGGAATAATATTGCTCTGTAAGAAACGACCAACAGGACGATTTCAGAGAGGCCTGGAGAGACTTGCATGAACTGATGCTGAGTGAGATGAGCAGAACCAATAGATCGTTGTACACGGCAACAACAGTACTATATGAGGATCAGTTCTAACGGACATAACTCTCTTCAACAATGAAATGCTTCAAACCAGTTCCAATTGTTCGGTGAAGAGAGCCATATACATCCAGAGAGAGGGATGTGAAATGTGGACCACAACATAACATTTTCATGTTCTCTATTGATGTTTGCTTGCATTGTATTTCCTTTATCAGATTATTCTCTCTTATAGATACGATTTCTCCTGAACAAAAAAATGATGTGTGGCAATAACTATACATATATTCGATTTAAGTATTCTAACATAATTATCATGTAGTGGATATCCTGCTATCTAAGGGAGGGGTGGGGAGTAGGGGGGAAAAATCTGTAACAGAAAGCTTTGTAAGGGTTAATGTTTAGGAATTACCCATACATATGTTTTGCAAATAAAAAGTATTAAAAAAAAAAAAAAAGATACTTAAGTTTCAAGTCTGTGGGACTGGGAGGATAGTGTTGCCCTCTACAATAATAAGGAATTTTGGAAAGAGGGAAAGAAAAAAGTAATTCAGTTGGAACATGTCGAATTTAAGATACCTACTTGAGGGAAGAATTCTAGGAAAATAGCAGAGCAGGTTGGTAAATTTCAAGCTCTCCAGATTTCCCCCACAAATAGAACAAATTTGGGTCTCAGAGTGGTAAAAAAGCAAGAAGACTTGGGGCAGAACAGCGCCCTCTAGATACAACCCAAGAAAATCTGAAGAAAGATCCAGGGCCAGGATTAACCTAAATGCAATCACCTCTGGATTAGCTCCACAGAAACACCAAATGGGGACCCATCCAGATGGCTGCGTGTGGCTGGAGCCTCAACAGGAGCCAGGAGACTATTTGTCCAGTGGGAGTTTGAGAATGCCAGACCCAGCTATGGTGCTAAGAGGCAGCTGGCAGTGGGCATTTGCAGGAGGGTGGAACTCTTGTTTTGGTGTTCCTGACCAAACTGGAAAGCTGAAGGGGAAGCTAGCGGCACCATCCCCCCCCCACCCTTTAGATTAAATTAAAGGTACCTATTACCTCTTATTTAAAAAATGAACCAGCAAAGAAGAACGAACCACCCCCCCACTGAAACAAATTATAGGAAAAGGGAAAACTGGGATTCATCTTCAGAGGAAGAAGCTTCTACCTCAAACAGTAACATGAAATAGCTCCCTACTTAGAGAGAACTTATAGAACTCAAAAAAAAAAAAAATCAAATGAGAGACATTGAGAAAAAAAACTAAAGAAAAAAATTAAAACTATCCAAGATAAATAAGACTATGAAAAAAGTTAACTAATTAGAAAAGGAGGTAGAGTTTCAAAGATGAAAATAACTCTTTGAAAATTATAATGGGGCAAAGGGAAGCCAGTGAAGCTATGAGAGATCAAGAAGTAACAAAAAAGATACTAAAGAATGAGAAAATAGACAGAATGTGAACCATCTCAGAAGAAAAACAACGATCTGGAGAACAGATCAAGAAGAGAAAATATAAGAATTGGGCTGCCAGAAAGTTGTGATCAAAAAGAGAACCTTGATATAACAATGGAGTAAATAACCCAAGAAAATTGTCTTGGAGTGACAGAACATGAGGGAAAAGCAGAAATAGAAAAAATCCACAAATTACCATCTCAAAGAGATCCTGTATAGACAACACACAGGAATATTATTGCCAAATTTTGAAACCCTCAGGTCAAAGAAAAAATTTTACAAGAAACAAGGAAAAAAACAATTCAAATACACTGAAGCTATAATTAAAATTGTACAAGACTTCAGCAGCTACAATAAAAGATTGCAGGTATCTACAGACAAGCAAAAGAACTAGGCCTGCAGTCAAAAATATATCCAGCAAAATTATCTATAATTTTCAATGAGAAAAAATGGACCTTCAACAAACTTGTAGATTTTCAGGATTTTCTATAAACCAAACCTGAACTTAACAGAAAATTTAACAAAGAAGAGCCAATATCAAAGAGCACTTTTCTCCCTGAGGCAACTGGGGCTAAGTGACTTGTCCAGGGTCACACAACTAAGACATGTTAAGTGTCTGAGGCCACATTTGAACTCCGGTCCTCCAGTGCTCTATCCACTGAGTCACCTAGCTGCCCCAAAGAGCACTTTTAAGGAACTCAATACGGACAAACTATTTAAACATGGACAAACTGTTTATGCTTTTTATACATGGGAAATGTATATTTTATGTTTAAGATTTACAGCAACAATAGAGCAAATTCAAAAGAAAAATTGGCAGAGTAAAGGTAAAAATAGTAATCATGTTCTACAAATGAGGTGCAGAAAAAGAATAAATGCACAGGTATTAAAAGGGGGAGGAAAGTTTGTAGTTTTGAAAACTTACATCAGGAATGGGTTCAATAGGTAACACTACATGTATATCATGAAGGGTATAGTTTTGTCCAAAATTTATAAATTAGTAAGGAGGGAGAGATAGGTGGATAGGGAAGCAAAGGGTGAAAGAAGAAGAAAAGGGAGGGATCCCAGGTGGGGGGATGTGAAGTAATAGTAACGCAAGTTATAGAGCAGAATTTAATGGAAGAGTCAGCAGGGATAGGAAAGATAGGAAATATCTGGGGTATATGTGTGTATGATTGTGTATATGTATACATAAATACATCTTTTCTTAACTGTAGCTTGCTTGGGGAGAGGATGAAAAGGAGATATGTGCATATCTATGTGTATGTATATATATATATACGTATATATATATATTGCATATATTTACATATATCCTTTGTTAACATAGCCTGCTTGGGATTGAGGAAGGTGATGAAAGGGGGAAAAAATAAAATATATAAGGTGCACAGCACAGAACAAAAGAACAATTTACAAGGAAGTAAAGAAAAGACAGACACTCATGAATATAATTTCTTCTACTAATATATATATGCATATATATATACATACTTTCTTAAATTGGTATTGGTCATCATATGTTTTGAATCCTCCCTGATGTTTTACTGGGCACATGATAACATTAGCTTTTGTTTCATTTTGTTTTGTATTGCTTTTCTGTTTTTTCTTTTTGCTTATTCTGTTATTTCAAATAAAATAAATTTGGTTAAAAAATATGTCTGCTTGGGGTAGCTAGGTGGCGCAGTGGATAGAGCACCAGCCCTGAAGTCAGGAAGACCTGGGTTCAAATTTGATCTCAGACACTTAACATTCCTTAACTGTGTGACCCTGGGCACCCCAATTGCCTCAGCAAAAAGCAAAAAAAAAAAAAAGCCTGCTTGATATTCGAGATTTCTGAAAGGCAGCTGTAAATATGAAATTGGAAGTAATGTTTATGTCTTTTTTATTGTCTGCTTGTTGTTTTTTTCTTTCTCATTTTTTTTCCCCTTTTGGTCTTAGTTTTCTTGCATAGCATTACAAAGGTGGAAACATGTTTAGAAGAATTGTACATGTTTAATCTATAGTAGATTACTTGCTTACTAGGGGAGGAAGGAGGGAGAAAAATTTGAAACATAAGGATTACAAGGATAAACGCTGAAAACTATTTTTCATGCATTCTGAAAAATAAAAAGCTCTTCTTACCAAAAAAAAAATAAAATAAAATAAACATGCTAGAAGTAAAAAACAAGGCATTGATCAGGTGAAGTGTTTTTTAAGAATGGGAGAAGTAGAGGCATGTTTAGCTAAACTGGAAGAGACAGAAAATAAGTAAAAAAGTAGAGGAAATGGGAGATAATTTATTGGAGATTATGGGATGGAACGGGATCACTCCTGCAGGTAGAGGGGTGTTCCTTGGCAAAGAGAAGAGTCTCAGGGCAGCTAGGTGGCAAAGTGGATAGAGCACCAGCCCTGAATTCAGGAGGACCTGAGTTCAAATCTGACCTCAGGCATTGACAGTTCCTAGCTGTGTGATCCCCGGCAGGTCACTTAAGCCCAACTGCTTCAGCAAAAAAAAAAAAAAAGTAGAGTCTCTTTGTATAAGTTGGAATAAAAGAGGAGATAGTGACAGAAGGTATCTAAATGATATGAGAAGAGTTAATTCTCAGCAAATGGCCTCAAACTAACTGCAAAAAAAGAATATAGGAAAAGGAACAATTATGTATACAATTTTTTTTGGTCTTCATCTGATGAGTACCAAAACATTTAGTCTTGACGTATGTACCTGACCCAAGACTTCTAAGAAAATTTCCCCAACTTTAAGCACATTCTACAGACCACTTTGATCCTTTAATAAGTATAGAAATTGAAAAGGAGATGGAGCCAGTATCAAATACAAGAACATAGGCTAGAAGCTGTGAGATGGCACAGTAAATAGAGCACTGGCCCTGGAGTCAGGAGGATCTGAGTTCAAATCCAGCCTCAGACACTTAATATTTACTAGCTGTGTGACCCTGGGCAAATCACTTAACTCCAAGTGCCTCTCATTTAAAAAAAAAAAAGATAAAAAAATCAGTAACCTAAGCACTGCATAACAATATCCACAAAATTTTAAAAAGCCTAAAAAAGGTCTCATTGAAGACCTTAAAACAGACAAAATTACGCAGGATGAAAAGTGTAAGTGACTAAGATTTGTAGCAGTAAATGGATTATCCCACAAAAATAAGGCTGTGGATACACTATAGCAAAGACTGGGGAAAAGAGAATAAGAATAAAAAAATCAATTAAGAAATGATAGAAGGTGAAAAGAGTCTGAATTGAAGTGGTCTCAGTTTTAGAAGAAAGATTCAATGAGGTACTAACAGGATACTATAGTGAGGCTAATGAATGGTTATTAAGCAAGAGAAAAACCAAAAATGATTTAGAATTGTCATGCTATTAATTAGCAGAGGAAAGCTTGAAGAAGAGGTAGATTGGTAGAGATGATGGGTTCAAATCCGGATAAGGTGAGTTTTTGTAGGGAAGTGACAGGCAGCTGGAGAAATGATGGGTTAGAATTTAAATAAGCTATATCTAAAAGATTTGGGAGGAATTTGTAGAGATAACAGAAGCCAAAGAATTTCTGGATGAGAGGATAGAGTACAGAAATGAAGCTTAGAAGTTAGAGCTTTAGGAATACTGACATTTAATGGAAAGAGAACATGAACTGCAGGGAAAACAATACACAGGATACAGGCAGGAGAACCAGAAGAAAACAGTCTCATAAGCCAAAGAACTATTATCAGTAAAGGCAGGATGGTAACCAATGTCAACTACTGCAAAAGGTACTGGATTTAACAACCAAGATGAAAGTAGAGAATCTGAAGAAGTCACAGTGACAAGGGTAAAAGTCAAACTACAAAAAATTATACCTTAAAAATAAATGGTGAGTTTGTAGTAGCAAGAAACTGGAAACTGAATGGTTTTCCATCAACTGGAGAATGGCCGAATAAGTTATGATATATGAATGTTATGGAATAATACTGTTCTGTAAGCATCAGCAAGATGATTTTAGAGAAGCCTGGAGGAACTTACATTTACTGATGCTGAATGAAATGAGCAGAATCAGCAACAAGAAGACTACATGATGATCAGTTCTGATGGACATGGTTCTCTTCAATAATGAGATTTTTTTTTTAATTTTATTTATTTATTTGTTTTATATGTATATATTTAAAGCTTTTTATTTTCAAAACATATGCATGGATATTTTTCAACACTGACCTTTGCATAACCTTGTGTTTCAGATTTTCCCATCTTTTCGACCCTCTCCCCTAGATGTCAAGCAATTCAATATATGTTATACGTGTTAAAATATGTTAAATTCAATATGTGTAAGCATATTTACACAATTCTCTTGTTGCACAAGAAAAATCAAATCAAAAAGGAAAGAAAACAAGTAAGAAAACAAAATACAAGTGAACAACATCAAAAAGAGTGAGAATGTTATGTTGTGATCCACATTCAGTTCCCAGGGTCTTCTCTCTGGGTGTAGATGGTTCTCTTCATCACAAGATCACTGGAACTGGCCTGAATCATCTCAATATAATGAGATGTTTCAAACCAGTTCCAATTGTTTAATGATGAAGAAAGCCATATACACCCAAGGAGAGGCCTGTGGGAACTGAGTGTGGACCACAACATGGCATTTTCACGTTTTCTGTTGTTTGCCTTTTGTTTTCTTTCTCAGTTTTTTTTTCCTTCTTGAGCCGATTTTTTTTTGTGCAGCAAGATAACTATAAATATGTATACATATATTGGATTTAACATATATTTTAACATATCTAACATGTATTGGACTGCCTGCCCTCTAGGGGAAGAGGTAGGGGGAAAGAGGAAAATTTGAAACAGAAGGTTTTGCAAGGGTCAATGTTGAAAAATTACCCATGCATATGTTTTATAAATAAAAATAATAATAATAAATGGAGTTTTCAAGTGGATCGCAGGTCTCTTCAATTCAGATACTTCCCTCAACAATGCAGATTGTAAACCCCACCCCATCCCATGCCTGCCCATTATGTCCCAGTAAGCTCACTATAGACAATCTATCCAACATGTGGGACAGACAACACTTTTTCTTACTATTTCAGACACCAAAGGACCTTATGTACATATAAGCCCTCATCCAATTTGCCCCTACCCCCAGCTCTCATCATGAATTGCCATAATCAAAGAACTGATCAGCAATTAGCCAGCCTACTAGTACCACAACTCTCCTTATTTATTTTGATCAGTTTTTAGAAAGTAGAAGCAGTCTGCCACTGAAGCTGTACTTGAAGTTTTTCTGGCATAATAAAGTCTACCAAAATTTATTCAGTATTTGAAAATGAAGATACTAAAGGCTTGGAAAAATCTTAGATCTTTTTGATACTGAAAAAAAAAAAAAGATGATCTAAAGAACACAAGTACCAGTCTTTATTCTAGGTTTCTATTTACATAGCTTTTTAATGAGAACTATCTATATGTGAGTGCTAGGAGGAATACAGTATAGCCTATTTTTCTTTAAAAGGTAATATAATTGCCCTCATCACTTAAGTGATTCAAAAAAAGTTTTGAATGGGTGATGCTGTTTGCTGATTGCCTGAGTACAAAAAGCCAAGAAGAACTCCAGGTACTTGCCTAATGATGGACTGATAGAATAACATTATCACTGAGGTAGGGTGACTGAACTTAGATGAATTAACAAAATGCCCTTACTGTATATGCCCTTGTTGAATATTCTTACCCTATGACTAAGTAAAAATCTCTTTTCCTTTCTTTTTAAAAACATTGTCAATAGTATTTTATTTTTCCAATTATATGGACATACAAATGAAGGAAATTATCATAAAAATCTTGAAGTTCTTGCTACAAATGAAACCAGAAGGAAAACAATAATGGAAGGATAGCTTATAGAGACAAATAAAAGAAATGACAGATTTGACTTGTTCATTTAGGGAAAAAAAAACAAGAGGAGATATTATTTCACAGGACATTCATTTTATATTGCAGCTCTTGTGATAAGTATTTATAACAGACATCCATGAAGATAATTATACTTTGTGGGACAAAATGAGTTATAAAGATATGATTTAAGATTTGGTATTGCTAGGCCACCTTCCTTTGTTCCCCCCCCCCCATTAATTCAGCGAAAAACTTGGTGAAATCTTGCAAATTAAATCAAAATATACTCTCTACTCAAAGCAAGATAGAAAGAGATGAGGATGATGAAAAATGTATTAGAAAAACATGGGTAAAAACTAAGGAATGACCCACCTGTCAAACTAGCTGACCAGAAAAAATAATGATAAACTGTTGGAGGAGATGTGGGAAAATTAGGACACAATTGTTGGTAGAGTTGTAAAATGATCCAACCATTCTGAAGAGCAGTTTGGAACTATGCCCAAAGAACTATCAAACTGTGCATACCCTTTGATTCAACAGAGTCTCTACTGGATCTGTATTCCAAAGAGATTATAAAAAAGGGAAAAGGACCCATATGTGCAAAAATGTTTGCGGTAGTCTTTTGTAGTGGCAAAGAACTGGAAACTGGATGGATGCCCATCAGTTGGAGAATGGCTAAACAAGTTATGGTATATGAATGTTATGGAATATTTTTGTTCTATAAGAAACAACCAGCAGGATGATTTCAGAGTTTGTATCCTATTGTTTTCCAGTTTTCTCAGCAGCTTTTTGTCAAATAGAGAGTTCTTATCCTGAAAGTTAGGGTTGCGGGATTGATTAAACTCTAGATTACTTTTGTCACTGACTACTGTGTCTTGTGGGCCAAGTCTATTCTATTAACTCACCACTCTATTTCTTAGCCAGTAGCAGAGAGTTTTGATAATTACTGCTTTATAATATAATTTGAGATCTGGTATTGCTAGGCTACCTTCCTGTGTATATATATATATATTTTTCCTTAATTCCCTTAATGTTCTTGACCTTTTCTTTGTTCAGGTGAATTTTGTAGTTATCCTTTCTTGATCTATTCAATAATTTTTTGGTAGTTTGATTGGTATGCCACAAGGCTGTTTATTTGGAAAGATAGTATAAATTTATTTTGCAAACTACCAGAAAATATTTTATTTACAGTCAAGAATACAAAAAAAGCTCTATTCAATGATTAATGCAAAATATGAACCATTTATAGATACTGTATGGTTTATTCAAATATTCATCTTACTGACCTAGTATTGTATCCCTTCAAAGACTTCATTCCAGAATTTAAAACATCCTGATTAGAAAATCTGAGAAAAATGTAGTATAAAGATAAAATTAAACTCCATCCAAACTCTAAACAATTGTTATGATTATTATAATATTTTTGCCAAATTTATAATATAATGAACATTTAAATGAAAATAAACTCAGTTTATTTTCTTTATTTTATAAAGAACAGTTCAGTTCTTCCTCCCTAATATCCCCATAAAAATCACTCTAGCTCACACATCACTCTCTTTTCTTAGCTCTCAATATTTATCTACAATTGCTTATTCTATAGACTTTAAGTATACATTATCTATATGTACCTAGTAGATTATAAAATTCTTTATAGCAGAGATTTTCATCTTTATATGTCCCGTGCCTAGAAGATAAGTTTTTTTTAGCTAAAATGCATAATGAACATTATTTGGAAAAGTTTTTATTTTGGATATCATTCAGTAAGGAAGCACATAGAAATCTCATTCCAAGCATATGGAATTGCATTTTTCAATATTACTCACCTTGCCGGTCAAACAATGAATCTACAGCTGTAGCTTTATTTGAAGGAGCTTCTGTGATTGGTTTGAGATATGTGCGATATCCTTTTAAAATAGAAGCCATAAAGCGTAAAAATGCCTCCTGGATTTCCATCTCAAGTTCAATCATTTTCTTCTGCCAAGAAAAATCTGCTTCTATTGGAGTCATTTCCACTGCTGAACCTTCTTGTGTTTTTCTGTGAACTGTATAATGGAAAAAGCACAAAATAAAAGAGAGCTTGGAATAAATCAACCAATAAGTATGTATTACTTGCCTAATTGCAGGCACTCTGCCTCAAAGAACCAAAACAAAACAAAACAAAACAAACAAAAAAAAAGATCAGGATGAAGTAACGTGCTAAAAACTATGATCCAATCCCTTGAATCCAAGATTCTTTTTTTTCTTCTTTCAGATGCAGCTTGTTACTATTAAGTAATTCTTTAGTAGTTGATTGGTCTGGTACTGAATAAGCAAATTAACTTAGAACTGTCATTTTTATTACATTGGTTCAGGCTATTCAAGAGCAATTAATATTATTCCAATTGTTTATATCTATCTTTATTTCTGTGAAAAGCATTTTGTCAATGTGTTTACATAATCCTTGGGTTTGTATTAGTGAATAGACTCTTATGTATTTTATATCATAAGTTGTTATTTTAACTTAAATTTCTTTTTCTCTGTCTTGTTGTGAAAAACTTACTCTTAAAGACCAATGATGCAAGGTAGTTCCAAAGGTCTCATGATGAAAAATGCTATCTATGTCCAGAAAAAGAACCAATGAACTCTGAATACAGACTGAAGCATAATTTTTTAAAAATCTATTTTTATTATTTTATTTTGCATTTTCTTTTGTAACATGACTAATATGAAAATATGTTTTGTATGACTTTATTATGTATAATCAACATAGAACTGCTTGTCTTCTCAAGGAGGTAAAGTTATGAAAGAAGGGGGAGAATGTGGAACTCAAAATTTCAAAAATAATTGTTAAAAAAAATTTTTTTACATGTACCTGGGAAATATTTAACAAATTTTTTTTTATTTCGGCTAATAAAAATATAATGGCAACTAATTTTGTTGTTGGGGGGAAGAAGAGGGATTTTCAGGTACCATAATAGCAATTTAACAACATGATATTTTATACTTAGGGTTTTTGTTTAATATATTAACTAATTAAATACTCATTTAACTTTTGCTCCTAACATCATATCATTAAACAGAAAGATGAGAAAAAATTCTATTATTGTTGATGAAATATACTGAAATTAAAGGGATAAAAGAAAGTGGATTAATGTACCTTATATATGAAATTTGTCTCACAAAGAATGTACAATAACAAATAAAAAAAGAAAATACTAATCAATTTTGAAATTTTAAAAAATAGAAAATTAAGAAATAAGCCAAAAGATTTACAAAAGAATAAATTAGAAAAATACAGGACTAGAGCAATTATAAACAAAATCAAAAGGTACTTTTAAAATATTAAGAAAAAAAAATCAATGAACCATTAATTAGCTAATCTGATTTTAATAAAATCAAATTGCCAAAATAAGAACAAGGTGAAATTTTATTCTCTTTTTGGAAAATTTTTTTTTTGAATTTTCTATACACAATTATACACAAGTAAAATTTATTTTTCCCAGATATTCTCAATGTGCTATACCAGGGAGGAATCCTTTTATTAAATCTTTTAAAATTAAATTTAAATTATTAAATCTTTTATTAAATTACCTCTATTTATTTACAAACTCCATAGATGCTTCCTTTACATGAAATATTTCACACTTACCTGAAGACAACTGGGGATACAATTTCTTTAAAGTACTAAGTAAATTTTTACAGGGCTTTTTGGGAAGCTGTTTCCAATTCATGTTCTTCTTTTCATCAGATCTATTTAATAAAGAGAAAACATAATAAATGCAAACTGAAGGATTTTATTTTAATCTTAGAAGTAGGATGGTGCAATGGATAATCATTGAAGAGACCAGGATTTAAGCAAGGGCAAATTACTTAAACTCTCAGGGTTCAAGGCAACACCTACAGCCACAACAAGCTATAAGTCAAGTCAGTAAATGGTCTTGGACTATAATCACTGCACTTGAAAAATCACTAACAGTCTCTCTTCTATCAGTATGTTATTGAAAATTGTGGCATAGTAAAAGGATTCCTGGCATTTCAGGAACTGAGAAAAAAAATTCATGGAAAACTTGAAAACAAATGTGAAAATGAATTATCCACTTTCTAGTAAAGTCATTTATATAAGAATGACCTTCCTTTAAAAAAAATACATATGAAAAATACATGACAAATATCAAGATTAATGGTGATCTTCATATAATGAAAAGTGATAGGCCAAAATAAGAACTCTCATAAAACATTCACTTTTGGACAAGCCTTCTCTGTTTTGTTTTTCATCATCTGGCTACATCTTTTTAGCAGACAACAGTAATATGAAAAATCTTCCAAGGTTGACTTTCAACCCTTCCAAAAAGTATCTGAATTTAACCGGTTGTCACTTGAAACAGAGAAATGCAAATTATTTGGTTTTGCATATGTAACAAAAAGCAAGTACATATAATATCTTTTCTTAAGATTAAGGCCTTTATAAGATTCTGGTTCTTGTTCTTTTATATCTTAAATAGGGTAATACTGATATTTTGCTTTTGATCTAAGTTTTATACTTAATCTTGATTTTTTCTTTATTTAATTCTATTTAATTCTAGATTTTTACTTCAAGATGAAAAAGTCTTAAACCAATAGTCAAAAGACTTGGATCCAAAGTCCTGGTTACCAATACTTAATAGGTGTATGAATGCAAGCACGTCATTCTCATCTATAAAATAGGGATAATTATCCTTGCATTATCCACCTCACAAGATCAGTATAAATTAATTCCAAGTAATGTCTAAATGCAAGTTACTATATGGATATTTTAACCTCATCTATTCAGAATAAACACAAAAAGACTGATAAGATCACTATAAAATACCATTTTCCAAATGTGTTATTTCTCAGATTCATTAAGAAGTTAGAAAGATTACATGACCTTTTTTTTTTTTAAACAGAACTCTTAAGTTTCCTAGATACTCAAAATTCATTTGGATCCATCAAGATATGTTTGAGGTACTAATCTAAGTCCAAAAACTCATCTCTCAGCTTCAAAACCTCACAGCAAAATTATAAACACAACAATACTTGCTCTACCTATGCTCAAGCGAATTTAGCAATAAAACATTTTCACTACAAGATGAATATTCTACATGACTTGTCACATTTGAAAGGTCAATCCAGTATTTAAAAGGCAATAAAATATTCAGAAGCCATTTCTAAGAAAGTCATTGTAAGTGATGTTACAAAGACTACATTTATCAACTTCTGTTTGCTAAATCTTACAAATCCAAGTACTAATATCAATGGAAAAAAATTACAGATGGGAATATACAAATACTCCAAGGAAATTGTGGAAAATAAATGAAATTTTATTATTTGAAACTTACAGGATAAAATATAAAATGGTTAAAATTAAAAGTCCCTCTCAATTCGGGGGAGGAGAAGAAGGAGGAGAGAAAAGGAGGAAGTAGAAGAAAGAGAATGAGAAAATGAAATAGAATTATAAAATACTATACCAAACACTTATGTGACTTATTCAATTTGATAAGTAAATAAGAAAGTAAAGAAAGACAGGTGGAAAATAGAGGGGAAAAGATTAAAAAAAAATGATCTTACCAACTATCCACAAAAATAAACAGTTTAAAAATAGGTAGTACTGTAAGACATCTAGTTTTCATTAAAACTAGTCAGAAATCCCTCAAAGCTTTAGCTTTAGGGGCAGTTAGGTGGCACAGTGGATAAAGCACCAGCCCTGAAGTCAGGAGGACCTGAGTTCAAATCTGAGCTCGGGCAATTAACACTTCCTAGCTGTGTGACCTGGGCAAGTCACTTAACCTCAATTGCCTCAGTTTAAAAAAAAAAAAAAAAAGAAAGAAAGAAACTTTAAGCTGCTATCAATGCTTGTAAGGGATATTTAATGAATGCAAGTACTTTCTATCAATTTGCAAATATCAATATATTTATAACTATAAGAACTTAGTGAACTCAAAACTAATTATTAATGGTAAACTCATTTCAAAATTGTTTTCTTAAAAACTACTATTTATTTGTTTTGCTCCTTCTTGAAAAGGGTAACATTTGGTCTAACCATGTACACTCTTTCCAGCTAATTTCAATGCTTTGTATATCTTCTTAGCTCAGATATACAGTTATGAAAATCCTTATCAAAAAACTTTTGATACAAATTTTAACTCAGCTTGAGAAAAAGGAATTTAGAAAGATTATCAAAATACCACAAAGAAAACTGTTAGATCTTTTTTTAAAAATTTCTAGACAGCTTTGGTCTAAGAGAGACAAAATGAATTTCCTTTTATTCCTACTTTGGCTGGATTATTAAACAAGGAGATTAAATTCTCCACATACTATGTCTCTCGAACCCTCAAACCTTTTAAAATATATCAGGTATGATGCCCACTTAAGGCAATTTGGAGGAAAAGAGGCAGAGACAACGTCTGGAAACAGCTCTCCAATATGGATCTTCACCTAGACAGAGGCCCTTTCCTGAGAATCTGTAAGAGTTTGATTCCTCAACCTAAAAGTTGGATTCAAAAAGGTGACAAGATGGACAAAAAAGAGAAACTTCTACAAGTAACCTGAGCTAGAGAATGGACCAGAGCCACAGGATTGCATCAGATGTATCAAGAGGAAGAGAGATGTCTACAAAGTCTTGGCTCTCAAAAAGATAGCCAAATGACCATTCCATTTGCCCAAACTACTAATTCATTTCATTAAGGTTTTGGTCTCCTGCTAATTTTTTGGATACTTGTTTATTAAATGAGCTTTTTAAAAAAAAAAACTAGTTAATATGCCTCCCATACTTCTCACAAATAAATGGTAGTTTCCTTAAAAAAAAAAAAAAAAAAAAATTTCTAGACAAATGGCTTCAAGGTTCAGATTCCTTAACACACACATTTCCAAACTGAAATTTTGGTTAAAACAAAACAAAACAAAAAAATCTGAGATTTCTCAACCTCAATCCATTTTCTATTAAAAAATCACTGACTTATACTGCACTTTTTTCACTATAGGGGGAAAGAACTAAGATTTTTAGTTGGAGTTAAGATTATTTGGAACTCGGGGCAGCTAGGTGGCACAGTGGATACAGCACCAGTCTTGAAGTCAGGAGGACATGAGTTCAAATTTGATCTCAGACACTTAATATTCCCTAGCTGTGTGACCCTGGGCAAGTCACTTAACCCCAACTGCCTCAGGGGGGAAAAAAAGATTATTCGGAACTCTAGATTTTCCACTTTATGCAAGCTTGACTATTTTAGTCCCTCTTTGACAATTTATATTGTAATTCAAATCTAAACCTTTTTAGAGAACACTAGTGGGTAAAGGAATCATGTAATAATGCAAGGATGACCTGCAATTATAATTTTCTCAAATCAATAAATTTAAAAATATAGACATTTCTTTTAACATAATTAACATGTAGTAGACTTCCTGCCATCTAGAGGAGGGGTGGGGACTAGGGGGGAAAATAAATTACCCATACATATGTTTTGCAAATAAAAAGCTTTAATTTAAAAAAATAAACTAACAGAAGAGAAAAAATTATATAGACATTTCAAATGAAGCAACATTACTTTGATTCAAATATGCTGTTTTACAAAGTCATTTGTAATGTTCATTACAAACCTTTAAAGAGAAAATATATTTTACTCTTTGGACTCACTCAGTGTTGTTCTCTCCTCATTCATTTTCTATTAATCTCACTAGCACTTGACACCAAGAAAATTAGCAGCATGATCCATTATGCTGCTCTCTGGATTTTTACAAGTAAACTCTCAAAGTTAGAAAGGACAATACAAAGCACATAGCTGAATTCTTTCATAGGTAGGGACACTGAAATCCAGCTAAATTAAAAAAACTTACCCAATATAACAGAACAAAATGGTGACATAGCTGGGGCTTGAGCCCACATCTCCTGATTCCCAGGAACAGTATTCAGGGGTACTCTTTGTTCTCTGGATCCCTAATATCCCATGCCTATAATATTTTATTACCTCTGAACAAAAAGAGAAAACTTATAAAAATGCAACCTCTTTCTATTGAGGAAGATGTGGCATAATTAACATGCAGATTTAAAAAGTACCTTCTGGTTCATATTTGTGAGAAAGTATGCCCAAATATATCCTGAAGTGAGCTCTAAAAGTTCATCTATTCTACTTCTACTGAGCCAATTAAGAAGATAAAACTTCAATAAGCAACTTCCAAGCATTAGTCATTACATTTCTTCCTTTTCAGAAATTATTTAAATGGATTTTTAAAAATTTTTCATTATGCCTACCATGTTGTCAGATATTCTTCAAAGTTCTAAGTAACAGAGAAAAATGATGTCTAAAAATAAACTTACATATAAACCATATTTGTATCCAAGTCAATGCAAACAACATCCTGCGGTGGATCATAGAGATCAAAGTATCTTGAGTCAACTCCAACTATAAAAGGTAAGGGAGCACTGAGCACTGCTGCCAAAGAGAGAGGACAAAGGGGAATATACGGGCACTGCCACTGAAATGGAAAGATCATCTGGAATAAAAAAAATGTAGTAGAAACAAATAAGAAATTTCACAGAAAAAAATGGACACCTTGTACATAATTTATATTACTTCAATAAAATGAAAGAGGGGTAAATTAAAATTCCCTTTCATATTTACCTGAAAGTGATCATTTCATTTCAAATGAATAAAATAATTACTATTATTATACTATTAAATAGTTATTATCATCACTAGTACAAAAGAAATACCATGCACTTTTAAAAAATATTCTATTTCCTACTATGTTTGTGGTACTAGGCATCCCTACTTTTTAGGTGGAATAGATGAAAGCAAAAGGAATTAACCATAGAACCAAATAATAAAGGCTCAATGAAAAATTGGAGCTAATTTTATGGACCAACTTATTCTCTTCTCAAGTGCAATTCTATAACTGAAAATGCTTTATTCAAAAGGTAAAAAATTTATACTTTTGACAACAATTTAATAAATTGAATGTTTCAATAAAAATAATATCAAATAAAGCAATATTACTCCTAACAATAACTGAATTACACAAACACTGATTAAGTACCAATTATGTATGTGCAAGGCTCTAAGGTTGGTGGTGAAGAAAGACTTCTTATAATGAGAAGATAGTTCACATATACAGGTAAAGTAGGGAATGATAAATGAGGTATATATAGGAAGGAGAAAACACTTTGGGGGTTGGGGAGAAGTAATCAGACAAGGCTTCAATAAAGAGATGGTACTTACATTTAGCCTTAAAAAGAAGAAATGACAAAGATAATGAAAGGAATAAATCTCAGGCATGAGACAAAGCCTATGAAAACAGGTAGGTAAGAGACTGAATTTCCTGTTCAAAGAATGTGAAGGTGGTAAACCAAAGATGGAAAGGTAAATTAGTATTAGATTATGACTGGTCTTTAAAGCTTAATCACAGTGTAGTATCCTGAAGACAGATTTTGAGTAGAGCAGCAAGATAATCAGATTTGTACCTTGGGATGATCAGATTTCGTACCTGTGCAAAAAACAGTTTGAAGCTGGGAGAATCTAGAAGCAGACTGACCAACCAGTAATTATTACAAGTCTTAGTTTGAGTAGACTATTGAAAGCAGCCTAAATAAGAATATGCAATGGAAATTAAAAAAAGAGGCAGCAAAGATAAAGGGACAGAATCAATAATACTTAGTGACTAATGGATGAGGAGGAAAATTCAAAGGTGATTTTGAGGATTCAAACCTTGATGCAGGCTCAGAAGGATAACAATGTCCTTAAGAAAGAAACTGGGAGGAAGATTACATTATGTATATTTGATTTGGCATCAGAAGACCTAGGGTCAAATCTTATTTCTGATTACCTGAATGACCTTGGACAGATCATTACTCTGAGCTTATTTGCCCAGCTTGAAATGAGAGGATAAAACTAAGATCCCTTTCAGATCCAAATCTATGCTCTTAGATAGACATCAATTTGGGACATGTGATAAGATGTGAAGAGAATACTAATAATGAATTTTTTGGTTCCTATATCCAAGGAATTAATAATTTTTTTAAATAGTAATTTTTTCCAGTTAAATGCAAAGACAATTTTAAAAATTCTTTCTTTTTTAAATTATGAGTTCCAAATTTTCTCCTTTCCTCCTCCAAACAATAAATTGATATAAGTTGTATATGTACAGTCATGTAAAACATATTTCCATATTAGACATATGAAAGAAGAGAGCAAAAGAAAAAAAACAAACAAACAAATAAAGTGAAAATAGTATGCTTCAATCTGACCATCTCTGGAGTCAATAGTATTTTCCATCATGAGTCTTGTGGAAACTACCTTGGATCATTGCTGAGAAGAGATCATTCATCATACAATGTTACTGTTACAACGTTCTTCCAGTTCTATTCATTTCACTTTGTATTGGTTCATCAAGGTCTTTCCAGGTTTTTCTAAAATCTTCCTGTTTGTCATGTCCTATAGCATAATAGTATTCTATTGCATTCAAATACCACAATTTGTTTAGCCATTCCCCAAAAGGCCTCAATTTCCAACTCTTTGCTGCCACAAAGATTTGCTATAAATACTTTTGCACATGTAGGTCTTTTTTGTTTTTATGAAATTCTTGCGATACAGACCTAGTAGCAGTATTGCTGAATCAAAAGATATGCACAAAATGAGCTTATAATTTTGAAAGGGATAGTGATTGGGAGGCAGAATTGTTAACGATGGGTGAGGTAAGTAGACCTAAAGAAAGGACCAAAGAAAGTACTATGCAAGCATATATTCCAAAGAGCTGTTGATAAAAGAAAGGTTCCATATACAGCAAAACATTTACAGCAGCACAGATTGTGGTAGCAAAGAATTGGAAATAAGACAGATGCCCATCCAAAATGAAACAGCTAAAAGGTACATGAATGTAATGGATGTAATAGTGTGTGATATAAGAAGGAATCAATAGAAAATATTAGATAAGCATGAAAAGTCTTATATAAGCTGATGGAAATGATATGAAAGCCTCAAGAAAATACACAATGACAAATATATAAAGAATAAAAAAAATAACAAAGAATTTATAACCAAAAAAGTAGTATGAAAAAACAGTCCCTTTAAAGGTGCGAGACACTGAATAAAATATCAGGTTTTAAAAAATATGTTTTTGCTGATTTTTTTTCTTCCTCCTTTTTTTTTTTTTTTTTTTAATAAAAGGGTATTTTTTTTTTTTTTTTCTTTTTTGGTTTTCAAGGGATGCCTTCTTAGGGAGAAAAGGATCTATAAAAACAAAAGGTATCAGTAAAAATGTATGTTTGTTTTTTTCTTTTTTAAATTGCTTTGAAAAAAATCCAAAGACAGAGGATCACTTTCTGATTTGGAAAAGAAGAAAGGAAGACCAACGAATAAGAGTGACATTTAAACTAGAGCTCTAAGAATTAACCAAAAGAAAATAGGAACTCAAAGAATGTGGAAGGATCTAATTGTCAAGGAATATACAAGTCCTAGTAATAAATGTCAAACACTAAAGAAATTTAATGGATCAATAAGTATAACTTTTTTTTTTAAATGACCACCACAAATTGCTCCTCTACTTATCTGAATTCTACTTTTCCTTTATCATTTACTTTTTCCAATTATTCAAACACAGTGATTTCATCTTCTACTAAACTCTACATTCCTAAAAGTCACCTATCACATGCTGTCTTGGCATTTATACATGTGTACAAATATAAACACACACACACACACACACTCCCTTTATCTCCCTGTTCAAATTGTAAATTTTTAAAAGGCAGGATTTTTACCTTACAAGTAAAATTACTTACTGAAGAGTACATCCTTAATAAGAGAGCTAAAGTATTTACTATGGAATCTGTACTAAAATATAATTGGCAAAAACAGGACTAGAAAGCAGCTGGATTTGACAATAATTTCTGGATGGTTTCTACTACACTAGGATGTTTCCCTGACTCCAATATAAAAGTTGCTCAGTAATTGTTTACTGTTATTATTTATGCTAATTATCGCTGAAATTCTGCAGAACTACTAACTGTAGCTAATCTCCAATTAGAAGAAGAAAGTATATAGTTAACTGATTTGATTAAATGAGTCTTTAATGTGACCGCTGTTAAACATATGGACTCATTGCTCTCTAAATATCTCAAAAAATAAGAACAGTAACACTGAAACAATTAACTTTTCTTTTCTATCTCTATTCTCTACCTGAAACATACCAAACTGGAAATCTCCTTGTTGGCATGGTTTCCTTTTGATGCCAGGTCCAGCTCCTATATGACACATTATCATTTCATTGGAATGAAAGTTTTTAAACCTAAAATCATGTTTGCTTTTGGATGTTACTATAAAAAAGACAATTATGGAAAAAAAACAATTATGATGCTACAAATTCTTGGAAGGGAGAATAAAATCCAACACTTACAGCAACAACAGCTTCTGCCACACCTGTCAACACAGCTGGTCTAAGGGAATGAAGCAGGATCTTACTTTCAAGCAAAACAAAAAGAAGCAATGTTGCACAATTTTCAGGACCCAAATTCATCAACAACGTGCTGAAGTCAGCTCCACTGGAAAAAATTAAAAATAAAAAAAGCAATAATAATTAAATCACACTCTTAAGGACACATTTGAATACAAAAAACAAAACAAAAAACATATGGCATTTTGATTTCTTTTAGAACCTTGAGGTACAGCACTAAATTCCTGAAAATAAACAATTTAATACAGTAGAATCTAACTTGATGCCAATATATGACACAAAATATAAATATAAAGAAAATATTTAGGTATTTAAGCAACATTTATTCTTAATGATCACTGATTAAAATTGTTTGCATGACAGGCTGAATCAGGTATTTCTAAAGTTTGTATCCATCACTCCCATTGTAAAAAGTGACTCAATTTGTTATTCTCACTTCCTTCTGATTATGCTATTAGTGATGAAAAAAAAAATTTGCTTGTGGCAATGAGTGGAAATGATAATATTAAAAATAAGGCTTAAATTTTAACTTTTTGCCCTCTAAAAGAAATGAGGGTTGGGGGGAGGAAAGGAATAAAAGGACATAATTGATAAGGTTTTCGGAATTTATTCTGCAAAAATCATTACCCTTTTGACCTTACTGTTATAAGGTGACATGCTGAAAACTAGTATAAAAATACAAATATATTAAAAGCTAAACTGCAAATCTCTAACTTTGAGTGAATAAGGGTTTATGTCCCATTATGAGCCCCTAATTACATGATTTTTCTACTGTATATTTATTTCTAAATAAAGATAATATTGTTCATTAGCATTTATTCAGACAAGAGTCAGTGTGGGAAGGGACAGATTTTAGGAGTGGCTCATAATCCATACATGGTTTCAAATAACATATATTCTTACTAAAGCAATGAGACATATCTATAAGCCACATTAAAAATCAAACATAATACTTGTCATAACATATGCATGAACAAATTTCATGTTAAGAATCAGGTTTGTCAGAACAGTCAATGGGAAAAAAATCACTAGTTTTTGTTCTTATGCCCACAATTCAAATTAGATGACAATCACTTGTCGTGAATTGAAATGCCATCCTAGAAAGACAGGTAATTTAATTCCTTTCAATGGTTTTACAAAGAAATATTTAACTTACTTAACCTACTCCTTAAAACATTAAGATTTTGCCTTCTGATTAGTGATACATAATTTTAAATATCATTAATTACCTTAGTGGTAAAGGTGTAAAAACCGGCTGGGACAATATTAATGCATCATGGACTGACAGCTGTGAAAAAGCAAGACAATAACTGAATTGGCAAAGCCAACCTTATAAACTAAATATTTACATATAAGTTAAACAGTTTGCCAACATAACAGGCAGGAAAGTGGCATCAAGGTGAAACATCTATCATAGGAAGAATAGTAAGCCACAATTATTCAGATTAATAAAATGACTGATAAATTTATTGAAGATTCAAATGAAAACTAAGGTTGTCTGTCCTAGAGGAAGAGTAGTAGAAGAGGATGAAGTGGCAAAACAAGGAAAAAGAATTTAGATGAAAGGGTTTCTAATAAAGTGAGGCAGTGCTAATTAAGGAAAGGAGTTCCCAAAGTGAGGTGATGAACTACTAGCAACAAAGACATAAAGAACTGAGGATTTTGTACCTAAATGATATACAAAAAAAGGATAAATTTTGCTGTGATGTTAGCAAAGATATAGTTTCCAGGTTATTAAGGAGAATGAAGTATTTCTTCAAACAAAACGAAAAACAGTTCTATAATTAAAACAAGTAAAGAAATCTGAAGAATCAGCAAAATCTGACAAGTGAGGATGTTAAGAGGTTTGGAGGGAAAAAAAAAAGTAACATGCTAGTGCCACTCCCACCCTTTGCTTTCTTTCTGTAAACACTGTATCTGTTTATATATGTGTTTGTTCACATATTATCTCCCTCTACCCCTTAGAATGTTTCTTTTTGAAGGCAAATAGTATCTGTCATTTCTATCTCCAGGTGTTAGCAATGTCAGATACATAGTAAGCACTTCAAAACAAAAGACTGCCAAAGTAAAAGGATAGCAACAAAGAAAAGAGGAAAGAAAAAAGAGGAAAAGCCACTAATGAAAACTGAAAGATCTCAATATACAAGTCCAATGTAAGAATGCCCAGACAAAAAACTAAATAGCCCTCTCTAAATCAAAAAAGAAAACTGCAACAATAACTATGCTTGAAGAAAAGAAAATGGAAACACTTGGAAGAAGTTCCAGAGTATTTCATAATCACAATAAAGAAATATAGAATTATCCACAAAATGGAAAATAAAATGGCTGAAAAAAAAATCAAGGCAATGATAATAAGAATACAGTAGAAAAAGGAAAAGTGGTTGAAAATCTCAATGGAGCAGTAATCTCTGTAAGAAACAGAAGTAATCAAGGAGAGACAAAGACTAAAAGTAAATTTTCAAAAAGCTAAATAAGATTTAACTGAACAACAAATACTTATTAATAAGCACTTATTATGACAAAATCACAGCATACAGTGCTGAAGATACAAGATAAAAAACAAAGTTCCAACCCTTAAGAATTATGAGAGCATGTATAAAAATACAGTAAAAAGGAAAAATTGAAGAATCAAAGACAAAAATGAAATAAGTCTAGTTATCAAGAATTTTCCATTGTCCTGATGAATACATCACTAATTAGATAGATATTATAATATATAATATAATACAGATCATGGATGTGTATATGCAGCATAAAAACAAGGAAAAATAAGAAAATAGTTCAGGAGGCAAGGCATAAGCAGCTGGAGATTCCGGAAAGACTTTGTGTAGAAGGCAGCACATGAAACAGTGTCTCCAGAAAATGTCAGATATCTACAAACAAAAACAAGAGAACTAGCCCAACAACCCAACAAGACAAGATGAAAATTATTGGTCTCTCAAAAAAAATATGAAGGGGAAAATATGTTTAAACATTACCATAAATTATATAACAGAAAAAAAAATGGGAGTAGTAAGAGTAGTCTGCAAATTCACAGAATCCATGAAAAATCAATAGGGAATACTCAATTTAAATTGAGCTGCATTTTGGTAAGTCACAAGTAGTAAAGGATAAAATTTTCTAAGCAATCAGCAAGAAACAATTTTCAAATAAACAAGGACAAATTTGCCAAGATTGCCAAGGAAAAAGGATAGCAACAAAGAAAAGAGAAAAGAAAAAGAGGAAAATCCACTAATGAAACTAAGATCTAAAGGCAATACAAGCCCAATGTAAAAATACTGAGGGGACACCATCCGCCCTGCCAATGCTTTCTAGGAAAAGAAAACAGATTTTATCAAGCATTTACTATGTGTTAGGTACTGTATTGTCATGGGTCTTGCCATGTGCTTTGATGACTTGCCTGCCACATCCTAAATACCTGGTCTTTATATCTGCCATAAAGTTCAACCCTACTTTCTTCTGAAAGCAAGTGCTGATTCTCTTTTCTATTATTATATTCAGGGTTTTGCACATAGTAAGCACTTTTTAACTGTATTCCATTCCATGTGTTTCTGAAAGTTAGAGGAAATCATACAACTATGTTCCCTAAATTTGTATACAAATGTAAATTAAAATGTATATTATCTACTCTCAAATGGGCAGCAAGGCAATTCTACTTCTTAAATAATTCTATTTCAATCTCCACAAACACTTTTCTAAGGCTTCTCTTTTCTTTTATCTTCAAAATATCCCATAAGATTCCCAATCTCTTAGCTGATGACTTTGCCTCAATCACTCACAAAAAATATTTTGATCACTTTCTCTCCTCATCTCAAATCCATGACATGATCCCAAACTATTTCCTCCTTTGCTTGTCTTCCATGAAGAAGTAGACCTCATTCATTGCCAAAATACGCGTCCTCTTCAGTATCTGGGTCTCATATGCTTCCCACCTTCTCAACCATGCTCTTTGCCCCTAATCATCTTGAAATATCCTCTACAAATTACTTCTCTGACTATAAACATGTCCCAATTCTTTAAAAATCCTCATGAAATTCTATCATCCTTGCTATCGGAGCAAACCTCTCTTTCCTTTCTAAGCTAACATATATGACGAAGTCATCTACAATTGGTAGATACCTTAATTTCCTAATCTACAAGTTCTCTAAACTAATGAAATCACAGGTAAAGTCTCCTATTCCACAGGATTCATATAAATGAAGAATTTAAAACTATTTAGGTCTCATATGACTCCTGAAAAGCCTAAATCCAAATTATAACTTCATAATGGCAAACATAACACTAGGAAAGATAAGGAAACTGCACATAACAATTTCAATAGTAAGTTCAGATGCAATGAACAGTAGTTAAATTTTTAAAGACTGAAACAAACAAAAAAGACCTAAATAATAAAATGCTACTTAAAGTTGACCCTAACACAGAGTCTGACAAAACCAATAAAGATAAACAAGATGGAAATTATAGACTATAAGTGAAAAGATACAAGGCATTTTCAGAATGGAAATCAGAAAAATATTCATGTGCAAAGGTCCATGAAATTCATATAAAAATAGATTGCATATTTAGGAACAAAAAATACAAATACATACAATAAGGCAGAAATTATTAAATATTGCCTTTGCCAATTATAATGCAATAAACATAATTAAAAAACAACAACAAAAGAGGTTGATCTAAAAACAAATTAAAATTGCTGTCCTGAGTAGTGAAGGTAAAAGAATAAATGATAGTAACAAACAAGTATAGTGAAGAGAATTATAGCATAAAACAATATACCAGATTGTGAAAGTAGCCAGTAGTTTTTAGGGGAGAAAAATGTATGTACCTGAAGGCTTATTCATAAAACAGAAAAAAAAAATTGACAAAAACATGCAATTTAAAAAAAAACACACACAGGAAAAATCCCTTTTTCATTATATTTATATACTGTAATTATTACCCTAAGAAATTTTTTTAATCAAAGTATGGCTTCAGAGAAACCCAGAAAGACTCTCATGAACTGCATAATGAAGAAAGAAGAGGAAAGAATCACACATTTACATAGTAACAACTTCATAAGGACAAACAACCCTGAAAGACTAATTCAGAAAAGCACAAAGACCAAACACAATCTACTGGTGAAGAATATTACCAATTTCCAGACAAAGAAATGATGGAGATGTAGAATGAGATAAACATTTTTGGAATGTGGAAATTTCTTTTGTTTGACTAGGCTTATTTGGTACAAAGTTTTTATTAATAGAAACCAATGAAAATGTTAGAACAATCACAAAGGAGAGTATAGAAATTCAAGGAAACATAGGAGCTGAAATAGAAAGTTATTAATAAAATTAACTTTTTAAAAGACTAACAAAATTGAAAAAATTAGCAAAATTGATTTTTAAGAACAGAAAAATATCTTGTACAGTATGATAAATATGTATAAAACAACAGAATATGTTTATCATTACTAGCTGTCTAGGGGAAAGAGTGGGGGGAAGAGGGAGAAAACTTTGGAATACAAGGTTTTGCAAGAGTGAATGTTGAAAACTATCTTTGCATATATTTTGAAAATAAAAGGCTAATTTTTTTTTAAAGAACAGAAAAATATGTTAACATCTAAATGAAAAGAAATTCACAACATAATAGAAAGAAATAATACAAAAATTCAGTACTGGAGGGTCTGCAGATAAATAATCTAATTCAGTATAACCATTTAGAACTACAACTAGAATATGGCTGTAAAGGGACATATTTTATTCAAATGAAGAAAATTAGTAAAGGAGAGATTGGAGAGAAGAATAAAGCATCATTATCCAAAGAAGATAAACTCAAAGATGACAAAACATGGGAACAGTCAGTACTGAAGAAATTGTGGAATAGTAAGTACATACTAACATATTGTTACAGGTGGAGCTATAAAGTAGTACAAGCATTTTGGAAAGCAATTTGAAATTATGCTAACAGTATGATTAAAATTTCCATTACATTTGAACTGGACATGGCAATACTGGACTTATACCCCTAAAGAAATCATTGGAAAATGGCTTAACATACAATAATATTTATAACACCACTTTCGGTGGTAGCAAGAAATAGAAACAAAGTAAGTAGATACCCATTTGGCTAAATAAACGGGTACAAGAATATAATAGCATTCTTTGATGGAAGAAATGAGAAATGTGTTAAATGCAAAAAGATTTGAAAAGACCTATATGGACAGATGCAGATTAAAGTAAAGAGAACCAAAAAAAAAAAAAAAAAACTCACCAAAAAAAAAATCAATATACACAATTAACTAAAGCAATGTAAATGAAAAGAAACCACACAAGAAAAAAATCAAAAAGTGAATGAAACAAAATTATAAAGATCAAGCAGTCCTCAATAAAGACATATAAGAGCAAATATGCTAAGCAATTGAAAAAATGACAGGGCGAAAGTAGAAAATGAGAGAGATTTCAAGTATTTCGACATCTGCTGAAGTTCTGTCTCTATCTAAAGCACAGCAGCCAATAATTTCTTGACTGACTTTAATGATTTGAAATCATGGAGAAATCTGTTCTAAACTTGAGTTGTCACTATTCTATCAGAAAATTTATGAAACAGGAAATTTTTGGTTTTGTTTTATATATCACAATTAAATTATAACATAGTTGTAACAAAGAAAAACTGAAAATTTTAAAAGCCATGGGGGCAGTAGACAGAGCAGTTATATAGCAGTATAAATAATATATATCCAGCAGTATAGAGCAGTAGATAGAGCACTGGCCCTAGAATCAATTCAAATATACCCTCAAACACTTACTGGGTGATCCTGGGCAAGTCACTTAATCCTGATTGCCCTCCCTTCACCAGTGTTTAGAGTGCTGAAGATCAGAATGAGAAAATTGATAGTGAAATGAATGTTATACACCTCCTAAAAGAGGTGACTAAATAAACATAATGGGACACTGCTGGACTTAGCCAACTTGTTTTTTGCCATATCTGACTACACATGTTTGCTAGCATTTTTTTTTATTTTATTTTATCCCTTTTCCCCACATCCTCCACAAACACTCACCCAGTAAAAGAAAGAAAAATAAATACTTACTAATAGAAAAAATATCTAATTACCAAAAAAAAAAAAAAAAAACCAAACCCAAAACACCCAAATGCAGGACATTTAGCAACATATGATAACTTCTTTTTCAAATGTAATTCTTACAGATAAAATAAATTCATATGGGTTAGATGATATTGTACTTAGGTAGCTTTGGAGCTAAAGAATGAATGTTTAATTTCAAAATAATCTCCATCAATGCTCTAGGGATCATTGATTGGTTCAGTGATTTTTAATATTTTTATCAATGACAGAGACATAGCCTAAATATTTATCGAATCCATAAACGATACAAAATTAGGCAGAATAGTTTACATAATGGATAGCAATCAGAATCTCCAATTAGAATGCTGAGCCAATTCTATGAAAAAAAAAAATGTCTTTTAACAGTGAAAATGTGGCAAGCCAAAAACTAATGTAATATTAGGCTACATTAAGAGAGCAATTCTATCCAGGGCTTAAAGAAGTATTATATTTATTATACTCTACTCTGGTCAGTCTACTTCTCAAGTACTGAATTTAGTTTAAGGTACTATATTTTAATAAGAACAGATTAACCATGTCCAGAAGAGAGTGACTAAGACAGTGAAAGGCACAAAAACTTCATGACATGAGGATCAGTTCAGAAATGGCAATATTCAACCTGGCTAAGAAAGAAATGTCTTCAAATATCTAAAGGATTGTCACATTAAGGGGATTAGATTTATTCTGCTTGGCTTCAAATGCTAATACTTGCAGAAAAGGACAGAAGATGCAACATGGTAGATTTAGACTTTATAGATGGAAAATCATCTTAATTAAAATTAGGCAAAAGGGGAGTAGAATTCCTCCAGAATGGTATTTACTCACTAGAGAACTTCAAGTGAAGACTAGACAACCAATTGTAGATTATCTTGTAGAAGGCATCCTTGTTCAGACATCATTTGGATGAAACTTCCTCAGACATCCCTTCCTACCCAGATTCTGTGCCAGTATAATTCTATTTTATGAAAGTAGTTTTGACATCAAGTATAAACAGTCTTGTAGCATCTCAAACTTAATTAAAAGAATTGAGTACAAAAATATGTATTCAAAAATCCTTGAAGAAGCACAGGATTAGTGACAGACCATGCATGATGTTTTTATAAGGGAAAGAAAGAGAGACACGCTCACAAAGACACACAAACACACAGAATGAGACAGAGAGGAGAGAAGCAGACAGAGACAGATGGGGAGGGGCAGGAATGGGGGAGCAGAGAGAGGCAGAAAGACAAAGAGAGGCAATAGTTTTGTTTCATAAATCCTAAAGGGATTTATATTTAAAATATAGTCTACCTATTCTAAATGCCTTAGAGGCTCTAATATTAAAGGATTTAAATATCTAAAATAACATAACTTGTCAGAAAATACAAAATCTTTCTGTTTAGCTGCATTTAAATCAGAACATAAGCGAAATGAGATCTTGTGTGTATATGTGTGTGTGTGCGCGCACACACACGCGCAAACACACACACACATGAAATAGACAAAATGAAAAACTAAATTTAAAGTTGTGTTTTTTAAAGATTTCCATGAATTCACTTTACTTTCTGACTCTGGATAGAATATAGTTATATAGTCCTAATTTATAGTTACAAATTATGGAAAATATAAAAGAAAAATGAGTAAGGAAATGATGTAAAACAGTATGATGCTTTATATATAATAAATAAGGAAAAAGAAAATTAACAACAAAGACCTTATATTTCTCACCAACATTTCCCACCCCTGCAATACACCTTTTTCTATTACCTGAACAAGAATTCTTGGTCTTTGTGGTGATGGGAAGGGGATATTTTGCATGAAATGTGAGATGTGCCTGAAAAAAAAAATTCACAAAAATTAAGATTTTCCCCTCATATTTATTTAGTTTAATTAAAATTCCATTTTAAACACAGTAAATATTAACCTTCACTTATATTTAAGTTTTGCAACTTTAGGTGGAAACAAGATTAATATTTACTTCTTTTACCAATTCATTGTGAATAATTGTGTAGTAAGATATACTTAGGGATAATTACACAAAAATTGAAGATTCTGTTATGGAAAAATTGCTTACTGTCCCACCCAGTAGCTTATTTCCCTCAAATTTCAAAGGGTTCTTAATAGAAATAAATTTGTAATTTATATTACATATATTTAATTTATTATATATATAATATATATAATTAATATATATAATATATATAAAATAAAATAAATAATCATAATAAAATAAAAAAAAATAAACTCATTCAAATTGATGAAACACTTAGAAAAAAGACTCCTGCTAAATAAAGATTTTGTAAAGATCAATGAAAAACTATGGAACCAAAGAACTGGAATACATTTTGGAACCTCTTAAATTATTTTAAGCTTTTATTCTAACAACCTGTTTAACCTCTCCAAAAAAGGAGGAATGGAATAAATAAAATGCTTTAAAGAACTAGATTCCTGGTTTCTACAGTATTATCACAGAGGATGATCTAAGAATACCTAAAATTCAGTGTGATTTAATGAAGTTACCTCAGAGTCAGAAGTCCTAGATTCTACCTTACTACTACTACAATCTTGCATTAGTAACTGAACTTCTATCTCAATTTCTCAACTTATAAAAAAAGAATACTAATTTTTTTATAAAATAAATTTCTCACAACACAGCTATGAAATTATTATAGGAAAAAATCAACTATAAAAATCCAACAAATCAAGGCTATCACTAATATCACTACTGGCAAGCAAGCTTTATTCTATGTATTGATTTTATGACTATAAATACAAATTCATAATTTTTAAGAATCATGAATTAATTATTTACTCAGCAATTCCCTGAATAATAATTACCAAGTTTTATTTCAAAGATATTATTATTGCCATAGCACTTTTTTTTATTTGAACATTATCAGAAGACTAAGTTTATATACATTTTTTTCTTTAAAACAGAACAAACTATTTTGGCTCCACAAAACACACACCAAAATTCTTGGAATACAGTAAGATAATTCTGACAAGCAACCCAAACATATACGAAAATTTACATCCTAATTATCAGAAAAATGAAATCTTTTAGCAAAGGCCACAGTACAGTACACTTATTAAACAAATTAGAATTTAATAAGAAATGAGGACATGAAATATATTTCTAAGCACTATTGTTAACATCTAAAAAAGGAATAACCTTTTAAATAATGATTTACTGTAAATTAACAAATTATGACATTAGACTGTATCAGTGTAGTGCTGAAACTGAGACCACACACCTATATCACTTTTGGGATAGCAAAGCTGACACTAGAGCACAAATTTAAGTGCTATTTTACTCACTACACTATTACGTTTTTATCTGATCTTGAAAGAGAATCTAAGATTCAAAGACTATAGAGAAAATAAATATAAAATTATTTTTATGACATTAACAGCTGTAATAAAGCCAAAGATAGTTCTAGCATTTATGACAAGATACCTAAATTACATATAGTATTACACAAAGTGTTTTTGTGTCAAGAATAATCAGATTTAAAAAAAAAAAAGTTATAACACCTTTATATTTATTGTGAATAAAAATTTCTAAATTAAGGGAGCTTTGACTATACAGAGATGAAATTTACAAATTAGCCAATACTATAAATTTAACCAAAATTGTTCAAATTTTAACTTGTTTTCCCTACCTCCCCTAATATTTAATATGCTCTATAAAATCTCAGGGTAAGAATTTTGTGCCTACAAGGCACAATGCAACACTATTTTTCTGTAATGTAAATGATTCTGTTAATACTCTAAATTCTCTTCTGGATAAAATTTTCCCACTCATTAACCACCTCTTTAAATATTAGAAAATAACCCAATGGAAAATATATATTAGAGGAGATACATTGTAAAACACATATAAAAATACAGGTAGATACATATATAACAAGGTGTGGGTTTTATTTTATAGATTTCTTCTTCTTAGCCTTAACTACTTCTTTTTGTGCCTTTTTTTTTTAAATCAAGATCTCAATAAGGGGAGGGGGGGAAAAGGGGAAAAAAAAGCCTTCCCTTCATCTGAAGAAATGAATTCAACTACCACTTCTATTTAATATATATATATATATTTTTAATTAACTTATTTATTTTTATATTTATATAATATGTATATTATATATGTATAATACATCTTGGCAAGTCATTTAACTTTTATGGGCCTCATCTATAAAAAAGGAGTTTTGGAGAAATGACCACTATAAGATATCCCTTTCAGTATTAAGTTTATGAGGGTGATGAACCTTGCTTGCTGTGCTGAAAATTTACAAAGTAATATTTTTATAAAGACATATACATATACACTAAGTTCCTGTTTTCAGTATCAGCACTCTCACCAAAGACGCTTGAAGATATTCTTACTTTTCAATGGGAAGAGGGTGAGGTCCAGAAACTGAAAGTTTGTAGATAAACATGAGAAATTTTCTAAAAGCTTCAAAGAAAGGCCAGTGTGAGAGGAGACAAATGCATTTGTTTGAATTGATGGATTTGGGAACCACTCTTCTTTCCACAGGTGTCAAAAGGCCCAGTTGTATAAGCTGCTTTTCTGTTAGCAGCTCCCGAGAATATGGCTCATAAAACTGAATAGCAGCACCATAGACCTGAAAAATAATAGAATATTTATTCTAATAAGCAGCATTCATTTTGAAGTTATTAATATAAGCGAGTGTATTTCTTAAATAAACTTAATTTTAAATGACTATTTAAGTTAATCTCATCCTGACTATTCTTTATATACTCTTCTGTATTTATCTCATTTCATACTAATAATTTTTTTAAAAAAATACAATTAACAAGCTGCTTTCCAAAAGATCAAAATTTAGTAAGATAAAAATACACTTTCATAAAATATATCCAGCTAATATCTAAAGGAATACCATTTTCTTATTGACTTTACTAAAAATTATGAGTTGTGGTACAAAGAAAATGCTGAATCCAATAAGATTTTTAAAAAAACAAAACAATCCACCTAAAGAATACTAACTTTTTAAAATCATATTTTTAAAGAAAAATCTTTGATAAGCCAATACTTCTGATTTTTATGAAACAATGACAAATAAATTAATTTAAATATATTAAATGTTTATTCTATGCTAATCATTGTACTAAGTACCAAAAATACAAAATAGTAAAATCTCCACTCTCATAAAGCTCACATTTCTAGTTGAGGGAGACAATAAATGAGTGTTCAACTTCAAAATGGAGGAAAAAGCCTGGTGAATCTTTGGACTGAGCTTCAGAGTAAATGGAAAGGTTCAGTGGAAAGAGGGCTGCCAACTCATTCCTTTACCCACCTGCAAGTTCACATTTTTTAACACCTCATTAACAAAGAGGAAAGCCAAGCACACCACCAACAACCTTGTCTTCTGACAAGTAGATAGGTTCATAAGATAGCATCAACCCTATCCAAATATCACAATTCCAGGTGGGAAATGGGCCAGAACTCTCCTAGAACTTAAATCTTCCCCATTATTAGTTGCTAAGGGCTGTGTTCTTGATGTGGAACTCACTCCAGAAAATGCATAAAGAATCCCTTCTATAGCTTTTCATCCTCTGTGACTATATTGTTCATGTCTTCCTAAAATTCATCCCCTGCAACTCAATGTTATATGCTGAATCTTTCTTCTAGGACTCTCAACTTATCTCTCCCTTTACTCATCTACTTCTTCTAGTTGCACATCATTTTTGACAAAATTCTTTTTTTTAAATTTTCAATAATATTTTAATTTATCAAAAACACACAAGGTTAGATTTCAACATTCATTTTTGTAAGACCTTGTGTTCTAAATTTTTCTCCCTTCCCCCCTTACCTATCCCTTCCCACAAGACAGTAAGCAATCTGATACAGGTTAAATATGTGAAAAATTCCATATTTGTCATGCTGTGCAAGAAAAATAAGATCAAAAGGGAAAACACCACGAAAAAGAAAAAAATAAAAAACAACAAAAAAGGTGAAAATATTATGCTTTGAACTACATTCAATCTTCATAGCTTTTTCTCTAGAACAACTAGAATTTCCATCCCATGGCTATTGGAATTGCCTTGAATCACCTCATTGTTGAAAAAAGTTAAGTCCATTACAGCTGATCATCACATAATATATGTACAATGTTCTCTTGGTTCTAATCACTTCACTCAGCAACAGTTCAACTAAGTTTTTGCAGGCTTTTCTGAAATCAACCTGCTAATCATTTTATGCAACAATAGTCTTCTATTACATTCATATACAATAACTTATTCAGCCATTCCCCAATTGATAGGCATTCACTCAACTTCTAGCTGCCTGTCACTATAAAAAGGGCTGCTACAAACATTTTTGCACATATGTGTCCTTTCCCTCTTACTATGACAAAATTCCTAATGCTACCTACCTTTGGTATACTATCATTATAATCATATAGTATCAGCTAGTTACAAACATTTCACTCTAATAACAAACAGATTAAATACATACATACAGAAGTAAATGATCCCAGTAACCAAGAACTCACTAACAAAAATGGGAAAACTGGAAAAAAGTGTGACAGAAACTAGGCATAATCCACTATCTCAAACAGTTTAGCAACTCAAAATGGATATATATGATTTACCATAGAATGATATTATAAGCAAATTAGGGGAGCATGGAAATTTTTGCCTACCAGGTTTATGGATAAGGGAAAAGTTTCTGACCAAAAAAAAAAAGAGAGAGAGAGAGAGAGAGGCTTATAGAAGATAAAACAGATCATTTTGATTACATTAGATTAAAAAGGGTTTATTTACACAAAGCCAATAAAAATTAGAATGAAAGCAGCAAACAGGGGAAAAAAATTTACAGCATATTTCTCTGATAAAGAGGTATATGGGAAGAATCAAATTTATAAAAATAAGATCCATTTCCCAGTTGATAAAAGGTTAAAGGATATGAACAGATAGTTTTTAGAGGAAATCAAAGCTATCGGTAGTCATTTGAAATGGTCTACATCACTAATAATTAGAGAAGTATAAATTAAAACAACTCTGAGGTATTCACATCCATTATTAGCTAACATAGCAGAAAATCAAAAGGAAAAATGCAGCAGAGGGTTTATAAAAACCAATGCACCATGGATCTGTAAACTGGTCCAAACATTCTCCAGAATAATTTGGAACTATGTCTAAAGTGTTATAAAACTGTGTAAACCTCTGACCCAGCAATACCACTACAAGGTCTATATCCCAAAGAGAATAAAAAAAAAGGGAAAAGATCTATATGAATAAGAATATTTATAGTAGCCCTTTTGTTGGAAAGAGTTGTAAAGAATTTCCAGAAGTTCTAAAGAATTGAAAATCAAGGGGATGCTGATCAATTGGGGAATGGCCAAACAACTTATGTATAGTACATGATTATGATGGGATTATTATTGTACTTTAAGAAATGATGAACAACTTTTTGTGATGGTTAAGAATTGGAAATCGAGAAGATGCTCATCAACTGGGGAATGGCTAGACAAGTTGTGTTATATGACTCTAATGAAATATAATTATGCTCTAAGAAATGACAAGCAAAATAATTTCAGAAAACCTGGAAAGACTTACATGAACTGATCCATAATGAACTGAATAGAACCCAGGAGAACATTATACACAGCAACAGCAATACTGTTCAATGAAAAACTGTGAATGATTAAGCTATTCTAAGTAATACAGTGATCAGAAATAATCAATGATGAAGCATATTGTCCACCTCCAGAGAAAGAATTGATATTGTCTGAATACACACTGAAGCATGTTGTTTTTCACTTTCTTTTATGTTTTTTTTTCTTTTATTCCAGTCTTCTTGTACAAAATTACTAATTTGGAAATGTTTTGCATAACAACACATATATAACCTCTATTTGATTACATACCCTTTCAGGTATGGGGGAGGGATAGAATTTGGAACTCAAAAATTCTGAATAAAATTGTTAACATAAAAAGAAAATAAATGAAGAAAAATAAAGAAGAAAAAATAAATGAAGGACAAGTTGGTTTCAGAAAAATCTGGGAAAATTTTTATGAACTCAAGTGAGCAGAATCAGGAGCATACCATACAGCAATACTGTAATAATGATAATATGAAAATCTTAGCTATTCTGAACAAGACAATAAGCCAAGAGAATTTCAAAAAAGTCATGATGAAATGCTATCCACTCCCAAAAAGAAAACAGAGTATAGCTTAAAGCATGATTTTCTTTTTTTTTTTTTTGCAACATGGCTAATATGGAAGTGTTTTACACGATTTCACATGCATCACTGATAGTACATTGTTTGCCTTCTCAATGAGTGGGAGACAGGAGAGAATTTGGAACTCAAAGAATTTATTTAAAACAATTTTTTCCCCTCTGAGGCAATTAGGGTTAAGTGACTTGCCCAGGATCACACAGCTAGGAAGTGTTAAGTATCTGAGACCAGATTTGAATTCAGGTTCTCCTGACTCCAGGGCTGGTGCTCTACCCACTGCACCACCTAGCAGCCCCAATAATTTTTTTTAATTAAGAAAAAACCCAAAAACTTCAATGATCTGTGTAATGGATAACTCTAATAAGCAGCATCCACTGAGTCTGGAAAATACATTTTCTTCACCCATTGTAACTTTTCTGGTGGATAGCTACATGTTAATTCTTGAATGAGCACGATCTCTACCTCTTTTGGGAGATTATGCAACATCCAAGGGCTTAATACCATTAATAGTATCATGTGCCAACAGAAGCAATCTATAGAAATTCTATCTTCTATTTAGACTATGAACTGGACATCATCCAGGAAAGTAGCAAACTCCTTCGTAAGGGCATACAAAACATGTCTTCACATTCACATTACTAAGTCAAAGGATCATAAAAAAGTTCTATTGTCAACTCTCCTAAGCAATTGCATATGGTTTTAACTTACACATGGGAAATAACTTGCAAGAGGAGTGCCATTAAAGTATCATTTTGACCTATTTAGAGTCTTACTATAAACTTATTGGGGTAGTCTATATTTTGTATCAAGTAGTCAATTATGTGATTGTAAAAGATACAGTCTACTGTAGAAAAATACCTATGTTTTCTTTTCACTTTATTATGAATCAACATCCTCAAACATTTCTATGTACAAAAAACAGAAAAAAGGGGGATTGTATATGAAGTTAAATCTCTATTGCACATAGATTATGACAGTAAATTTAACAAAACAGTAACAATACCATCCAGATTGTCAGTATTCCTTATGAATGCCTTGGGGTATTATTCTGCATTGTTTAAAACCATTTCATTGACACTATTCTTTATTTTCCTCTTTGGGAAGTAGGCCATGGAAAGACAGAGTAAACAGGCAATACTATTATAATTGTCTACCTTTTTCCATCACTATCAACCCAAATAAAAATCTTCTTCTATAAATAATAAAGTATATTAAACCAAAAATGTGTATGTCTCATTCTGTATCTTTCACAATAAGGTCACATAATTAGAGTCAGAAGAGACCTGAGAGGCCATCTATTCTTATCCAGCTATCTCATTTTGCAGATGAGAGGAGTCAGTCTCAGAGAGGGTAACCCTATGGGCACATACTTGATAAATTTCAGTTAGGACTTGAACATTTCTATATAACATTGAAACATCAAAGTAAAAATTCATGTTATTATTCATAATTCAAGAATGTGATACTGAAATCTATGCAATTTCCAGAAGCAAATTTCACAAGAAGCAAATTTCAATTCTACTTATGTTCTTTTTTTGTTTGTTTTTGTTTCTGCTTTTTTGCTGAGGCAATTGGGGGTAAGTGACTTGCCCAGGGTCACACAGTTAGGGAATGTTAAGTGTCTGAGATCAGATTTGAACTCAGGTCTTCCTGACTTCAGGGCTGGTGCTCTATCTACTGCACCACCTAGCTGCCCCCTCTACTTATGTTCTAAGCTTTAATTTTCTGCAAATGTTTTAGTCCTATAAAATCACAAGTACCATCATAAAATAATTATTTTAAAAGCATAAACTGGCAAACTTTATTAGAAAAGTTATTAGAAAATGCAATAAACATTGGATAACTCTTATAATAGTTCCTCTGGCAGCTTTGTTACATTTTACACACTTGACATAAAATTTATCAGCCTCTTCTGGACTCACACACTTCCCAGCTGTGTGACCTTGGGCAAGTCACTTAACCCCAATTGCCTCAGCAAAAAGAAAAAAAAATATATCAGCCTCATTAGGGATTCAGGGAACAAATCCTATCATTTTTCCTAGATTTCTATCTACCAGAATTAAAAATCCTCAAAAAATGCTAAACTTAAAAATCCTTAAAAAATACAAACAAAGCAATTCACCTAACAAATTCTAACAAATGAACACATTACTTTGCACACAAATGATCAATATTTCACTGAAGGTTAAAATTTAAACTTTTTAACAAGGTTTCATGTACTTAATCTGTAGCTAAACTTTAAGCTATTACAGTTCACTGATGGTGAACCACTAGATGAGAAACTACTTTAAAAGAAATAAAGCAGATATCCTTAGAAGGTCAGCTTTTATGAAGAGAGATGATTCATTTATAACTAGGCATTATAACTACTAAGTCATAAAAGGACTATATAATTTATAAACAAAGATTGAGTATTCAAACTAACTCAAAAAAAAAAACAAACACAGAATCTTGACATAAGCATCTCTGTGAAAATTAATGCTTTATGGAATAAATTTATGTCCAAAGAAGACCTGGAACTCTTAATTGAAAACCAGGTAGATAACTTTGACTATATTAAGTTAAAAAGTTTTTGTACAAACAAAATCAATGCAGATAAGATTAGGAGGGAAGCAATAAATTGGGAAATCATCTTTACATTTAAGGGTTCTGATAAAGGTCTCATCTCTAAAATATATAGAGAATTGTCTCATATTTATAAAAATTCAAGCCATTCTCCAATCAATAAATGGTCAAAGGATATGAACAGACAATTTTCAGAGGATGAAATTAAAACTATTTATAGTCATATGAAAAGGTGCTCCAAATCACTATTGATCAGAGAAATGCAAATCAAGACAACCCTGAGATACCACTTCACACCTGTCAGATTGGCTAAAATGACAGGAAAAGTTAATGATGAATGTTGTAGGGGATGTGGGAGGGCTGGGACACTGATGCATTGTTGGTGGAGCTGTGAACGGATACAGCCATTCTGGAGAACAATTTGGAGCTATGCTCAAAAAGTTATCAAACTGTGCATACCCTTTGACCCAGCAGCATTTCTATTGGGCTCATATCCCAAAGAAATCATAAAGGAAGGAAAAGGCCCCACATGTGCAAGAATGTTTGTGGCAGCCCTTTTTGTAGTGGCTAGAAACTGGAAATTGAATAGATGCCCTTCAATTGGAGAATGGCTGAATAAATTATGGTATATGAATATTATGGAATATTATTGTTCTGTAAGAAATGACCAGCAAGATGATTTCAGAGAAGCCTGGAGAGACTTACATGAACTGATGCTGAGGGAAATGAGCAGAACCAGGAGATCATTATACACGGCAACAACAATACTATATGATGAATTCTAGTGGACATGGCTCTCTTCAACAATGAAATGTTTCAAACCACCTCCAATTGTTCACTGAAGAAAGCCATATACACCCAGAGAGAGGGATGTGAAATGTGGACCACAACATAACATTCTCATATTCCTTGATTGATGTTTGCTTACATTGTGTTTCCTTTATCTGATATATCGTTTGTGTAGATAAGATTTTTCTTGCACAACAATGACAAGTTTGGAAATATGTATACATATATTCGATTTGCAAATATTTTAACATAATTAACATGTAGTAGATATCCTGCCATCTAGGGAAGGGATGGGGAGTTGGGGGGAAAAATTTGTAAGGGAAAGCTATGTAAGGGTTATTGTTGAAGAATTACCCACACATATGTTATGCAAATAAAATAAAAAAAAATAAATAAAAAACAATTAATGCCTTAAAGTGCTAATCCGGAAAAGTCTTTCTTTAGTTATTGAAATATTTCCTGTTCATACAATTTGTATTAATGTATTGGGTAAAGTTAATCATCACATGGACAAATTAATACTTATTTTAAAATTAAATAATTTCTCTATATCAATAATAATCAGAAAGAAAAGAAAAATAAAATAGATCAAATGAGATTTTGAAAGGAAAAACTTTTTTAACAGTAAAGATTACTATTTTACTATATACCTTTTCTGCAGAAGAAGCTGTTAGAACAAAAGTTGAAAAAATTGGAAGTGGGTATTTGGTTTGGGGATCCCAACATTCAATAGTAGCTCCCATAGGAAGGCAGAAGAGAGGCACAGATTCTGAGAGTGGAAAGGATTCATAGTCTTCTTCAGGATATCTAAAAATTAACCCTTTAGGGGAAAAGGTAAAAGAAACATCTTAAATTACTAGTATTTTAAAAGGACATACAATTCAGTTTAGGAAAAGCAGATCTATAACTTTAGACAAAGTTATGCATATGAAATGTCAAAATCAAATTAAAAATTATCTTATAAAAATTAAGAAATCTATCATTTATCCCATAAGTGTCATATTTAATCATGAATGAAAAATTCAATAACATAAACCTTTTTTTTTTTTAATTTTGGACACAGCCATACAAAAAAAAGGAATTTGTTTAATTGTAAATATTTACTACAAGGGCTCTATTTTACTTCTTTTTTTTTTAACTGAAAAAAGAAAAAAGCAGAACATAAATTAATTTAAATAAAATTAAATGTAAAAAACAATAATAAATGTGTCACATACTATTCACTGAGACACTGGCCCAGAAAGCCAGTGAATTTTACAACAGCAGCTACATATTATTACTAAAGGGAAGAATGGCAGGAAATATTTGCAAAGAGTTGCTACCTAGCTGAGCAGAAACCCACTTGGGTGGGGAGGACACTGAAAAAGTACTCTACCAGAAGCCAAAGTAAATAAACTTCATCAGACGCGCCTCTAAGTTCATTTGGGAAAATTTCAAACAGAAATTGTGTAAAAATAAGGGCACCAAACATATAAAAGACTTCAGAGTAGTCAGGGAGAAAAACATGGGAGAAAAACATTTCAGATTAAATAGTGGCCATTTTTCTCCCAAACTCGCGGATCACTAGCAACCTACAAAATATTTGTAATACAAAATCTCCTCATGAGGTCTCACATATCTAAAGATCAAGAGCTAAACAACAACTTGCTACTAATTCACCAAGTTTTTTTCTGGCACTAAAAATTGAAAAACATAGCCAAAGGCCTAAATTCTTATATGGTTTGCTTTTAAAACTTGAATACTTTCACAAAGCAGATTTATGAGATTAAATTATTATTTTTTTTAAATACAGCGGTTTTTTTGGTTTGGTTTGGTTTTTTCCTGAGGCAATTGGGGTTAAGTGACTTTCCCAAGGTCACACAGCTAGGATGTAGTACAGTTCTTTTTTAAATGTAAAAGAAAGCCTAATAATAGTCAAGGTGAAGAGAGAAAGGTTTAAGAATTAAAACAAAAATTACATCAATATGAGTTACTATTTATTGTTATCTGGATAATTTTTTTTTCAATCATATGAACCAGTCTGATCTTTAATACTATTTCCCTAAAGTATTGTGCAGAGTCAACTCTCAAACACATGGTTACTTCTTTTCACAATATGACATTTTGGAATTTGTTCTATTTTACAACTGGATCATAATTGCATTTTCTCATTTAATCTTATGATATCAATGGGAAAGAGAAGTCATTCTTTAAAAATCTCTATAACCCATGACATTTCATTTTGAAGTTAATATAGCACAGAGATGTCTTGATTGCTTTTTGGTAGAAAAGTTCCTTAAGCCATTGTTCCTACTTCCACTCTCCCTCAACTCTTCTCCAATGGCTAGGGCAATTTATAATGTAAGAAAGAAAGCAAATTTACTTTTTATGGAAAGTAAAAGTATAGCTACAAATCAAAGAAATAAATACAAGGAGTAAAAATATAACTTGACCTCCAAAATGCAACAGGATAATAAACAATTCTCAATTTGCACAGTAAGATATATGTATATATTTTAATTTAACGAAGTAGGAAAAAAACAAGAATTTACATTTTAACTATTAAAGATCTTATTTTAATAAGCATTTAAAGGAGACAATATTTAATGTCCTGTGCAGAGAACTTTATTTTTAAGCATTATTTCAAATATCCATCTTTAACCAAAAAGGCAATTCAAAAGATAATTTGATGAATAAACATTCCTCTCCTGCTGAGATATCAATATATACTAATAAACATACTAACAGGACAGTTTAAAAATAACTTACCAGCTTTATATGCTATTGAATTAGAAGCAGGTACAGACTTCTTGTAACACAGATACACATTGGAACCCCACTATAAAACATAAGTCAAATTTCACAAAATCAAATAGTAGAAAGACATATTCAGAATTTATTAGATGTTCTAGAAATTTTAATCAAAATGTCAAAGCATCAATTTAAAATCACATACTTTACATGCACGTAAATACCTAGCAAAATCAAACTTAAAGTAACAACACACAAAGGTGAGAATTCTGAGAGGAAAGAAAGCAAAAAAATGTATTTAAATACCAAATTCCCTCAAAATGAACCAATTTGAAGGAAGTAGGAATAAACACAAGAAAGAAAACACAAAAACATAAATAAAAAGATAAAATTTGGAGAATAATATATAAGGAGTCCCACTTATTCAGGCTGTGCTTACTAAGTAATTGGCTGGCTGGCCAGACTTTATAATTAATTTAGTCCAACTGTAAAGAGAAGTTTAAGAGTTTTCAACATTCTGATGCTCAAAAATGGAAAGGAGGAACAGAGAGTATTCATTGAAACAACTCTTCTTCAGATTTTTACTTCTGCCAAATCCACAATTTTCTTGTATTGATGTAATCAAGGTAATATAAGGAAATGTCAATAAGAGACAGACCCTTTTAAGTGGTAACAACCAAAAATGATAAAAGTTTAAAAGCTGAATAAAATATAAAATAAAATGCAGAGAGAAGATTTTTGCACCTCCAAATCATCTAATATTCTATCTCCTTTTTTCTGTCACAATAAAACTTGCAAATCAATCAAAAATTTTTCTTACCATTCCACAGTTTAAGTTCTTGTCAACTTTGCAAAATGTATGAGGAGGAGTTTCTCCTTTACTAGTTACAATAACACAGATATCTGTTACAGCCAAGGAATTCTGAGGTCGTATTGGAGGAGCCCTTCGATAAGTGATGAAGATTCTTTGTGAATTTGTTGAACTATTGTTGACATTGGCACAGCGACCATAGGGTGTGGCTTGTATCACTTCACAACCTGAAATAAGTCGTTCCTTCCCTTCATATAATACTCTGCAATATAAAAGGGGGAAATTATGTTTACCATTTATTATTTGCCTACAAGTTGCTTCTGAATGGAAATTGCAAAGTAAAACCAAGTATAATTATCTGAAACAATGAAATTTTGACTAATAATATCTCAAATGGAGCAGTTAGATGGCCCAGTGGATAGAGCACTGACTCCCAAATGCCTCCCAAAATAATAATAATAATGACAATATCTTAAATGCTACCAAAGTTTTTAAAGGTAATAAAAATGATTCAAAAGATTAATTTACAAATATTTTTGTATTCAACTGAATTCATAGCAGTGAAGTTAAAAACTATGCGCCTATTGGGGGAGGCTGGGGAGGTGGCAGAAACAGAGGGGAGAGATTGAGGGAACGAACCCCTCCAGTCTCTGTCCTGAATTAATCCCACATCATTAATTGCCCACTGGATATAGCCAAACAGAGGTAATACAGGCATCTCAAGCTCAATTGACTAAAATGAAGCTCATTCTTTTCCCTACAACCCTTCCTTGCACCAGCTTAACCCATCTCTCCTTCATATTTCCTTTGTTCTTTCTATATGCTCTTAAAACTTCAGTTAGCTTTAACTATTCATTTTTCCTCTCATTCAATAATTCATCTGTTGCCAAGTCCTGCACAATATCACTAACATCCGAATCTTCTTTTCCAATATCACTCACATCTGTCCTTCACATGGCCAACACCCTTATTTACCTCTTCCCTTAAACAACTAAAACAGTTTCTGAAATGGACCCTCTATTTTCTGCCTTTCTTCTCCAATATATCTTCCAGTCATTTGTCAAACTGTCAATCTTCCTAAAAGTTCTCAAGCTTTTTGGGATCAAGACTCATTTATACTCTTAAAAACTATTGAAAAACCTCCACAAGGAGCTTTTATGCTTACTGATACTTATCAAATTACAAATTTTAAAAATAGTAATTAGGAAAATAGTTTTGACCTCATGTACTCCCTGAAAGGATCTTGGGCATTCCCAGGGGTCAATGAACCACACATTGATAACCACTGTCCTAAAGAAAGTCATACAATGCATGTCACCACTCTCCAGCTCAAAACCTCTAGTGGCTCAAAGAGAAAAGGGCATACTGTAGAGGTTAATAATTAAAGCCTTCAGAATTTGACCATTCTACAGGCTCATCACTGTACTTTCCAGCCAAAATGGTGTATCTGCTATTCCTCAAAATCAGCCTTCTATCTCCTACTTTGTGTCTTCTCAGAGGCTACCTCTCCTGCCTGGAATAGTCCTTTTTTGTCTCCACCTGATATAATCCCTAGCTTCCTCTTTGAAAGCACAGTCAAAAGCTGCCATTTCTTCTATCAGCTTATCATAATGCCCCTGTAACATTATATTCTTTCCTTCCTCAAATTATATTTATATTTATTTATCCATTTAATGTTGTCTCTCCCAAGGAAAGCTCTTTGAGGAAAGGGCCTTTTTCATGTTGCCTTTGTATGCCTGGATCCTTAAATATAAAAAGAATTTAACCAACTGTTACACTAAATTATAACACTGGCACCCACTTGTACCCAGTATTCAATCTCCAATTGACTCCCTATCACCTCTGGAATCAAATACAAAATGTTCTGTTTGGCATTCAAAGGCTCTCCCTTCCACTTTTCTTATACCTTGGTCCCCAACACAAGCATACACACCCTTTAATTAATTTATTTATTGACATTATAAGTAAATTAAAGGAACATAGGATAGTTTGCTTCTCAGACCTGTGGAGTTGGAATAAATTTATGTCCAAAGAAGAAATGGAACTCTTAATTGACCACCAGATAAAAAATTTTGATTATATTAAGTTAAAAAGTTTTTGTACAAACAAAACTAATGCAGACAAGATTAGGAGGGAAGCAATAAATTAGGAAATCATCTTTACATTTAAGGGTTCTGATAAAGGCCACATCTCTAAAATATATAGAGAATTATCTCATATTTATAAGCATTCAAGCCATTCTCCAATCAATAAATGGTCAAAGGATATGAACAGACAATTTTCAGATGATGAAATTAAAATATTTTCTAGTCATATGAAAAGGTGCTCCAAATCACTATTGGTCAGAGAAATGCAAATTAAGACAACTCTGAGGTATCACTACACACCTGTCAGATTGGCTAAAATGACAAGAAATGATAAAGACGAATGTTGGCGGGGATGTGGGAAACTGAGACACTTATACATTGTTGGTGGAACTGTAAACAGATCCAGCCTTTCTGGAGAGCAATTTGGAACTATGCTCAAAAAGTTATCAAACTGTACATACCCTTTGACCCAGCAGTGTTTCTATTGGGCCTATCTCCCAAAGAGATCTTAAAGGAAGGAAAGGGCCCCACATGTGCAAGAATGTTTGTGGCAGCCCTTTTTGTAGTGGCTAGAAACTGGAAACTGAATGGATGTCCATCAATTGGAGAGTGGCTGAATAAATCACGGTATATGAATGTTATGGAATATTACTGTTCTGTGAGAAACGACCAGCAGGATGATTTCAGAGAGGTCTGGAGAGATTTGCATGAACTGGTGCTGAGCGAAAAGAGCAGAACCAGGAGATCATAATACACAGCAACAACAATACTATATGATGATCAATTCTGATGGACATGGCTCTCTTCAACAATGTAATGTTCTAGTTGTTCAGTGAAGAAAGCCATATACACCCAGACAGGGATATGAGATGTGGACCACAACATAACATTTTCATGCTCTTGATTGATGTTTGCTTGCATTGTATTTCCTTTCTCTGATTTTTTTTCTTGTAGATGCGATTTTTCTTGCACAACAATAAGTGTGGAAATATGTATACATATATTCGATTTGTCAACTTTATCTTAACATAATTAACATGTAGTGGATTTCCTGCCATCTAGGGGAGGAATGGGGACTGGGGGGGGGGGGGAATTTGTAACA
>JAJPUD010003345.1:146616-162688 GCA_023553655.1 Myrmecobius fasciatus | reverse complement strand
GGGGGGGGGGGAATTTGTAACAGAAAGCTTTGTGAGGGTCAATGTTGAAGAATTACCCATACATATGTTTTGAAAATAAAAAGTTTGAATAAAGAAAAAAAATATTTATTTATTTAATGTTTTGCCTCAGTTATATTCAAAATACTTTTTTTACATTTGTTATTAAGATTTTTGAGTTCTAGATTCTCTCCCTTGTCCCCACCCACAATTAAGAAATCACATGTAAAGTTAGGCAAAACATTTCCATAAAAGTCAAATTTTGAAAGTAAACATAGATCCCTACCCTAATAAAAATTAAAATTCTCAAGAAAAATTAAGTTAAAAAAATAAAGAGAGAGAATGAAATAGAGAATGCTTCAATCTGTATTCAGACTCCATCAGCAGCTTCTCTAGGTATGAATACTATTTTTTCTTTTTATCATAAGTCCTTCAGAGTGGTTGTGGATGTGTACTACTAAGAATAATAAAGTCATTTACAGCTGGTCATCCCAGAACATTGCTATTACTTTTTATACAGTATATTTCACTTTGTTCGTGGAGGACTTTCTGGGTTTTTTGTTTTTTTTTTTTTCCCCTAAGAGCCTCCTGCTCATCATTTCCCAGAAAACAATAATATTCCACCAGAGAAACTTACTTCTATTTTTTTTATAATTACTATTGCTAATTGTATTTCCCTCCCATTTATTCTCTCTTTTCACTCTATCCCTCCTCAAACATATTTTGCTATTGACGACTCCCTCTTCCAATATGCCCTCTCTTTTATTACCCTCCCCACCTTTCCATACCCCATTTCCCTCCTATTTTCCTGCAGGGTAAGATAGATTTCTATATCCTTATTGAGTATATACCCAACACATATTCTTCAACCCAAGAACACTGGTCTCCTGGTGTTCCATGAACAAAACTGTCCATCTTTCAGCTTCCAGCATTTTTTCTGTTTCCCATGCCTTGAACATTATACACTTTCCCACCTCAGCTCTACTTCTTCTCTTCTCTGACTTCTTTAATCCCAATTAAAATCCCTTCTTCTTTAGGAAGCCTTTCCCACTTTTCTTAATTCTTGTACATCTTGTATTTGAATTCTTTGAATTTATCCTGTAAATTTCTTTTTGAATCCTGATGTTTATTTACATATCTCTTTCATTAGACTGTTAGCTTCTTAAATCTCTTTTTGCAAGCTTATCAGAACTTAGCACAGTACCTAGAACATAGTAGGTACTTATTAAATGTTTTCTAACTTACAATATACTACCTATGCAACCATGATCAAATCATTTCACTCCTATATGTTCTTTTTTTTATATTTTCATCTTTAAAATGGGAAGCTAAAAAACAAGCTTTTACTAAATAATTACTGCATTTTAGGTTCTAAATCATTTTTGCAAATGTTTGTTAGCATGCAATGCTTTTTAATTCTCACAAAGACTTTCAGAGATTAAGTACTACTGATAATAAACTATTAAGTTATCTGTTCATGATAACAAGTTCCAAATGTTGAAAGCAGTCTTTAAAGTCAGATCTTTGCTTAGCTCAAATTCAAACCTATCAGTGTTATGGACTATTATGTTCTGTAAGAAATGATCAGCAGGATGATTTCAGAGAGGCCTGGAGAGACCTGCATGAACTGATGCTGAGTGAAATGAGCAGAACCAGGAGATCATTATACACGGCAACAACAATACTATATGATGATCAATTTTGATGGACATGGCTCTCTTCAACAATGAAATGTTTCAAACCAGTTCAAATTGTTCACTGAAGAAAGCCATATACACCCAGAGAGAGGGATATGAAATGTGGACCACAACATAACACTTTCATGCTCTCTATTGACGTTTGCTTGCATTGCGTTTCCTTTCTCTGATTTTTTTTTCTTGTAGATACGATTTTTCTTGCACAAAAATGATAAGTGTGAAAATATGCATACATATATTCGATTTATCAAGTACTTTAACATAATTAACATGTAGTAGATATCCTGCCATCTAGGGGAGGGGTGGGAGTAGGGGGGAAAAATTTGTAAAAGAAAGCCTTGTAAGGGTTAATGTTGAAGAATTACCCATACATATGTATTGAAAATAAAAAATTTTAATTAAAAAAAATTAGAATTGAGCAAATGGAAGCTAATGATTTATGAGAAACCAAGGTACAACAAAACAAAACCCAAAAAATGAAAAAATAGAAAACAATGTGAGATACCTTATTAGAAAAACAAATGACCTGGAAAACAGCTCCACAAGAGATAATTTTAAAATTACTAATTACCTGAAAACCATGATCAAAAAAAGTACCTGAACACTACCTTTCAAGAAATAATCAAAAAATAAAAATAAAAAAAAGTCCTGATAGTCTAGTTAAAATAGAAATAGAAAGAATCCACCAATTTTCTCTTAAAGAGATCCCAAGATGAAAACTGCCAGGAATATTATAGCCAAATTCCTGAACTCCCAAGTCAAGGAGAAAATATTGCAAGCATCCAGAAACAAACAATTCAAGTACAGTGAGGTCACGGTCAAGATAAGACAAGATTTAGCAGCTTCTACATTAAAGTACTGGAGGACTTGAAATATAATATTCTGGACAGTATTGAGCTAGGATTACAACCAAGAATCACCTACCCAGCCAAACTGATACAATCCTTCAGGGGAAAAGGTGAATTTTCAATGAAAAAATATAGGACTTTAAAGCATTCATGATGAAAAGACTACAGCTGAATAGAAAATTTGATTTTCAAAGACAGGACTCAAGAGACACATAAGGAGGTAATCAGGAAAGAAATATTATAAAGGACTTAACAAGGTTTATCTGTTTACATTCCTACCTGGGAAGATGTATAACTCAAGAACTTTCTCATTATGACAGTTAGAAAGAATATGTATAGAGAAAGCATAGGTGTGAGGTGAATATGTAGAGATAATATCTTTTTAAAAAGGGGTGAGATCGGGGCAGCTAGGTGGCGCAGTGGATAGAGCACCAGCTCTGAAGCCAGGAAGACCTGAGTTCAAATCTGATCCCAGATACTTCCTAGCTATGTGACCCTGGGCAAGTCACTTAACCCCAATTGCCTCAGCAAAAAAAGCAAAAAAAAAAAAAAAAAAAAAAAAATTAAAAAAAAAGGGGGGTGAGAGAGGAATGTATTGGGAGAGTAGAAAAGGTAGACATGAAATAGTATAAATTACCTGGCAAAAAAGAGGCAAGAAAAAAGCTTTAAAAAGCTTTTTTTTAGAGGGGAAGAGGAAGAAATGATAAAGCTGATTCTCATCAGGTTGGCTCAAAAAGATAATAACAAAAACACTCAGGAATAGTATAGCAATCTATCTTATAACTGTATAAATATGTATACACATATTCGATTTGTCAAGTATTTTAACATGATTAACATGTAGTAGACTTCCCGTCATCTAGGGGAGAGAATGGGGGGGAAAGGAGGGAAAATTTTGTAACAGAAAGCTTTGCAAGGGTCAATGATGAAAAATTACCTAGTCATATGTTTTACAAATAAAAAGCTTTAATAAAAATTAATTAATTAATTTTTAAAAAAGAAATCTATCATCCTGTAGGAAAGTAGGAGAGGAAGGAGATATGAGAAGAGGAGAAAGTAATAGAAGAGAGAGAGAATATGGGAAACAGGGTAGTCAAAGCAAAATACTTTTGAGGAAGGACAGGTTAAAAGTAAAGAGACAATAAACAGGGGAGAAATAAAGTTAGCAACAATAATTACAAAAAGAATTTTGAAACCAGTTTTTGATGAAGATCTTATTTCTCAAATGTATAGGGAATTAAGTCAACTTAATCTTTCAAAAAAAGAGCCATTCCCCCATTAATAAATGAGCAAAAGATAAGACTGTGCCCAAAGGGCTATAAAATCATGCATATCATTTTTTCTTTTTTTTTCCTATGTTACATTCCTCCTCCGATCATTTTTTTTAAAATTAAAACTTTTTATTTGCAAAACATATACATGGGTAATTTTTCAACACTGACCCTTGCAAAGCTTTCTGTTACAAATTTTCCCCCCCTACCCCCCACTCCTCCCCTAGATGGCAGGAAGTCTACTACATGTTAATTATGTTAAAATACTTGACAAATCAAGTATGTGTATATATATTTTTACAGTTATCTTGCTGTGCAAGAAAAATCGGATCTACAAGAAAAAAAAATCTGAGAAACGTAATGCAAGCAAATATCAATAGAGAGAATGAAAATGTTTTGTTGTGGTTCACATTCATATTCCTCTCTCTGGGTGTATATGGCTTTCCTCATCACTGAACAACTGGAACTGGTTTGAAACATCTCATTGTTGAAGAGAGCCATGTCCATCAGAATTGATCTTCCTATAGTCTTGTTGCCGTGTATAATGATGTCCTGGTCCTGCTCATTTCACTTAGCATCAGTTCAAGCAGGCCTCTCGAAAATCATCCTGCTGGTCGTTTCTTACAGAACAATAATATTCCATAACATTTGTATACCATAATTTATTCAGCCATTCTCCAATTGATGGGCATCCATTCAACTTCCAGTTTCTAGCCACTACAAAAAGAGCTGCCACAAACATTTTTGCACATGTGGGTCCCTTTCCTTCCTTTAAGATCTCTTTGGGATAGAAGCCCAATAGAAACACATGCATATACTTTGACCTAACAATACCATTACAAAACATGAATCCCAGGAGTTTAAAAAACAAAAAAAAGGAAAAGAACCTATATGTTCAAAAATATTTATATAGGTACTCTTTCTAGGGCAAAAAAAATGGAAATTGAGGGAATGCCCATCATTTGGGGAATGACTGAATAAACTATGATATGTGATTATGATGGAATATTATTGTTCTATATGAAATTAGGATTATCAGAAAAATCTGGAAAGCCCTCCATGAATTCAAAGTGAAATGTATTGTGTAAAATAGCAAAGTTGTGAGATAATCAGTTGTGAATGATTTCATTATTCCCAGCAATACAATGATCCAAGACTATTCTGAAGGACTTATGAAAAATGTTATCCATACCAAAGAACTGATTGTATTTGAATATAGACTAAAGCATAATTTTTTTTAAACTTTTTTTTTTCTTGAGGGTTTTTTTTTGGGGGGGAGGGAGAGAGAATTTATGGTTTCTTTTGCAACATGACTTATGGAAATGTTCGGAATAACTTTACATGTGTTTTCTTGGTGGAGAAGAGAGGAAGGGAGATAATCTGGAACTCAGAAGTGTTTTTTTTTAAATTGGTATTTATTTTTTCAAATATACATAAAGAAAGTTTTCAACACTTTTGCAAAACTTTATTTTCCAAAATTTTCTCCCTTTCCTCCTCTCTACCATCTCCCATAGGCAGAAAGCAATCTGATATAGGTTAAACATGTACAATTATTCTAAACATAATTCCATATTTACACACACAAAAAAAAATCAATCAGATCAAAAGAGTAAAAAAATGAGAGAAAAAGAAAAAAAAAAAGCACACATACAATAACAAAGCATAATCCCATGCTTTGACCCACATTCAGTCTTCACAGTCCTCTTTCTGGATGTGGATGGCACTTTCCATCACAAGTCTTAAATCGTCTCATTATTGAAAAAAGCCAAGACTGTCTCAGTTGATCATGTAATCTTCTTGTTGCCAAGTGCAATGTTCTCTTTGGTCTGCTCACTTAACTTAGCATCACTTCATGTAAGTCTTTCCAGGATTTTCTGAAATTAACCAGCTCATCATTTCTTATAGAACAAAATATTCCATTACCTTCATATATCATAACTTATTCAGCCATTCCAATTGAAGGGCATCTACTCAATTTCCATGGTACTCAAAGTTTTAAAAACAAATATAAAAAAAAATGTTCTGCACATAACTGGAGAAAATAAAAAAATATTAAAACATTAGAAATTAATGTATAAAATAGTCTGCACATCTAGAGAGTATAGGAATAAATGGGCTTTTCCTTGAAATGATTAGTAGCATCTACTTAAAACCATCAGCAAGCATCATATGTAATAGAGACAAATTAGAACCATTCCGAATAAGATCAGGAGTGAAACAAGGCTGCCCATTGTCACCATTACTATTTAATATTGTATTAGAAATGTTAGCTTTGGCAGTAAGAGAAGAAAAAGAGATTAAAGGAATTAGAGGAAGTAATGAGGAAACCAAATTATCACTTTTTGCAGATGACATGATGGTATACTTAGAAAACCCTAAAGACTCAACTAAAAAATTACTAGAAACAATTCAGAACTTTAGCAAAGTTGCAAGATACAAAATAAATCCACGTAAATCATCAGCATTTTTATATATTACCAACAAAGTTCAGCAGCAAAAGATACAAAAAGAAATTCCATTCAAAATAATTGTTAATAGTATAAAATATTTGGGAATCTATCTGCCAAGGAAAAGTCAGGAACTATACGAACTAAACAACAAAACACTTTCCACACAAAGTCAGACCTAGTCAACTGGAAAAACATCAAGTGCTCATGGGTAGGCCGAGCGAATATAATAAAAATGACAATACTACCCAAACGAATTTACTTATTTAGTGCCATACCAATCAAACTCCCAAGAAATTATTTTACAGATCTAGAAAAAATAGTAGCAAAGTTCATTTGGGAGAACAAAAGGTCAAGAATTTCAAGGGAATTAATGGAAAAAAAAAAAAAAAAGGCCGATGAACGTGGCCTTGCTGTACCAGATCTAAAACTATATTATAAAGCAGCAGTCATCAAAACCATTTGGTACTAATTAAGAAATAGAGTAGTCGATCAGTGGCATAGGATAGCATCACAGGACAAACTAGAAAATAACTATAGCAATTTAGTGTTTGATAAACCCAAAGACCCCAGCTTTTGGGATAAGTACTCACTATTCGACAAAAACTGCTGGGAAAATTGGAAACTAATGTGGAAGAAACTAGGGTTTGACCCACACCTAACACCACATACCAACATAAGATCTAAATGGGTTCATGATTTAGATATAAAGAGTGATGTTGTAAGCAAATTAGAGGAACATAGGTTAGTTTACCTCTCAAACCTGTGGAGATGGAATAAATTTATGTCCAAAGAAGAACTGGAACTCTTAATTGAACACCAGATAGATAATTTTGACTATATTAAGTTTAAAAGTTTTGGTACAAACAAAACTAATGCAGACAACATTAGGAGGGAAGCAATAAACTGGGAAATCATATTTACATTTAAGGATTCTGATAAAGGTCTCATTTCTAAAATATATAGAGAACTGTCTCATATCTATAAGAATTCATGCCACTCCATGGCCCTTCAGGACAATCTAGGCAATAATTTTAGCAATTTAGTGTTTGATAAACCCAAAGACCCCAGCTTTTGGGATAAGTACTCACTATTCAACAAAAACTGCTGGGAAAATTGGAAACTAGTGTGGAAGAAATTAGGGCTTAACCCACACCTAACACCACATACCAAGATAAGATGTAAATGGGTTCATGATCTAGATACATAATGACATTATAAACAAATTAGAGGAACATAGGATAGTTTACCTCTCAGACCTGAGGAGATGGAATAAATTTATGTCCAAAGAAGATCTGAAACTCTTAATTGAATACCAGATAGATAATTTTGATTATATTAAGTTAAAAAGTTTCTGTACAAACAAAACAAGATTAGGAGGGAAGCATCAAATTGGGAAATCATCTTTACATTTAATGGTTCTGATAAAGGCCTCATTTCTAAAATATACAGAGAATTGTCTCATATATATAAGAATTCAAGCCACTCTTCAATAGATAAGTAGTCAAGGGATATGAACAGACAATTTTCAGATGACGAAATTAAAACCATCTCTAGTCATATGAAAAGTTGCTCCAAATCACTATTGATCAGAGAAATGCAAATTTAGACAACTCTGAGGTACCACTACACACCTGTCAGATTGGCTAAAATGACAGGAAAAGATAATGATGAATGTTGGAGGGGACGTGGGAAAACTGGGATACTACTACATTGTTGGTGGAACTGTGAACAGATCCAACCATTCTGGATAGTAATTTGGAGCTATGCTCAAAAAGTTATCAAACTGTGCATACCCTTTGACCCAGCAGTGTTTCTATTGGGCCTATCTCCCAAAGAGATCTCAGAGGAGGGAAAGGGCCCCACATGTGCAAGAATGTTTGTGGCAGCCCTTTTTGTAGTGGCTAGCAACTGCAAACTGAATGGATGCCCATCAATTGGAGAGTGGCTGAATAAATTATGGTATATAAATGTTATGGAATATTATTGCTCTGTAAGAAACGACCAGTAGGACGATTTCAGAGAGGCCTGGAGAGACTTGCATGAACTGATGCTAAGTGAAACGAGCAGAACCAGGAGATCATTGTACACGGCAATAACAAGACTATATGACAATCAATTCTGAAGGACATGGCTCTCTTCAACAATGAAATGTTTCAAACCACTTCCAATTGTTCACTGAAGAAAGCCATATACACCCAGAGAGAGGGATGTGAAATGTGGACCACAACATATCATTTCCATACTCTCAATTGATGTTTGCTTACATTGTGTTTTCTTTATCTGATATGTCTTTCTTGTAGATACAATTTTTCTTGCACAACAATGATAAGCGTGGAAATATGTATACATATATTCAATTTCTCAAGTCTTTTAACATAATTAACATGTAGTGGATATCCTGCCATCTAGGGGAGGGGTGGGAAGGAATAACTTGTAACAGAAAGCTTTGTAAGGGTTAATGTTGAAGAATTACCCATATGTTTTACAAATAAAATAAAATTTAAAAAAATAATAATAATGAAAAAAAAAAGACTATATGATGATCAATTCTGAAGGATATAGCTCTCTTCAACAATGAAATGTTTCAAACCAGTTCCAATTGTTCACTGAAGAATGCCATATACACCCAGAGAGAGGGATATGAAATGTGGACCACAACATAACATTTTCATGCTCTCTATTGATATTTGCTTGCATTGTGTTTCCTTTCTCAGATTTTTTTTTCCTGTAGATACAATTTTTCTTGCACAACAAGATAAGTGTGGAAATATGTATACATATATTCAATTTGTCAAGTATTTTAACATAATTAACATGTAGTGGACTTCCTGCCATCTAGGAGAGGGGTGAGGACTACGGGGGAAAAATTTGTAACAGAATGCTTTGTAAGGTTCAATATTGAAGAATTACTCATACATATGTTTTGCAAATAAAAAAGCTTTAATAAAGAAAAAATACTCTGTACATAAAATTGAGGTAAAATTATTAAAAAATAAAAATACTCAAGTTTACAAAAAAAACAATTATATTTAAATATAGTCATCAATTTTTTTAAAAGGCTAAGAACCCATGACTTATGACATCTTAAAGATGGGAACTGAGTAGAAAGGGAAAAGCATTCCCTAACCAGGAAACAACAACAAAAAGATAGACCTCTTAAAAAAAAAAAAAATTAAAAAAAATAAAAAAAAAAAAAAATACACCTCTATAGACAAATTATACCTGCTGTCATCCAGCTACCCATCCCCTACCTTCTACCATCCACTTCAGCTCTTTCAAGTTTATAGGTCAGGAGCATAGCAAAAGAATTCAGGGGAAAAGAAAAATATACCTCTAGTTTTCTTGAGGTGCAATAAAAAAGGAATTACCCTTTTAAAAAGCAAGTACTTCTATAAGAAATCATCTGCTATCAAATAAGAGTCAGTCAATAAAGAAATTCAAGAATACAAAAATAAGCACCGGAAAAAATTAGGAGAGAAAGTGCTTACACAAGAAAACTATCTAATTCTACATTCTGCCATGCTCTCTGGCATGTGTAAAATATACTCATGTGTAAAAAGAAAAACACACACATTAGAGAAAGACAGAGAAACAGAAAGGAGTTACTATCTCTGACTAAATAGGATTTCATGTTGCTTTAACAAATATCAAACTACTCAACTGACAAATATTTATTAAATGTTTACTATGAGTCAGACACTGCCAATTTCCTCTGTAAAATTTTACATAGGATTCTAACTGTCCTTTCTCTAAAGGTACTTATCCTTTATAATCTCTGCCTCATCATTCTACTGATCCTTTCTCTAAAGTTAATCTCTTAGTTGCCAAATCCAAGGACCTTTTCTCAATCTCACTCTTCTTGAGTTCTCTGTTGACCACCCTCTTTTCCTTACTACTTTTTCCCTAAGTTTTCCGGGTTCTCCTTCTATTCATCTCACCCCTCCTTTTCTGTCTCTTTTGCTGGATTTTTATCAGGGTCAAGCACTTTAATTATAAGTCCTTCAGGATCCTGTGCTGGACCCTCTACTAGCCCTAAATGATTTCACTAAGTAATCTCATCAATTCCCAAGGATTAATTACCATCTCTGAATGATGATTCTCAAATCTACCTGTTGTTCAAACTATTGCTTCTTGTCACAAATACACTTTGACTCTCTGTAACCTCATGGACCACAGCATGCCAAGTATTCCCCACTATTTCCCAAAATCTGTCCAAATTCATGTACCTTGCTTCCATAATACTTTCTATCTCATCTTCTGACACTCCCTTTTCTTTTTGCCTTTCAAGTTTCCCATTACCACAGTCCTTTCCAATGAGTCCTGTCTTCTCATTATGTGACCAAAGTATTTAATCTTCAGAATTTGACCTTCCAGTGAAGAACCTGAATTAATTTCTTTAAGCACTAACTGATATGCCCTCGTAGTTGTCCAAGGGATTCTCAAAAGTCTTCTCTAGCACCACAATTTGAAAACCGATTCTGTGATGCTCAACTTTCCTTATGGTCCAACTCTTCCCTACATTGTTACTGGAAAAACTAATGTTTCCATTTCTTCTCTCTCTATTTGCCAGGAAGCGATGGAGTCAGTTGCTAAGGTTTTAGGGCAGCTTTTACACTTTCTTACAGAACAATAATATTCCATGACATTCATATACCATAATTTATTCAGCCATTCTCCAATTGATGGGCATTCATTCAGCTTCCAGTTTTTAGCCACTACAAAAAGGGTTGCCACAGGGTTGGGGGTAGATATAACAAAATTTATCTAGAAGAACAAAAGGTCAATACTCTCAAGGGAATCAATAAAGGAAAAAAAAAAAAAAAAAGGGCAGCCTAGTGGTGCCAGACTTCTAACTATAATATAAAGTGATAATTGTTGCCATGGTCTATTGATTTCACCTTTGTAAAAGCTCTCAGTACACTGGCATCTCTCCTCTTAAACTGCCACCATTCTGGTGTGGATTCTATTGTTTTTCTTTCTTCCTCAAAGAACCCTACAACATCAGGGAGATGAACCTATGACATCCAAATGACTTGGATTTAACAGAGGGAGGACTGGGCAAAGTCCCCAGACTCACTTTCTCCTCTAGAGCCAACTGGGTCCAGTGGCAAGACATAAATCAGGGTGGAGATGGCCCCAATGTAATGGGAGACCTTTGGCCTTTTTAAATTAAGGTCTTAAGGCAGCTCAGTTTCACTGAGGCAGCACCAAAGCACTGACTAAGGCTAGTTAACAAGTAAGGCAGAGAATGGCCTCTTTTACCTAAACAAAAAAAAAAAAAAAAAAAAAAAATTTTTTTTCAATCAGGAAGGGAAGACACTCTTTCTGCCCAAAACAGAAACAATGGCTATTTAAATTCACTCTGAGTCAATCTAAGGATGACCAAGTGGGCTTGGCCTGGAATTTATAGTTGGTCAATGAATGAGAGCCAGGATGATTTGGGTGTAAGCTTGGTACTAGTCTGTATCTTTCCAGGTTTTAGCCATCAAAATTTGCATTCCTTTGGGCAAAGAATCCACAAGTAAGGTATGGTATACTCTAATCACTTCATGATTATTATTGCAATTGCCTGCTGCAGATGGCTCTACCTGCCTCAGGCCTCTCTACTCTAAATCCATCTTCCCATCAGCCACCAAAAGGATTTTCCTAAAACATAAGTCCTACTGTATCATTCTTCCCCCACCCCTACTCAATAACCTTCTGAGGTTCCCTATCACCTCCAAGATCAACCACCATATCTTGTTTGTGATTCAAAGCCCTTCAAAATCTACCCCCCCTCCTACCATTCCAGCCTTAATACCTGGCAAGTATTCTTTAACCCAATGACACTGGACTCCTTGCTGTTCCACCATTAAGAAACTTTTTATCTACTGATACATTTTCATAACTAACTGAATACTCTTCTTTCTCAACTCAGTCTACTGTAGTCTTCCCCAGCTTTCTTCACATCCTAACTAAAATAACTTAGGAAATCTACCAGAACCTTACTTCTAATATTTACTCTCTTCAAATTATTACCTATTTATCTTGAATATACCTTGTTTGTACATTTTTGTTTCCTTGCTGTCTCTCCCATTAGATTATAAGCTTCATGAGGACAAAGCTTCTTTAGGTATTCCCTCTCTTCCCCTTGTCCTTAGCATAGTGTCCGGCATATGGAAGACCCTTATTCTGGTGAGCTCCTTTCAAAACTTCCATTTTAAAGAAAATACTCAGGGCAACCATATTCACTCTGTCATTTCTCTCAGGGTTTCTCTACAGAATCTTTTCATGACTCTTGGACTCTTCTTTACTTTTTCCCTCCATTTCATCTACCCCCAACCCACTCCATCCTCTTTCCTTTTCATCTGCCCCCATCTATAGTCTTCACCCATTAGAATGTAAAATCCTTTCTATTTGCACAAAAATATTTATAGCAGCTCTCTTTGTGGCAGCAAAAAACTGGAAACTGAGAAGATGCCCATCAATTAAGGAATAGCCAAATAAGTTTTGGCATATAAATGCAATGGAATACAATTTTGGCTATTAAAAATAATTGAGTATGATGGTTTCAGAAAAACTTGGTAAAACAATAAGATGATTGAAACCAGTTCCAATGATCTTGTGAAGAGAGCCATACACCCAAAGAGACAGGACTGTGGGGACTGAGTGTGGATCACAAGACAGCATTCTCACTCTTTTTGCTGTTGTTTGCTTGCATTTTGTTTTCTTACTCATTTTCTTTCCTTTTTGATCTGATTTTTCTTGTGCAACAAGAGAATTATATAAATATGTTTACATATATTGGATTTAACATATATCTTAACATGTATAACATGTACTGGATTCCTTGCCAACTAGAGAAGGGGGTATGGGGAAAAGGGGAAAATCTGAAACACAAGGCTATCCAAGGGTCAATGTTGAAAAATCATTCATGCATATGCTTTGAAAATAAAAAGCTTTAATTAAAAAAAACATATAAGACTTAATATGAACTGCAACAGTGAGAAGAACCCTGTGCACAGTAACAGCAGTACTATATGATGATCAACTGTGAAACACTTGGTTACTCTGATCAAGACAATGATTCAGGCCAGTTTCAAAGGACCATAATGAAAAATGCTATTCACTTACAGAAAGAAGAGATGAACTCTACATGCAGATTCAAGCATGCTCTTTTTACTTTATTTTTCTTGGGTTTGGGGGACTGTGTTTTGTTTTTTTGTTTTTAATTTTTTTGCTTTTTGCTGAGGCAATTGAGGTTAAGTGACTTGCCCAGGGTCACACAGCTAGGGCATGTTAAGTGTCTGAGACCAGATTTGAACTCAGGTCTTCCTGACTTCAGGGCTGGTGCTCTATCCACTGCGCCACCTAGCTGCCCCGGGACTGTGTTTTATTTTGCAACATGGCTAATATGAGAATGTGAAATCAAGTTTTGTTTGACTTCACATGTATAATCAATATCAAACTGCTTGCCTTCTCAAGAAGTAGGAGAGAAGAAGAGAATTTGTAACTCAAAAATTTTTAGTGTTAAATTTTTTTTATATATGTAATTGGTAAACATTTAACAGAATAAATCTACTGACAAGTTTCAAAAACAAACAAAAAAGAATGTAAGGTCCTTGAAGAGCAAGGATTGTCTTTTTGTTTATATTTGTATTTTGACAAATATGTACAAACAAGGTATATGCAGGACAAATAGGAAATAATTTGAAGAGAGTAAACACTATAACTAAGAGATTCTAATAGACTTCCTGTAGAAGATGTTATTTAAGTTAGAATGTGAAGGAAGCTGAGGAAAACAGCAGGCTGAATTGAGGAAGGAGAGTATTCAGCTTACCACAGTGCTTGGCCAATAATAAGCTTAATAAAGGATAATTTCATTCAGAAAAGAGTTTATTATGCTAAATTGACTTCAAGTAACTGTAAATCTTCTTTAATGACCTAGAAACAAATTTAAAAAAAAAACCCTTTAAGTTTTTTTTCAATTAACAAGTTTTTTTTTCCCCCTCCTTCCTATTTTCTAACAAATACAAAGTCAAGCAAAATAAATTTCCACTTTAGCTATATTCAAAAATTTATGTCTCATTTAGCATCCAGAATCCATTACCTCTTTGCAGGGGGAGAATGAAGGGTAGACCTCATCTTTTTTCCCCCCAACATTCTACTACTGTTGTTATACAGCTGTAAGACAAGGTATACAACCACCTTCAAAAAGATGGAAATGAAGATCATACAGAAGGCAATGGAACCAAAGATGACCTCCAAAAAATGATAAAAGTAGAAGATTCCATTAAGGAAAATGTCTAATTAGAAGAGAACATCAACCAACCACATGGAGAAGAAATGACACTCTGACAATGAACTACCTCTGCTTCCATTTTTGCAATGTCAGGAAAAGATGACAAAAGCCTCCAACACACCATACAGATCTCATAGTAAACTTAAGTAACCACATGGACAAAATTTAGAGACAATATTCATACAGGATGGATAGGTATGAATGAGTTGTAGTCTGGAAAGAACATCTAAATCTTTGAGATTAAAGCTTCTCAGATTCATATACATTTGTATGTACTTTTAAGTTGCCCATGTTGTTTCTCCTGAAAAATGTGAACTCCTTGCTGACAAGGACTGCTTAATTTCTGTCTATATTCCTTGCACAAGTACTAGACCCATTCAAAATGATTAATAAATGGTTGTTCAATTTTTTAAAAGATCATTCCCATTTTATCAAATTAAGTAGCATTTATGTGTTCAAAATCAATGCAGCCTAACCAAGAAGGGTAACAGTAACAGCACTTTCTCTAATGAAAGTATATGGCACCAATATATACAACTAAGAACCATTTTTTCAATAAATAGTTAAGATATGAGCAGTTTTCAGCAGAAATAAGGACTAATGACTATATGAAAAATGCTCAATTATTATTGAGAAAAGCAAACAAACAACTCAGGTTTTATCTCACACTCAAACAGGCAAATGTTATAAAAATCAATGCTAGAGGGGGTAATGAAATAAGGTCAACACTGATCCATTCAATGCTGCTAGAGCTGAGAATTGATGAGCTGATCATTGTAAAAATAATTTGGAATTACATAAAGTCATTAAAATGTTCAAAACCTTTAAGCCACTGAAGAACATATTCCCCCCAAAAGAATCAAAGATGGAAAGAAGGGAATGGATAGTATTATATGCATAGCAGCACTTTTTAATGCTACCTAAAGATGGGAAACAAAATTAATGCCCATTCACTGGGGAAAAGCCGAACAAACTGTGGCCTATGAATATTATAGTAACATAATAAATGATGACTATAAAAAAATTCAAGAAATATATAAAAACTTAGATGAAATAATCAAGAAAACAGTAATCAAAAGATAACTATACACAATTATAACAATGAATATAAAAACAACACTAAAATCATAGCATCCAAGCTCAGATTAATTTCAATGAACTAAGTTTTTATCAATTAATTTAGCTTAACAAAAGTTTTCAATAAAATTTATTTTAAAATCGCATCAAAAAGTTTCCTAAAATATGTATTACTATACTGTATTAGTTTTCATGATTAGTGGAACTGATTTAAATGAAATGAAAAAAATCATAGGGAAAAAATACTTGCTATTGATTGAAAAAATAAAATAAAATAAAAACACAAACACACCACAGAATTGCAGAGGGTCAAGTATTGTCCCAATTAAAAAAAAAAAAAGGCCAATGAGCTCAATTCTGATTCCTTGAGAAGATTCTCCAGCATTATTAAAGGAAAGGATCAGTGAACATTTAAAAGTAAAAAGTGAAAAGGATCAGTGAACATCAAAAA
>JAJPUD010003345.1:132158-146216 GCA_023553655.1 Myrmecobius fasciatus | reverse complement strand
TTATGGAATATTATTGTTCTGTAAGAAATGACCAGCAAGATGATTTCAGAGAGGCCTGGAGAGACTTACATGAACTGATGCTGAGTGAAATGAGCAGAACCAGGAGATCATTATACACAGCAACAACAGTACTATATGACGATCAATTCTGATGGACATGACTCTCTTCAACAATGAAATGTTTCAAACCACCTCCAATTGTTCACTGAAGAAAGCCTTTTACACCCAGAGAGAGGGATGCGAAATGTGGACCACAACATAACATTCTCATACTCCTTGATTGATGTTTGCTTACATTGTGTTTCCTTTATCTGATATATCGTTCGTGTAGATAAGATTTTTCTTGCACACCAATGATAAGTTTGGAAATATGTATACATATACTCGATTTGCCAATATTTTAACACAATTAACATGTAGTGGATATCCTGCCATCTAAGGGAGGGGTGGGAGTTAGGGGGGAAAAATTTGTAACAAAGCTATGTAAGGGTTAATGTTGAGGCATTACCCACACATATGTTATACAAATAAAAAAAATTTTAAAAATTAAAAAAAACTTTATTCTTGGTCAGTTCTCTATGTCTCATATAGAAATAATGGGAAAAATACAAGAACTAGACAAAATTCCAATTAATTAGACAAATGGCTGAACCCTAAGAGTAATCAGTAATAATTACCTAAAAGGAACTCTCTAATAGAGTGCCCCAGATCTGTCGGTACTATCCTGTTTCAACATTTATAAATGACATAAATAAAAGCACTGATGATATTTTACCCATTCAGCAGATAACACAAATGTGAGAAGAATAGCTAAGAAACTAGATGACAGGATCCAAAAATATCCTGGCAAGCTCCGATGTTGGGCCCAGTCTAATAAGATGAAATTTAATAAAGATAAATGAGAAGTCAAATACTTATATACAACATAACCAATTTCACAAGTGTAAGATAGAATAGATATAGCTAAACAAAGTCTATCTAAAAAAGAACAAGTGGAGATTTTTAGGGATTTTAGTGGGTTATCAGCTCAACGTGGCTGGCTTTAATATGGCAGTCAAAAAGAAGTTAACATCTTAGACTATATTAAAAAGAATGTAGTGAGGAGAACTAGAGAAATATAGAAAAATAGTTCTGTTGCACTCTGGTCTGATCAGACCATTTGTATAGTGTATATTTACTCTAGATAGCACATTTTGGAAAATTTCCACAGAATACTGCAGACAATTAAGAACCTGGAACTATGCTATATGATGAAAAGTGATAAAGAATCAAAGACTTGGAGGTATAACATGACAGATAACTTTATCTGAAAGGCTATATCATGCAAAAGAGGGATCAGAGTTCTTCTGAATGGACCTTTTGATTATAACTCATAATAATGTATTAGAAAGACATGTACTGAAGCCTAATGCAAAAGAGAAAAAATTTCTTAAGAATAAGAGCTATCCACAAGTGAAATGTGTTGCCTGTGAAAGTAATAGGTTTTCCTGTCATTTGTGCTCTTCAAATAGAGGCTGGATCTTCAATAGATTTGTTGTAGAGGATTCTTATTCAGTCTAGACTAGTTGATCACTGAGTTCTCTTCTAATTCTTAAAAAAGAGATTAAATAGAACACTAATCCCGAGCACTAAACTGCACACAAAAATTATATTTTTCAAAAAGTCACTTCTGATAAGTGAAATCAGGGCGGTCATTATGTCTTATTTACTTACTTACTTGAGTACATGCTATATTCCTTCATCTCCCAATAAAATCCTTAAGTGCCATAAGGCTATGATGGGTTCATTTTTGTCTCTGTCCTAATGCCTAGGGTAGTCCTTCCATATAACAAGTGCCACATATATCAATGAATTGAAATCAACTTAAGCATTCCCATTATGATATATTAGTTATCACACATTCTAATTTCTTCACATTCAACAAATATTGGTTATCTTTTATACCCTGAAAGTCTGTTAACCACAAAGGAAATTATCCTTCAATAACATTATTCCTTACTAAGTCAAATAATAGTACAGTGACTAACAAAAAAATATTTAAATAGAGTAAGATTTGTAGAGAAATGCAGTGTTTTATTCATTTGGTTCTAATTGTAATTTTAATAAATAAAACTGCAACAAGTATTTAATCATTTTGTCTATTACCTTAGTCAACTGAAAATTCATCCTTTTAGACTTCCACTGAAGCATGCAGCAATATTATAAAAATCACCTAAGTTTATATTTACTAGAAAAATAATGAATAACTCACCCAATGTCTGTGAGAGGTGGTTTGTCTCTCCCCCTCTTGTAGCACAGGAAAAGCTCTGGACTTTTCAAGCTTCCATAGTTCAAATTTGCTTGGAGAGCTGATGGAGTAGCTTCAACACAGGTGAAACCTTCAGGGACTGTTTCTCCTGCTGACTTGATAATAACAGCAATATCTGTAATTGGAGCTTTGGGTCCAGTTGATTTTGTGTCTAAACGATTTATTTCTTGATCCAAAAGAGTAGATGTATCAGTGAGGCCTGCGACTACAAAGTAGTCAATCACTCTTGGACCTTTGTCTTCTAGCATGACTCCTATCCTATAGTCTAGAAAAAAAAAAGGAAAGCAGATTGGTTTATCTTTGTCAGATTTTTTTTAAGTTAAACTTAAAATAAGAAAATGACTACAAAGCAGGTTTTTCACAGCTCAAACTGAAAGCTATTATCACAGAAAAAGGATTTAATAGCAGAGGCCCAGTACAGGTTATTGTTTGTTTGATTTTTAGACAATGGATAAAAACAAAAGGTAAAGGTTCCGAATCACTCCTACGACAATTGTATAGTAACTGACATGCATAAGTATATTTGAAGATAAGCACACAAACTGTAAAACAGAATAATCCCAAAATAACCTGCTAGCAAAAAAGGATCTGGGAACCAAGATGACATAATAAATAGGAGGTATTCCAACCACACTCTCCCAACATTGCCCCGAAAATTTAAAATAATGCACCAAATCAAATCCTGAGGCCAACAAAAAACCAGGGTAAGATTTTTGCAGCCCAAATGACTTAGGAAGTCAGCAGGAAAAATGTGTGACACCAGAGACAGGGGCAGCCTGGAATCCATATGGCAGTCAGAGACAGATATTAATAGGGGAACCCTCACACTGGATACAGGACCAGTGCTGTTCGGCAGCCAAGACCAGGCCACAGTTCCAGGGCAAAAAAGAGCATATATAGTTGAAAGGGAGCAGGACCCTGGTCACAGTTCCTAGGTGGAAAGAAGTGCCAGCAGGTACAGTAGAGCAGGGCCTTTACCTCAGTAAAGACTAGAGGGCAGATCAGGACAATGGTGATCACATCTCTGTTTTCTAGAGCATATTACATGGAAGCACTGAAGACTTACAGACCCCTAGAACTATCTATGAAAACAGCAAAACAAAAAATCTCCTGTTCCTCCAAGGTGAGCAAAAGCCAACTTTAACATGGAATTCTTTTTTTTTTCTTTTTTTAATAAAGCTTTTTATTTTCAAAACATATGCATGGATAATTTGACAACATTGACGCTTGCATAACCTTGTGTTTCAGATTTTCTCCTCCCTCCCCCCATCCCCTCTCCTAGATGGCAAACAATCCAATATATTATACATGTTAAAATATATGTTAAATCCAATATGTATAAACATATTTATACAATTCTCTTGCAGCACAAGAAAAATCAGATCAAAAAATAAAGTAAATGAGTAACAAAACAGAATGCAAGCATGTAACAACAAAAGAGTGAGAATGTTATGTTGTGATCCACATGCAGTTCCCACAATCCTCTCTCTGGGTGTAGATGGCTCTCTTCATTTATTTTTTTTTATTATTATTAAAATCTTTTTATTTACAGAACACATGAGTGATTTTTCTACATTGACCTTTGCAAAACTTTTTTTTTTGTTCCAAGCTTTTCCCCTCTTTCCCCCCCCCACCCCTAGATGACAGGTAATCTAATACATGCTAAATATGTTAAATTATGACAAATCCAATGTGTATACATATCTATACAGTTATCTTACTGCACAAGAAACATCAGATCTAGAAAGAGAGGGGAAAAAAAAAAAACCAACAACCTAAGAAGGAAAACAAAATGCAAGGAAATATTCACAGAAAGCGTTAAAATGTTGTGTTGTCATCCACACTCAGTTCCCTCAGGCCTCTCTCTGGATATATATGACTATTTTCATCACTGAACAATAGGAACTGGTTTGAAACACATCATTGTTGAAGAGAACCATGTCCATCAGAATTGATCATCATATAGTCTTGTTGCTGTGTATAATGTTCTCCTGGTTCTGCTGATTTCACTCAGCATCAGTTCATGCAAGTCTCTCCAGGCCTCTCTGAAATCGTCCTCCTGGTCGTTTCTTATAGAACAATAATATTCCATGACATTCGTATACCATAATTTATTCAGCCACTTTCCAATTGATGGGCATCCATTCAGTTTCCAGTTTCTGGCCACTACAAAAAGGCTGCCACAAACATTTTTGCACATGTTTAAGATCTCTTTGGAATATATAGGCCCAACAGAAACACTGCTGGGTCAAAGGGTATGCACAGTTTGATAACTTGTTGAGCATAGTTCCAAATTGCTCTCCAGAATGGCTGAATCTGTTCACAGTTCCACCAACAATGTACCAGTGTCCCAGTTTTCCCACATCCCCTCCAACATTCGTCATTATCTTTTCCTGACATTTTAGCCAATCTGACAGGTCTGTAGTGGTATCTCAGAGTTGTCTTAATTTGCATTTTTCTGATCAATAGTGATTTGGAGCACCTTTTCATATGACTAGAAATAGTTTCAATTTCTTCATCTGAAAATTGTCTGCTCATATCTTTTGTCTATTTATCAATTGGAGAATGGCTTGAATTCTTATATATTTGAGTCAATTCTCTATATATTTTAGAAATGAGGCCTTTATCAGAATCTTTGAATGTAAAAATGTTTTCCTAGTTTACTGCTTCCCTTCTAATCTTGTCTGCATTCATTTTGTTTGTACAAAAACTTTTTAACTTGATATAGTCAAAATTATCTATTTTGTGATTAATGATGATCTCTAGTTCTTTGGTCACAAATTGCTTCCTCCTTCACAGGTCTGAGAGGTAAACCATCCTATATTGTTCTAATTTGTTTATAATATCATTCTTTATGTCTAGATCATGAATCCATTTCGACTTTATCTTGGTATTCGGTGTTAGGTGTGAGTCAATACCCAATTTCTTCCATACTATTTTCCAATTTTCCCAGCAGTTTTTGTCAAATAGTGACTTTTTATCCCAAAAGCTGGGATCTTCAGGTTTATCATATACTAGATTACTATTGTCATTGAGTATTTTGTCCTGTGAACCTAACCTATTTCACTGATCCACCACTCTGTTTTTTTAGCCAGTACCAAATGTTTTTGATGACCACTGCTTTATAATATAATTTTAGATCTGTTACAGCTAGGCCACCCTCATTTGCTTTTTTTTTTTTTTTTTCATCAATTCCCTTGAAATTCTTGACCTTTTGTTTTTTCCAGATGAATTTTGTTGTTATTTTTTCTAGGTCAGTTAAATAATTATTTATTGGGAGTTTGATTGGTATAGCACTAAATAGATTAGTTTACGTAGTATTGCCATCTTTATTATATTTCCTTGAACTATCCAAGAGCACTTGATATTTTTCCAATAGTTTAGATCTGACTTTATTTGTGTGGAGAGTGTTTTGTGGTTTTGCTCATATAGATCCTGACTTTCCCTTGGCAGATATATTCCCAAATATTTTATACTATTGAAAGTTATTTTAAATGAAATTTCTCTTTGTATTTCTTGCTGTTGCATTTTGTTGGTGATGTATAAAAATGCTGATGATTTATGTGGATTTATTCTGTATCCTGCAACTTTGCTAAACTTGTGGATTAATTCTAATAGTTTTTTAGTTGAGTCCTTAGGGTTCTCTAAGTAGACCATCATATCATCTGCAAAGAGTGATAATTTGGTTTCCTCATGGCCTACTCTAATTCCTTTAATCTTTTTTTCTTGTCTTATTGCCAAGGTTAGCATTTCTAATACAATATTGAATAGTAATGGTGATAGTGGGCAACCTTGTTTCACCCCTGATCTTACTGGGAATGGTTCCAGTTTATCACCATTACATATGATAAACTAGCTGTTAGTTTTAAATAGATGCTACTGACTATTTTAAGGAAAAGTCCATTAATTCCTATACTCTCTAATGTTTTTAATAGGAATGGATGTTGGATTTTATCAAATGCTTTTTCTGTATCTATTGAGATAATCATGTTTTTTGTTAATTTAGTTATTGATATAGTCAATTATGCTAATAGTTTTCCTAATATTGAACCATCCCTGCATTCCTGGTATAAATCCTAATTGGTCATGGTATATTATTCTGGGAATGATTTTCTGTAATCTCTTTGCTAATATTTTATTTAAGATTTTTGCATCAATATTCATTAGGGAAATTGGTCTATAATTTTCTTTCTCTGTTTTTGTTTTACCTGGTTATTATCAGTACCATGTCTGTGTCATAAAAGGAATTTGGTAGGAGTCCTTCATTCCCTATTTTTTTCAAATAGTTTATATAATATTGGAGTTAATTGTTCTTTAAATGTTTCGTAGAATTCACATGTAAATCCATCTGGTCCTGGGGATTTTATCTTAGGGAGTTGATTAATGACTTGTTCTATTTCTTTTTCTAAAATGGGACTATTTAAGTAATTTATTTCCTCTTCTGTTAATCTTGGCAATTTGTATTTTTGTAGATATTCCTTCATTTCACTTAGGTTATCAAATTTATTGGCATAAAATTGGGCAAAGTAACTCCTGATTATTGCTCTAATTTCCTCTTCATTGGTGGAAAGTTCTCCCTTTTCATTTTTGAGACTAACAATTTGATTTTCCTCTTTCCTTTTTCTAATCAAATTAACTAGAGGTTTAGCTATTTTGTTGGTTTTTTCATAAAACCAACTTTTAGTTTTATTTATTATTTCAATAGTTTTTTTACTTTCAATTTTATTAATGTCTCCTTTTATTTTTAGGATTTCAAGTTTGGTATTTGATTGGGGGGTTTTAATTTGCTCTTTCTCTAGCTTTTTAAGTTGCAAGCCCAATTCATTGATTTTCTCTTTCTATATTTTATGCAAATAAGCATCTAGAAATATAAAATTTCCCCTAATTACTGCTTTGGCTGTATCCCACAAATTTTGGTATGCTGTCTCATTGTCATTCTCTTGAATGAAATTAGTAATTGTGTCTATAATTTGCTGTTTCACCCATTCATTCTTTAGGATGAGATTATTTAGTTTCCAATAGCTTTTTGGTCTATTTTCTCCTGGCCTTATATTGCATGTGATTTTTATTGCATCATGATCTGAAAAAAAAAAAATACATTTGCTATTTCTGCCTTCCTGCATTTGATTTTGAGGTTTTTGTGTCCTAACACATGGTCAATTTTTGTATAAGTTCCATGGAGTGCTGAGAAAAAAGTAAACTCCTTTCTGTCTCCATTTAATTTCTTCCAAAGATCTATCATACTTAACTTTTCTAACATTTTGTTTACCTCCTTAACTTCTTTCTTATTTATTTTGTGGTGATTTATCTAGTTCTGAGAGAGGGAGGTTGAGATCCCCCACTATTATAGTTTTGCTGTCTATTTCCTCTTGCATCTCTCTGAATTTTTCCTCTAGGAATTTCCATGCTATACCACTTGGTGCATATATGTTTAGTATTGCTATTGCTTCATTGTCTATGGTACCCTTTAGTAAGATATAATTTCCTTCTTTGTCTCTTTTAATTAAGTCTATCTTTGCTTTTACTTGATCTGAGATCAGGATTGCTACCCCTGCTTTTTTTTGGTCACCTGAAGCATAATAGATTCTGCTTCAGCCTTTTGCCTTCACCCTATATGTGTCTCTATGCTTTAGATGTGTTTCTTGTATACAACATATTGTTGGATTCTGGTTTTTAATCCACTCTGCTATCAGCTTCCGTTTTATGGGAGAGTTAAAATAAAATATTTCCTGCTATCTTATTTAACCCTAGCTCATACTTTTCTCTTTCCTATCTACTTTCCCTCTTCCCTAGTATTCTGCTTTTGATAACCACTTCCCTCAAACAATCCTTCCCCTTTAGAGCCCCACCCCCTTTTTCACACCTTTCCCTTAATTCTTCTGTTTTCCCTTTTATTAGTCTCTTCCCTTTCTTTTCCCCCTTTCCTTCCTGTTTCTTTTTGATACCCAATATGTCTACTATTTCCTCAGAGGATGGCTCTCTTCATCACAAGATCACTGGAACTGGCCTGAATCATCTTGTTGAAAAGAGCCAAGTCCTTGGCTCTCTGCAACAAAGAATTGTCTCAAACCAGTTCCAATTGTTCACTGAAGAAAACCATATACACTCCAGAGAGGGAAATGAAATATGGACCACAACGTAACATTTTCATGATCTCTATTGACATTTGCTTGCACTGTGTTGCCTTTCTCTGATTCTTTTTTTTTTTCTTGTAGATGGGATTTTTCTTGCATAACTTCTCAAGCATTTCAACATTATTAACATGTAGTGGACTTCCTGCCATGTAGGGGAGGGGAGGGGACTGGGGGTAAAATTTGTAATGGAAAGCTTTGTAAAGATTAATGCTGGGGAACTACCCATATATATGTTATACAAATAAAAAGCTTTAATAAAAAAAAAAAAAGAAAAGAGCCAAATCCTTCAGAATTGATCATCATATAGTCTTGTTGCTGTGTATAATGTTCTCCTGGTTCTGCTCATTTCACTCAGCATCAGTTCATGCAAGTCTCTCCAGGCCTCTCTGAAATCATCCTGCTGGCTGTTTCTTATAGAACAATAATATTCCATAACACCCATATATCATAATTTATTTAGCCATTCTCCAACTGATGAGCATCCATTCAGTTTCCAGTTTCTAGCCACTACAAAAAGGGCTGCCACAAACATTCTTGCACATGTGGGTTCCTTTCCTTCCTTTAAGATCTCTTTGGGATATAGGCCCAGTAGAAACACTGCTGGGTCAAACGGTATGTATAGTTTGATAACTTGTTGAGCATAGTTCCAAATTGCTCTCCAGAATGGCTGGATCCATTCACAGTTCCACCAAGAATGTATCAGTGTCCCAGTTTTCCCACATCCCCTCCAACATTCATCATTATCTTTTCCTGACATTTTACCCAATCTGACAAGTGTGTAGTGGTATCTCAAGAGTTGTCTTAATTTGCATTTCTCTGATCAATAGTGATTTAGAGCACCTTTTCATATGACTATTAATAGTTTTAATTTCTTCATCTGAAAATTGTCTAACATGGAATTCAAAGTCAAGAAATCAGCTGGGAAAATGAGCAAACCACATCATAAGAACCCTATTATAAAAAACTACTACAGTAATAGGGAATATCAAGACACAAACTCAGAAGACAACAAAAAGCAAAACCTCAAAGAAAAAATGCAGAGTGGACACAAGTCAAAGAATTCCTAGAAGAACTAAAAGAAGAGCAAAAACATGAATCTTAAGGGAAAAAATGGGAAAGGAAATAAGTGATATAAGAAAATTATGAAAAGAATTAATACCTTAGGGGCAGCTAGGTAGTGTAGTGGATACAGCACCAGCCCTAAATTCAGGAGGACCTGAGTTCAAATGTGATCTCAGACATTTAACACTTCCTAGCTGTGTGATTCTGGGCAAGTCATTTAACCCCAATTGCCTCAGCAAAAAAAAAAAAAAAATCATAATTGGACAAATATGAAAAGAACAACAAAAACTCATTGAACAATTTCTTAAAAATTAAAATTGGGCAAGTGGAAGCTAATACTTCCATTAAGGCATAAAAAAAAAAAACAATCAGTCAAAAGAATAAAAAAATAGAAGAAAATGTGAAATCTTGTTAGAAAAACAAGTGACCTAAAAAACAGATCAAAAAGAATTCATTCAAGAATTACCAAACTGAAAGAAATAATAATTTTAAAAAAGAATCTAGATATTACTTCTCAAGAAACTCTAAAAGAAAACTTTCATGATATCTTAAAACAAGAGAGTAAAATGCAAACCGAAAGAATTTATTATCTTTTGAAAAAGATCTCAAAAGGAAAGTGCCATCTGTATCCAGAGAGAGAACAATGAAGACTGAATTTGTATCAAAGAATAGTATTTTTACTTTTTTGTATTTGTCTTTTTCCTTTCTTTTGATTTTTTTTTCCCTTTTGATGTGATCTTTCTTGAGCATGATGAATATGAAAATAGAATAATTGTTTAACCTATATTGGATTGTTTGCTGTCTTGGGGTGGGAAGGGAGGGAGAAAAAATTGGAACACAAGGTTTTACAGAGGTGAATGTTGAAAACAATCTTTGCATATATTTAGAAAAAAATGTTATTAAAAAAAGAAAGACATCCCAAAATGAAAACTTCTAGGAATATTATCTATCCCCTAGGAGGGGAAAGAAAGAACACTGCACTGGAAGAAGAGGGATGGAAGAGCGAAAGTGGGGGAAATTATTTCACATAAAACTGGCACACAAAAAAGTCTCTTTATACTGGAAGGGAAAATGGAAAGTGGGAGGTGAGCAATTGTTGAACCCTCTTCTCATCTGAACTGATTCAAAAATGGAAGAATCTACTCTCTCTTAGTAGGGTAGAGAAATTTATCTTGCTCTTAGTGATGCAAGAGGGGAAGGTAACAGGAAAAGGACAACAGGACAGAAGATTAAGGGAGGAAGAGGTCAGAAACACAACAGACTTTTAAGGAAAGGCAGCACTGGAAAAAATAAATTAAAATAGAAGGAAATAGTTAGCAATCATAATTGTGAATGTGAAAGGGATGAACCCACTCATAAAATGGAAGTTGATAACAGAATAAATTAGTAACCAAAATCCAACAAAATGTTTACAAAAAAAATAATAATAATTGTAACAGAGTTAGAAACTGATGCACAATCTATTATGCTTCAAGTGAAACAAAAAAAAAATCAAGGATAGCAATCATGATCTCAAAGTAAAAACAAAAAACTGAACTAATTAAGAGAGATAAAGAAGAAAACTATATTTTGCTAAAAGGTACCATAGATAATAAGTAAAATCAATACTAAATACATATGCATCAAATGGCACAGCATTCAAATTCTTAAAGGAAACATTAAATGAGTTACAGGAGGAAACATTATAACTATACTGGAGAGTGGGGAAGGAACTTTTCCTTCTCAGAGATAGAAAAATCTAAACTGAAGAAAATTAAAGAGATGAACAGAATTTTAAAAAATTAGATATAATAGACTCTGGAGAAGCAAACATAGTTAATAGGAAAATATGTTTTATATGACTTCCTATGTATCACACAGAGGAGGAAACATTATAACTATACTGGGGAGCGGGGCAGGAACTTTTCCTTCTCAGACATAGAAAAATCTAAACTGAAGAAAATTAAAGAGATGAATAGAATTTTAGAAAATTAGATATAATAGACTCTGGAGAAGCAAACATAGTTAATAGGGAAATGTTTTATATGACTTCCTATGTATCACCCTGCTTGCCTTCTCAATAGGTGGAGGAACAGATTGAGGGAATAAGATGATTCAGAACTCATTGTTTTAAAAATTAAATATTCTGAGTAAAATTTGTAGTGAAATACCTAAAGAATTTGTAATCAACTTGCCATCTAGGGGAGGGGGTGGGGGGAAGATAGGGAGAAAAAAATTAGGGACACAAGGTTTGCAAAGGTGAATGCTGAAACCTATCTATGTGTATATATAGAGAAAATTAAAAGTTTTTTAAAAAAAAAAGAATTTGTAATCAAACCAAGCTGTTAAAAAGTAATTCTCTGAACCCAGCAGAATCTCTAAGATGAAAATTCTACATGTTTAAACAAACTGATGAAAAGAAAATAATGAAATTTGATTTCTACATATTTTCCTACTGTGAACATTTTTACACATACACACATACAGACAAATTTATGAATGCCACCAAAAATATTGCTTAAGTTCTATAGAATCAAAAAAGCAAATTTTGGGACCAAGAGACCAACAGCAACAAAAGCTTTTAATAGGCTCTGTGAAGTATTCATTCAAATTTCCTTTGGAGAAATTAGCAAAAGAAGTAGCACTAAATATCTAAAAAAAAAATTGATAAACTTTTTAGTTTCAGTAGCTTAAAACGTCACTAAAACTTTTGAATATCTCGTATTGATCATAACTGTGGGATTAAAATTAAAACATCATCAAAAAAAAGTAGTAACCCCATATGATTAGAAGACAGTCATCCATGTATCAAACATATTCCTTTGTCCTGAAGAAAAATCACCTCCACTTAATACACAGTTATCTGGAATTGCCCAGCAAGAAAAAAATTTATGACCTATTCAAAGATGGAATTACTCAAGCTGATCACTGATAATATATGTAGCCATGCTATTTTATTTTAAGGCCAATCCAGTTTTAACACAATCACTTCTTTGGATTTTCCTACTCAAGAATTTTCATGCTTTTTTAAACCTGTTCTTTAAACCTGAACATTCCTTTAATCCCAATAGTGATTTTTTTTTTTGGGGGGGGGGGTAGAGGTTGGGGGTAAAGGGAGTTTGAGATCATTGTACCCATTAGGCTCAACTTATGCCAAAATCAAGAGGGAAAATTTATAGTAAATTTAACTATCACAGAGCAATTAGACAATACCTTTTACAAAAAAGCTTTTCAATAAATACTTGATCAATCAATGAAATAAAAGTGAAGTAAAAATAGAGCAATGACTTTAATTGGAATCAAATGTCTAAAACAAAATAAAAGCAGAACTCCCAGGGTAATTTTTTTTTTTTTTTTTTTTTTTTTTTTTTTTTGCTGAGGCAATTGGGGTTAAGTGACTTGCCCAGGGTCACACAGCTAGGAAGTGTCTGAGACCAAATTTGAACTCAGGTCCTCCTGACTTCAGGGCTGGTGCTCTAACCACTGCACCACCTAGCTGCCCCCGGGTAAATTCTTAAAACACTGAAAAACAATAATTGTTATCTTAAGTGTTTTCTTCTCCAAGCTAATTCCAGATTTCTCAAACTTTTCTTTATATCCTTCCCATTAGTGCAATTAGCTTGAAATTCTAAATATATTTTATAAAACCAGTAAAGTAAGGAACTAATGGTGAAAGACAAATACTTTTACTTTCACATCAAAAATTTATAAAAACTACAAATAAATTGGCAACAGTATGTTCTCACTCATTTAGATGCTAACATAAAAGGACATTTTTCCATCAGCCTTCCTTACTCATATCTTTCAGTGTTCTAGTATTACTCTTTTTATGAATAGTAAATGTAGATTTAGCAACAAAAATTAGTGATGGCTCAGCATTTGTATATCTTAATACTCCAGTTCCTTGAATCAATTGCTATAACTTAATTTTTCCATTCCACCTCAACTATTATACACAGGATTGGTCCCAATCTTTGAACTCACCATCTACCTCAATTGTTCTACTTCCATGATCAAGTACTATTAAAATTCTTTATTCTGATCTCAATGTATCATTCCTTCTTTTTCTGTGCCTTTCACCTTCTAAACTGGGTGACTTTTGCCACACCATCAAAAATTTCTGGCCATGCTTCTTTTCCAATCTCAATCCCTTACCATTTCAACTCCATATTACATACCCTTGTCCTTTGATATTCAGATTTTAGCAAACAGCAAGTCTTAATTATTTTCACATTTGTCACTTCCACTGCTTGCTGTCCACTACTCACTGTAAACAAGTTAATTTTTATACTATTCCCTAACTAATTCTCTCTCAAGTTGTCCTCTAAGGTTCTATTCTCACTTCTCTTTTTACTGTAATATTCTTTATCCCTTGCCTTCAACTATCACCTCTTTTCAAAAATTCCTTATCTTGACGTTCCACTCATGCCTCATTCCTTTTTCCATTCTACTTTCCTATACATAATTTCCGAAAAATCTTGTTAGTTTGTGGTATTACCTTCCATGTATATACAAATATTTATTGATTTTAAGTTATAGAGAACTGAATATAGGCAACATATATATATACATATT
>JAJPUD010003345.1:0-130101 GCA_023553655.1 Myrmecobius fasciatus | reverse complement strand
GGGAAGGATTGTTTGAGGGAAGTGGTTATCAAAAGCAAAATAGTAGGAAGGAGGGAAAGGGGATAAGAAAGAGAAAAGCATAAGCTAGGGTAAATAAGATGGCAGGAAATACATAATTAGTTATTTTAACTGTGAATGTGAATGGAATGAACTCTCCCTTAAAGCAGAAGCAGATAGCAGATTGGATTAAAAACCAGAATCCAACATTTTAAAACAGTATTAAATAGAAAACTGCTTTTTTATAAACTTCATGTCTTTTTTTTTTTCATTATTTCTTTTGAGATTCTTAATCTTGGACAATTTTTATCTTTTGTTCTTTGATATTTTTCTAGTTCTATTAAAAAGTAAACCCTGGGTAGTTTATTTGTTATAATATTAAGCAAAAATAATGTGGCTTAAGTATTTTAACATAATTAACATGTAGTGGATATCCTGCCATGTAGGGGAGGGGTGGGGAGTTGGGGGTAAAATTTTGTAACAGAAAGCTATGTAAGGGTTAATATTGAAGAATCACCCACACATGTTATGCAAATAAAATAAAAAATTTAAAAACAAAAAACAAAAAACAACCAACAGGAGGATTTCAGAGAGGCTTGGAGAGACTTGCATGAACTGATGCTGAGTGAAATCAGCAGAACCAGGAGAACATTATACACAGCAACAAGACTATGCAATGATCAATTCTGATGGACATGGTTCTCTTCAACAATGACATGATTCAAACCAGTTCCTATTGTTCAGCGATGAAGATAGTCATATACATCCAGAGAGAGGCCTGTGGGAACTGAGTGTGAACAACAACACAGCATTTTAATGCTTTCTGTGAATATTTCCATGCATTTTGTTTTCCTTCTTAGGTTGTTTTTTCTTCTTCTCTTTCTAGATCTGATGTTTCTTATGCAGTAAGATAACTGTATAGATATGTATACATGTATTTGTCATATAATTTATCCTATTTAGCATGTATTAGATTACCTGTCATCTAGGGGTGGGGGGTGGAAGGAAGGAGGGGAAAAGCTTGGGGAAAAAAAAGTTTTTTTGCAAAGGTCAATGTGGAAAAATCACTCATATGTTTTGTAAATAAAAAGCTTTATAAATCTAAAGCAAAAGCCTTGATATTTGTGCATTACAAAGTACTAAAGCAAACTGAAAGTTAATATGAAATCTGAGTTGTCAGCACAGTGATCTTCAGTAAATACAGAATTGTTGTGAACCTAAAAATTTATAATTGATAGTCTTGTAAACTGAGGCACTTAAAAATTATCACTCAATGGGGAAAAGTTTACTTGTACCTATTGTTCTATTCCTTAACTAGGCAACATACCCAATTTCTTGGCACAGAGCTATAGCAAGTTATTCAAGATGAAATGTGAATAATCACTAAGAAATGTAAAGGATTTTTTTTATTAAAGCATTTTATTTGCAAAACATATGCATGTGTAATTTTTCAACATTGACCCTTGCAAAGCTTTCCGTTACAAATTTTTTCCTCCTTCCCTCCACTCCCTCCCCTAGAGGGAGCAACACTTAGGGAAAATTTTTTATTTCTAAAAGCATACATCAACAACAAAAGAGAAAAAGAGCAGATCAATGAACTGGGTATGCTACTATAAAATAACAAGAAGAAAAAGAATAAATTAAAATCTCTCAAATACCAAAACAGAAATTCTAAAAAATCAAAGGAGAGCTTAAAATTTAAAAAAATAAAATAAACTAATAATATTTAAAACTAGGAGCTGGTTTAGTGAAAAAAATAAAACAGAATAAACCACTGGTTAATATGATTTTTTAAAAAGTATAATGAAAAGCAAATTACCAATATCAAAAATGTAAAGGGTAAATGCATCACCAATCAAGATGAAATTAAAGTAATTATTACAAGTTATTATAACCAAATACATGCAAAAAAATGACAAATAAAATGAATGACTATTTACAAAAATATAAATTGTTTAGCTCAAAAGGCAACAGAGTATCTAAATAAGTCAATCTTAGAAAAAGAAATTAAGCCATAAATGAGTTCCCTAAAGATAAAAAAAAGGACCAGATGAGATTTAAGTCAATTATACTAAATATTTAAAGGACAATTAATTCTAATACCACATAAACTATTTGAAAAAAATAGACAAAGAATCCTGCCAAATTTCCTTTCTATGCATAGTTTTTATACCGAAATCAGGGAGGACAAAAATAAAGAAATAAAATTATGGATCAATTTATCTAATGAATATTAAATTGACAAATTGTAAAAGACATAACTACTCTGAACAATACAATATCCATGACAATTCCAAAGGATTCATGATGAAAGATGTTATCTACCTCTAGAGAGAACTGATGAATTCTAAGTGCAGAATGAAGCGCACATTTTTTCCCTTTTTTCCTTATTTCTTTTTTTTGCAACATAGTTAATAGGGAAGTATGTTTTATATGACTTTCTATGTATCACACTGCTTGCCTTCTCAATAGGTGAAGGAACAGATTGAGGGAATAAGAGGATTCAGAACTCATTGTTTTAAAAATTAAATATTCTAAGTAAAATTTGTAGTGAAATACCTAAAGAATTTGTAATCAACCTGCCATCTAGGGGAGGGGGTGGGGGGAAGATAGGCAGAAAAAAATTAGAAACACAAGGTTTGCAAAGGTGAATGTTGAAACCTATCTATCAAACCAGTTCCTATTGTTCAGTGATGAAGATAGTCATATACATCCAGAAAGAGGCCTGAGGGAACTGAATGTGAACCACAACACAGCATTTTAAAGCTTTCTGTGAATATTTCCATGCATTTTGTTTTCCTTCTTAGGTTGTTTTTTTTTCTTCTTTCTTTCTAGATCTGATGTTTCTTGTGCAGTAAGATAACTGTATAGATATGTATACATATATTGGATTTGTCATATAATTTATCATATGTATTAGATTACCTGTCATCTGGGGTGAGGGGTGGGGGGGAGGAGGGGGAAAGGCTGGAACAAAAAAAAAAAAAGGTTTTGCAAAGGTCAATGTAGAAAAATTGCTCATATGTTTTGTAAATAAAAAGCTTTTAATAAAAAAAGAAACCTATCTATGTGTGTATATATATAGAGAGAGAAAATTAAAAGATTTTTTTAAAAAAAGAATTTGTAATCAAACCAAGCTGTCAAAAAAGTATTGAAAATTAAAAGTTTTTTTTAAAAAAGAATTTGTAATCAAACCAAGCTGTCAAAAAAGTAATTCTTTAAACCCAGCAGAATCTCTAAGATGAAAATTCTACATGTTTAAACAAACTGATCAAAAGAAATGTCATCATAAATACCAAAATATTTATAAGTAGTATTTTTTGTGATAGCAAATAATTGGAAATAAAGTATATTCCTAATGATTTGTTGCTGTTCAATTGTTTTTCAGTCATGTCAGACTTTTTATGAGCCCATTTGCAGTTTCCTTGACTAAGATACTAGAATGGTTTACCATTTTCTTCTCCAGCTCATTTTCAGATGAGGCAACTAAAGCAAACAGGGTAAATGACTGGCTTCAAGGTCACACAGCTAACAAGTGTAAGAGGTCAGATAGGAATTCAGGAAGGTAAGTCTTCCAGATGCCCGGCTCAGGACTCTATCCACTATGCCCTGAATGACTAAACAAACTATGGTACTAAATGTAACAGGATATTACTGAGCGATATAAAATCATAAATCTGATGAATACAAACAGGTATACAAAGATCTATATGAATTGATGAAAAACAAGGTGAGTAGAATTAAGAAAACAATATAAATAACTATTACAAAAAAAAACAAGGAAAAAAAACACAAAAAAATATTAAAAGTGAATGTTGCAAAATTAAAAAGCTGGAAATAAAAGATATGAGAAAATACTCCTTTACAGAGGTGGGGAGTTCTATAAATGTTGCACATATTTTCAGAACTTATTGACTGTACTGATCAATTATGGTAATACTGCTGTCTTTTTGTTTGTTTTTAAAAAATAATATTTGTTACATATGCTATCTTTCCAGGAAGGCTAAGGGGGGAAATTGTGGGAATATTTTGAAAAGTTATTAATTTTTTTTTTAATTTATGGACTCGGGTTCCTCTAAGTCCACCAACTCCAAGGCAGATGTGGTTTGTTCATATGCTTCATTTTAGCAGGGAATCACCAATTATAATTTCTTACCGGAGGATCAGACCTTATCATCTCCACTGTTAACACTGACCAGAATCAGAATCTCAAGCAATGTGATCTGCCTTGCTGTGGAACCCTTAATATTCTCTAACCTTTCCATAAGCCCTATAACTCATCTGTGTGCTGCCATATCCAGTTAGAAAGTGAGCTCCTTGAGAAAAGGTATTATCTTGCTTTTCATCCCCAACACCTAGCATAATGCTTGGAACATAGAAAGTCCCTAATAAATGGTTTGGGTTTTTCCCCCCGTTCAGTTAGTCCCATTTAGCCAAATGTTTTAGAGTAGTAGCCTTCCCCTCCCCACCCCCCTTGGGGCAGTGGATAGAGCACCAGCCCTGAAGTCAGGAGGACCTGATTTCAAATCTGGTCTCAGACACTTAACATTCCCTAGCTGTGTGACCCTGGGCAAGTCACTTACCCTCAATTGCCTCAGCAAAAAAGCAAAAACAAAAATAAAAAAAAAAAAATAAGAGTAGGAGTTCCTTGAGACTAAAACAACACTGAAAATGAATTTTAACATACTTTAACTTTAAAAATAGTAGTGAAGTGAAAAGAACATTAGATTGACAATCAAGAAGTAAAAAGATTCCCATGCTGATTCTTTCTTTCAACTTTAAAATCCAAGTCCTCTAAATCATAAAGTGTGAAAAATACAATAGCCTGCTCTACTCTTTCCCTCCCTCACACTCTTCCTGTCTGTCTGTCTCTCTCTCACATACACACACTTAAATCTCAAGAGAAAGCTTGATATGCCTTCCATTCACTACCCTCCCCAATATTGAACCCACCTTTTCATTTTTCCTTTTGTTATTATCAAACCTCTGCTAGCCTCAACTTTTCTCCTTCCCCCATCTCGATTCCAAGTCTCACTATTTCCATAATCTTTCCTTCCACAAAGACCTTATTCACCCCCTGTTCTCTGTAGTCTCCCTGACCACTGTTCCTATTTTGCTAATCCTCAACTCTCTGTAGTGAATGGAAAAAATATGAGCTGATCAGGTCCACTAAAAATGTAGGCTTAGGCCTCCAGAAGTACATAGAAATCCTTTTGCTCATCTCTAAGAAGCCATCTTTGGCCTTATTTTCCATTTCTAAACCATGCCCTAGTGCAATTTCTCTCTATCCTTATCCCCTCCCATTTATGTATAATTTTCTTTCATCTGAATAAAAATTCCTTGAGGACAGAAGCTACCAGGCTTGTTTACATTTATATCTACATAGCTTAACACTGTGTTTACCCTATTGTGTGGCCTTTAATTCACCTCCTTCTAACTTTATCCATATTCTCATTTATACTCATTTCCTTTTCTCCAATTCTCAACTATCATTCTCTCCACTCTAAGAAGATGGCTGATCTCTCAATCAATCTTATCAATCACTTCCATTATAATCTTGTTCCATTTATCCATCTCTTCCTCTTATCTTTAACCTGCAAACTTGCTCTCCAAAAAAACCCTCACCATCTTCCTTGTTCTCAATATTCTGGAAAGAGTACTCTTAAAAGAAAAAAAGAAAAGAAAAAGGGGCAGCTAGGTGGCACACTGGGACCTGAGTTCAAATCTAGTCTCAGACAACACTCCCTAGCTGGCAAGTCACTTAATCTCAATTGCCTCAGCAAAAAAAAGAAAAAAAAGAGTACTCTTCACTCACTTTTCCACTATTTCCCATCCATTCATTTGACTCCTTAAAATCAGTCTTCTGATCCCACCATTCTACTAAAACCAATCCCTCCAAAGCCAATAATGACTTCATCACAAAATCCACTATTTTTTTTTTTACCTTTATCATCCATGATCTTTCTGCACTGCCATTGTATGCTACCCTCTCTCAATAGGCTTCCCTTCCTGCTTCTACCATGGCAATAATAATAAAAATAACAATAACAGCTAACATTTATATATACTGCTTACTATTGTGATTCTCCTAACTCAGACATTTCTCATCTTTGCTGCCCCTTACAAATGTGACCTACTTGCAACCTAATCTACTCTAAGAAGTTTATTAATTCCCATTATCTACTGAAATAAGTATAAATTCCTAATCCTCGAATTTGAGGCCTTCTATAATATGCTTTTCAACTTCTTTTCCAGATACAACTCCTGCTATTCCCCTTTAAGTACACATTACATTCCACTCAAACTAGATCATTCACTACCTCTTCATTCCCCATTGTTCAAGTTGCTTTATCTCAAGTCCATACCATTATTCAGATCACTCCTCCATGCTTTAAATGCATTTCTCTAACCAGTGGAAAGGGCACTAAATTTAATAGTTGGGTAATCATGAAAGTCTTTGAGTCTCAGTACTTTTGCAAAATGTGCTAATTTAAGTAATTTGTAAACCTTAAAATACTGCACAAATAACTGTCAAAATCTTTTGTTAAATCCCAACTTGGATGTTATCTCTTCCACTAAGCCTTCCTTGAAATGCCCAGAAGTGATCTTTCTTTCCAATTTTTCAAAGCACTTAGTCTAAACCATTCTTTTACATTTCTCATTATGTGTAGTGTGTCTTTCCCCCATTATTTTACTGCATATGCCTTAAAAGTAAGATCTATGTTGTCTTCTATATTTTTGTTCTTGCAAATACAATCCAAATCATTTAGTGTGTACTAAGTGCAAAACACTATTAAGTGCTGAGAAATTTTTTTATGCTAAAAATATTTGTTTTCAAAGGGCTGATATTACATTGGGGGAAGGAATAAACACAAAAGTACTTTAAAAGTTTTATTAAAAGTAACCTCAAATTGGGGAATGTTTGAATAAGTTATGGTATGTGAATGTAATGAAATAGTATTATTCTATAAGAAACAATCAGCAGGGTGATTTCAGAAAGGCCTAGAGAGACTTACATGAACTGAAGCTAAGTGAAGTGAATAGAACCAAGAAAACAATTGAGCACAAGAACAAGATTATGTAATGGTCAACTCTAATGGATGTGGCTCTTTTCAACAATGAAGTGATTCAAACCAGTTCCAATAGACTTGTGATGGAGAGAGCTATCTGCATCCAGAGGGAGAACTTTTTACTGTTGTTTGCTTGCTTTTTTTTCTTTTTCTTTTTGATCTGATTTTTCTTGTACAGCATGATAAAAAGTAGAAATATGTTTAGAAGAACTGCACATGTTTAACCTATACTGGATTATTTGCTGCCTAGGGAAGGGGTAGAGGGAAGGGAGGGAGAAAAATCTGGAACACAAGATTTTGCAAGGATGAATGCTGAAAACTATCTTTGTACATATTTTGAAAATAAAATGCTATTATTTTTTAATTACTCAAATACAAACAAAATAAGGAATAAATCCCCAAATAAAAACATAAAATTCCAATTACTTACATTTTAAAGGCTAATACCTTATTTACTCTGCTTTACAAATTAAAATCAATAATTTCCTTCATCTCCTTTCAATAGCCTGTCCATGTATTTATAAAATTTTTAGCATCTTTCCTTTAGTCAATATATTATGGTCTTCTAATTTTTCCTTTATATCAATTTGCTCTTTCCAAATATCTTTATACTTACATAGTACCTAATATCTTACTAAATTTGACAATCCTGCTAAGTCATTCTCTGATAGACATACAATCTGCTTCTAATTTTACCTAATTGTAAAGAACCTTATAAATGGTCCTGTACAAATAGATTTTGGGGGGGGGGAATTTTGGGAAGATCAGGGGATGAATGGGGACAATCACGTGGCAAACATGGCAAGAGTTAGGAAGAACAGATAGAAAACCTGCAATGTTATCACAGCCTTTAGCACATGGGAGATCTACAGAAAAATATAAACAAGATTGAGAAATATGACAACATAAGGGTTGCAAATGGCTTGAGAGTACACATAGAATATAAATCCTAGATTTTTTTAAAGTAACACTGAGACTATAATCCTAGCAGTAAACAGGATAAGGATGGGAACTGAACCTGTGATTTCAATGATAAATCGAACTCCCAGGTAAGGAAACTCCTTCTAGCAAAGCAGGTTAACCTCCTCTTAGCAATTTTTATGGTCTTACAAGAGTTACTCCCTAGCAAATTAAGAGGTTAAATTGCCCAGGAATCACACAGCCGGAATGTGTTAGAAGTGAGGCCTGTTAAGGGGGTCCCCTGAACTTGTTTTTTTGGGTTCCCATATTTTCCAGAAACACTGGACCCAAAACATACAGGAAGTCCTGAATGTGGTCAAGGACAAAATATCCCTTCACCATTACCACCTCCCCCCCCACCCCACCCCGACATAATTTGTTGTTTGCATCCCAAACTGGATTCCCTGTGTGTCTGGGAATCAAGACAGTTATCAGTTAGTCTTCGCTAGGGTGAGAAACTGCTGGTGCAGCTGGGTCCTATGTAGATAAGCAAACCATCTTATCGTCAGTCATAGATTAGCAGTTTCCATAGGGAAAGAATGTGGCTTTTGCCATCTCCTTCAGGTAGAGATTTCTGGTATCCTCCTTCCTTTGTCCTGCTGTCATAAAAATGCAAACTTCCATATGTATTGTGAACTCCCTTCCAAGCTTCTGGTTTTATACCATACTTACCATACATGTTTATATGATTTTGGAAACATCCTAATCTTCCAGTTCCTTAATTTGTTCAAATTTCATGATCCATTTAATCCACTCCACCTCAAACACAGGGATGAAATAGCCCAGACTCTTCCTCCAACATTACTCACAATTTCTATCAAAAACTTTGAAATTATTTTATCTGCTCATAACTTGGTGCCTTATTATTCATTAGCCTATTCTCCATCTTTACCATGACCTCCAATCCCTTTATCAAAGAGTACTTTCCCAGGCTAACATTTCTGTTCTGGCTTTCCCAATCTCAACCAGAATTAGGTGGCTCACTCTATCCTACTCTGGTCTCCAATCCCTTGCCAAACCTAACCCTGAATTAGTGACTTACTTCCCTCTCAGATTACCTACTTTGCCCTATTTTGTGATTTTACACACACAATTGTTTGTCTATTGTTTTTCCTATTAGGTGTTAGAAAGTGAACTACTTGAAGATGGGAACTTTTTTTTTGCCTTTCTTTGTATCCCAGAATTTAGCACAGGGCTTAGCACATAGTGAACTCATCACATAGTAAACTCTTTAATAAATGCTGACATTGATTACCTTTCTAGTTACAAACTAGGGGATAATGGGAAAAGAAAAAAAAAAAAAAAGAAAGAAAGAATTCATTAAGCCTACTTACTTGTCTTCACCGACTGCAAATTTCTATAATCTAACTTCAATAAGGCCCTTCATAGCAATGATGCAATCATTTTACCCTCCCTAGTTGATTCTCTATGCTACTCCTATAGCACCAGTTCTAAACTATCTTAAAACTCCTCCCTCACTATTACAATCTTAATCTCTATCCTCATACTCCGATTTTACCTTTAGCTCCTGCTTCTCTCCTTCCCCACATTTGACACCATCCCTCACAATTTCTTTATTCCAATCTTCCAATCTCTATGAGATGGTTCTTCTTAACAAGGCAAACCCTCCCTACATGTGCCCTCAATCCCATTTCCCCTACTCTCCAGCAGATTACTACCTCAATCATCGCCCCCCAATCTATTCAATTTGTTGGTATCTATTGGTTTCTCTTCTACAAACATGTCCAACAAGTTTCATCCTTAGAAAATCTTTCTATTCTCTCAAGTATCACCTTCTTTTTCTTCCTTTCATAGGCAAACTCTCAGAAAAAGCTGTTCTCCCTGGTTCCCTCCATTTCTTTCATTCATTTCTCAACCCTCTAATCTTCTTTGGAAGTCTCATTACATTAGAAATTGTTCCCTAATTGCTCTTAGGGATGATGTTAACTGATAAATCTGACCATCTTTCCATATTCCTCATCTCTGTTGACCTCTCTGCAGCCTCTGAGACTGTTAACCAGCCTTTCATGCAAATATTCTTTCTTGCCTGAATTTCCTGGACACTTCCCTCACTGTCTAACTACTCTTTCTCAATCTTCTCTGCTGGCTCATTATCCATATTATCCTCCTTATTTGTAGACATATGCCAAAACTTGAGACTTCTTATCCTTTCCCTTTACACTCTCCCATAGACACAATTATCTCTATAAAGATGACCCTAGAAGAATATATTCAGTGTTAAGTCCTCTCCAGACAATCAGTTCCCATTATCACAAAGTTTGATATTAGATATCTCAAACTAGATGTCCCACTGGCATCTCAAATTCAACCTGTCCAAAACAAATCAAGCATTCCCATAAGGCAGGGAATATTAAAAAGATGTGCCCCAGATCTAATAAAATTAATAATTTTCATTTCTTTATTAAGGACATCCTTAAGTGACAATATGCACGGAAGTAAGAAATGTGATGTGGACTACTAACTTTGGTGCCACTGCCTTGATTCATGTTAAGGAACCAGTAGTTTTACACACCATTATTGTTGCCTCAACAGTGTAAATGTCAATAGTTTTGGGGGGATAAACCATGAGATCCGAAAAAAGTTTTTTAATACTTTCACATCACTTGTTTTTATAGCTAAGGATTTGCATAAAAGATTTTTGTTGATTAGTTGGTGCTAATAAATCCAACTACATCTGTGGATTCATCCATCATTTATAAGACTAAAGTATAATTCTGAAGATGAGATAATGACCCAGTCTTCCATTTGCAGCTAAATCTTGAATGTTTAAGTCATTTACTCTCTGGAAAACTCCACTCTACAGTCAAGAGTAAAAAGGGCAAATAATAAATAATATATTATTATGAAAATGGTTTTGACCTCTGAGACTACTCTTGAAAAGGCCTGAGACTAAAAGGGAAGGACATTTTTGAGAACTGCTCTTCTCCATGAAGCCTTTTCTAAGCCTCCTACCTTATTATGCCCTATAGTGCCTGCCTTTCATTCATTCATATACTACAATATATACATCTGGAGTCCACTATTGTAAGCTCCTTTAAGACAGGTGCAGTTTCATAAGTAAAAAGTACTTGTTGATGAATTATCAATAGAAGCATGCAGGACAATGAGATATAGGTATACAGTCAAAAAAGCTCCAAAATAGAATAGTAAAGAGATCTAAGATATCTCACAAAACCTTTAAACAAAAGTTCAAAAAGTAGATTAATCCATAAGAATGAAAAAGTAAAAACAAGAAACCTAGAAGCAAGAATTAAAGGTCTCTGTGCATGCTGTATATGTTCTCCAACTATAAGATACTCAAAAGATCCTTAATTAATATTTCCTACAGAGCTAATTTAAAAATCAATTTTCTCATTTCTTTACAGTAAAATTTTACAGGTAATTTTTCCATTTCCGTTTAATATTAGTGGTAACTCCCCAACACATAAGCTTTAAGTAACTCTGCTCTTTTCTTTATCAAGTACTTAAAAGATTTCAAGGACTTTTTTTTCTTTAAAGCTTCATATGAACAGTAGTTTTTAAAAAATGAAAATTTTGAAATGAGAGATCCTGAGTTCAAATCCTACTTCTGACACTTATTTGACACTACCTAAGCTAGTCTCAATTTCCCTGGACCTCAATTGAGAGAGCTAGAATTACAAGCAAGCCATTGAAATAATTCAGATATAAAATGATATAGCCCTGAACCAAATGTGGCAGTAACAAATTAATTGGAAGAATGGTATAACTAATATGGGGGAATGAGTTAGAGGGGGTCAAAGTTTCAAAGGGAGTACTTTATACCTGACAGAAAATATGAATTCTTCTGAAAGATAGCAATATGGGAGTACATTACAGGCAAAAAGAACAGTTTCTATGAAAGCATGGAAGATAGAATACTACATCCCAGGAACAGCTAGTTCCATGTGAATATAACAATGAATACATGAAGAGGAAAAAATGTGAAATAAGCCTAGAAAGATATGTTAGAAATATATTTAGAGTCTTCAACCAGACTGAAGTCTGGTAATTAGAAGAATTGCATATGTTTAACTCATATTGGATTATTTGCTATCTACATGAGAAGAACAGGGGAGAAGGGAGGAAGAAAAATTTGGAATGCAAGGTTTTGCAGGGGTGAATGTTGAAAATTATCTTTGAATATATTTTGAAAATAAAAGTTATTAATAAGAAAAAAAATTTTAATAAGTAACCATGGAATGTTTTCCAACAAGACAGCAGCAGATTAGATCTGTGCCTGTGGAAGATCATTTGGCTGTTGCCTAGGGGCCAGAATGGAGAGGGCAAAAACTGGAATGAAAGCCTATAAGAAACTATGATAACAGCCCAAGGGAGAGGTGATAAGAGTGTAGACTCGTTGAATAGAATTGAATAGAGTGAATAGGGATCATACATCTAGAACAGAATCTAATCAAACCTCCTCTTACAGGAAGCTGAGTTTGTGTGTTATATATGTGTATATGTCTATATATATATATATATATATACACATATGTGCATATATGTAGTAGTAGTAGTAATATTTATAGTTATTTAAGATATAAGAAGCCCTCCTTCACATATTACCTCATTTGATCTGTACAATGATTTTGAAATGCTTTTATCCACATATTACAGAGGACGACAGGTCACAAAACAGCTTCAAACATTTGAAGTTTCCCTGACTCCAAGTCCAGCATTCTAATCACTAGTCATACAAGCAGTAAACCTCAGAGATGGGACACAAAAGATATTGAAGAGGTAGAAGGTTTTCAAATTATCACATTCCACTTTAAATACATCATCAAGTACTATATATATGATTTATTACGTACTACACAACTGGACTATAAAAAAGTTTACAAATTAGCTGATTTACTAGATGGTAAATTTCAAATAACCTAAAATTAAAATAATTTTGGAGTTCCCTACTATCTGAAGCTAAAGGTCCAAGGCCTTATTTTCTACATTTTTAATCAAATTACAAGATTTGATCTGTTATCTGAGTTTATATACTAACCAGTTCTCCTGCCAGAGTTCTATATTTTAAACAAGTCTACGTTCATTTCCAATTCATTGCTTAAAAGGTATCATTTATGTAGTAGTTCTTAAATAGTTGCACTAAATTCCAAGATTTGTAATGAAAAGTGCATTCCACATCCAGAGAGAGAACTATGGAGATTGGATTCAGATCAAAGCATAGTATTTTCACCTTTTTTGTTGCTATTGTTTATTTGTTTGCTTGTTTGTTTTTTTCCTTTTGATCTGATTTTTCTTGTGCAGCATGACAAATATGGCAATATGTTTAGAATAGCACAAGATTTTACAAAGGTCAAAGTTATGCATGTAGTTGGAAAAATAAAATATTAAAAAATAAACAGTTAAAACTAAATGTATGATTTTGATTATATTAAATTTAAAAGGTTTTGCACAAACAAAACCAATGCAGCCAAGATTAGAAGGGAAGCAGAAGGCTGAGAAAAATTTTTACATTTAGTGTTTCTGATAAAGGCCTCATTTCTAAAATAAGTAGAGAACTGACTGAAATTTAAAAGAATACAAGCCATTCCCCAATAAATGAACAGACTATTTTTAGATGGAAATTAGTCATTTCTAGTCATATGAAAAAACGATCTAAATCACTATTGATTAGAGAAATTAAAACAAAAAACAGCTCTGAGAGACTACTTCATACCCTCAAATTGGCTAAGAAAAAAAAACAGTGATGAATGTTAGAAGGGTTGTGGGAAAACTGGGACACTAATGCAATTAGTGGAGTTGTGAACTGATCTAACCATTCTGGAGAGCAATTTGGAACGATGCCCAAAGGGATATAAAACTGTGCATACCCTTTGATCCAGCAGTGTCTCTGAGTCTGTATCCTAAAGTGATTATAAAAGAGAGACAAGGATCCAAATGTGCAAAAATGTTTGTAGCAGTTCTTTTTTAAGTGTCAAGGAACTGGAAATTGAATGCCCATCAGTTGGGGAATGGATGAAGTTATGTTATATAAATGTAATGAAATATCATTGTTCTAGTAGACTGATTTCAGGAAAGTCTTACGTGAACTGATGTTCAGTGAATTGAGTAGAATCAAAAGAACACGTAAGAACAAGATTATGTTATGATCAATTGTGATAGACTCTTTTCAACAATAAGATGATTCAAGACATTTCCAATAGACTTGTGATGGAAAGTGCCATCCACATCCAGAGAACTATGAATGTAGTTCAAAGTAAATATTTTCACTTTTTTTGTTGTTTGCTTGGTTGTTTTTTTTCCCTTTCCCATTTTTTTTTCCTCCTTTTGATCTGTTTTTTTGGTTTTTGGTTTTTGTTCAGCATGACATGTACGGATGTGTTTAAAATAATTGCACATATTTAATCTATATCAGATTGCTATCTTGGGAAGGGAGAAAGGGAGAAAAATTTAGAACAGTTTGGCAAAAGTGAATGTTGCAAACTATCTTTGCATGTATCTGGAAAAATAAAACACTATTAAAAATAAATAGTTGCATTACAGTAAATACAAAAAAAAAAAAAACTTAGTAAAATAGAATTCACAAAATTGAATTTTTCCACACAAGTAGCAATTCCATTTTATAGATCAGAATAGTTAACTAAAACAATATGCCTCTGACTCAGCAGCTTTTTTTCCCATTTTACAGCATCCACTTAAGACACACTGGTTGTATAATACATACAAAATCAATATTTATCTTGGCAGAAGGAAAACCTAATATAAATATGATGTTTCAGTCTTAAGTAGAATACATATAGAGATCAAAAATGAAATGCAAAATTTCTTATTTTACAAATTACCTTTTACTCCAAATACTTGTTGCATTTTTTCTAACAAGTACTACCTTTTAAATAATTATCAGATAATAATTTTTCATAGCTTGTATTGCAATTCTCTGTAACTTAAGACATTTAAGTTTCCAGAACAATTTTCACGCTCCCACTCCACTGCTAAAAAACTCAAGTTTGAAATAATATATACAATGGTTTACATATTAAACAGAAGCCAATGACTGCAACATAAAACTGCTTCCCACATTTTTAATAGCACAGGTTTTATATTATCTAAAAGAACTCTAAACTGCTTAAGCAAATACTAACAGCAAGGTTCATTTGCTATATGAGCAAGTCAGCAAAGAGCAATTTAATGATACAATAAATTGTACCCCTTTATACTAGATAGGCATTTTACAAATTTTTAACCTTGGGCAAAAAGACTTAGGGGAAAAGGCTTAGACGGATTTTCTTTAACCAATTAAGACAAGGGGGAAAAAAGTCAAATAGATGAGTTATAGAGGCTTCAACTATAAGGGATAACTAAGTTGTGTAATTCAAAAATTGATTTCAAGATGAACTCAAATTCTGATTTCAAAAAGTGTTGCATATCATGTTTAATTCTTTAACTTCTACAAATAGATCAGAGATAAACTATAGTTTCTAAAGAGAAAGGAATTAGTCCAACTACTAGGTCAGGTTAGGAAAGAAAAATAATTTAGAGGGAATGGCACAAAATTAAACAACTAAATTAATAATCCTTCATCCAAGGCCAGTTGACAGTTTTCTCTTTAGAGCAAAAGTGAAATAGTGAAAGAGTCATGCCAAATGACCCTTTCATAAACTTTCCATCTAATCTGTAAAAGAATTACTGCTAATAACAGCTGACATTTATAAAGCAGCAATACTATCAGTGATCTACAGCTGAAAATGATCCTACTGAGGAAACTCAGACCTGAGGTTGTGACTAGTAGAAGATCACTCAGGTAGCTAATCTACTTCATTCGACTCTTAAAGCAATGCTGTCAGTACAACACCCATTTTACAGGTTAATACAAACGACTAAGGATAAACGTCCAGCGCCTTTTGTACAACACCAAGCTGCCTAATTAACTGAAGTATAAACGAAATATTCTTTAAAAGTGACGGAAATAAATTTCCCAGCTTTTCTGGTTACCGGGAATAAGTCTTTAAGGGGGCGGGGCTTCTGGAGAGCAAAAGAACTTCTTACTGCCTAATCCCGCAAAAAACTTTGTAGTTTTTAATAAGAAGCTGTAGGTAATATGAATTTATTAAATCTTTTTATTCGCTTTTGAAGACGCCCGGACTGGGATGAGACCAAGGTACCCCTTCGCACTCTGAATTCCTGGAAAGGCGATCCAGGAAGGCCTGCCCTGTACTTACCTGCAACTCCTTTTCTTTCTCTCCCACTCGCCCCCTCCCCCAAAAAACCCGGCAGACAGAGATACTTTAACCCCACCCCGCCGCACCAAGAGAGGGCGAGGCCGCCTTCCCGCAAATCAGTTTCTCCAGCTCCCCCCACTCGTCCCATCCCTAGCCGCGGCGTTTCGGGGGAAGCCAAGGCCGGAGCACGGAGGCCCTATAACCACCACTGCAAACACAGCTTTGCACGCCTAACAGGCTGCAGGGTCTCCCCGCGACACTTCCCCGCCCCCCAGAAACGCAGAGGGGGGAGGACGAGCCTAGGACACGGCTTCCGCCTGGGTGGTTTCCCTTTCACCTTGGGAGCGGGGACCGTGGCTGAGCACGTCAGGCCTTTGGAAGTCCCGAGCCGCCGACTACACTCACCCTCCGCCTCCGGAGGGTTTCAGCGCTGCACTGAGTCGGCCCACGTTGGAGACATAAAAACTTTGCGGCCTGAGTACCGTCTGCTGGGCCCGGGACTGGCAGCCGCTGCCGCCGCCGCCACCGCCACCGTGATTACTGCGCCTGCGCTGCAAGGTCTTCCAGTCGCGGGGCGCAGCCCGAGGGACCTAAAGGTTCCAGCTGGCAGTGAGAAGCACTGCCGCGAGTCGGAAAGCCTGGGACTGCGCCGGAGAGCCGTTTTATTCGCAACCGCCAGTCATGCGACGGGAGACATAGTTCAATTTCTTTATTTCCTCTTTCCCCCCTCTTTTTCTCCCTGCCTCCCACTTTTCCAACTGCGGGGGCGGGGAACGGAGGGAAAAAGCAAGAGAAAGGAAAAGACTAGCCACGCCCCCTAAGCGGCCGCGTGGCCGCACAGAGCTCCTCCTTCGCCCCACCTTCTTCGCGTTTCCTTTCTACCTGAGCCAAGGAAAAGCATAGGGGGCTGATGTGGGCCCGGCGGGACGTTCCCTGTACATTCTACTCCCTAGAACTATTCCAACTAGCCTTCTCCCTCTCTCTTTGTTCTTCCCTCTTGTCTCTCCCTCACATGCTCCGGACACTTTCCAAACACTCCTTCCCCCTATCACACATTCTTCCCCCACCCCCCCTCCACGCTCCCCTACAAGTTCTCCCTCTCGACGCTCCCCTGCACGCTCTTCTCCTCCCTCTCGACGCTTCCCCCGCACGCTCCTCCCTCCACACTCTCCTCCTTCCACACTCTCCTCCTCCCAACGTTCTCCCCTCCTCCCTACGCTCCCGCTAGCACTCGCACCCTCACCGCTACCTGTTGTATCCGGTCCAGGACCATAAAGCAAGCTGCGAATGCTGAATGTGCTTTATTCCCCGTATCCCCGGGACTTAACTTGATGGTCTAGTCGTTCGCTTCCCGTCTGGTTCTGGCGCTTTTGCAGCCTCTTCCCTGCAAGGCGTGCGTGGATGTAGGAGGGACCTCCCCTTTCAGGAACCTAGAGAAACTTTTCAAGGCTTCGCACAAGGTCACGGTGTGAGTCAAGGGCAGAGTTCGGGGCCCCGTGTACCGAAAGGAAAGTTGCCCTCAGACGCAGAAATGAAAATAGTGTAAATGGAGAGGTGGTCATGGAAGATGTCTTCAGTAAACCTACCCGGCTCCGTGACTCATCCACCTGCCCCCGAGGCTGCTTCCTGTAAACACTGGCCCAGGTGGTACTGGAGAGCAGGGCGACCCCGACTCCCTTCTCTCACTCCTCAGTCCCGGCCACTCGGGGCCAGTCTGTTCCCCTGCAGTCATCGATGACAGAAGCAATCTAAGAGTTCACAAAAAAACTGACCACTTCCCCCATCGCCACCCAACTGAAATCTTGAGAATGAAATTTTAGCACCTTTGAAGCATGCTGATAGGACAGGATTGCTCTAATTGTTTTCTAAAAGCTTTTTTTTTTTACTAGTAGGAAAATGCAACATCTAGTTACAGTAATGAAGTATTTGAAGTGATCCCAAATCATTTGGGATGATTTGAGGCAGTACTTTGCCATTCAGTAGAAGACTTAAGTTTAAAAGAAGTATCTTTTTTGTATTAGTGCCGGGCTCACGGTAGGGGCATAATAAATTCGAATTGGGTTGAATTGATGAGGATTTCCAGGTCAGCTCTAAATTTAAATGTCCTTGTAAAGTGTCAGAACGGAATAGATAATCCACTACATTTGTGTTATTGTAGACTGAGTTGTACTCTTTCCTAATGGAATAAAATGCACATCCTGGAAAGCTATAACAGGTTCCTAGGGACTCATGATGAAACAAATTACTTCCTGAAAGATCATGAACTCATAGTACAGAAAGACAATTTTTTTGGACATGTCAAACACAAGAATTTGTTTTTGCTTTTTTGCTTTTGTCAATTAAGGGCATAGCAATGGCAGATGGGAAAGTGGATCATCATTTGAAAAAAAATAGATCTCTGGATCAAGGGCATCTACTTTCTCAATGTGCTTTCAGACCACTTTGTAGTGTAGGTATTTAATCTTATACATATAGCTGATCAGGAAAGAAGAACAACTCTTAATTAGTTTTATACTACCCTGTATCATTTTCTTTAGGGCCCTTAACACTTCCCAAATGCAACCTGAACCACATTAAAATGTGGTTACTATCTAATTTTAATGTGTTGATGTGTTATTAATGAAAAATATATATAAACTTGTGGTTTTCTAAGATAATATATGACCTACAGAGAATCTTAAGGGCAGTTTATTGGCTGCTGTTACTATTGGAGTTTGACCACATTGTTCTGGACATGAGGAAGGCATTCCAATAGACATAAGACTCAAGATTGGGGGGGAGGGGGGCAATTTGACAACAGTAAAAAGTTTCTGAATGTTTTATGTTCACCAGTATTAGAATCCATCTAGCCCAGACCCTTCATTACAGAAGAGAAAACTAAGATTCAGAGATGTGAGATAACTTAGGAATGTCTTTGAAGCACACCTAACAAAAAGAAGAAAATTCTTCTTAAGGCAGTTTTTCCCAATTATGATGGGCAATTATGATTTCCCAATTATACCCCATTCCCTGTTCCAGGGATAGGGGAAACAAGAAGCAGTGGCTCAGATTATTGGATATTTTTTAATACAACACTCACAAAAATAAAATTGTTGTTTCCACTGAAAACATTTCAAATCAGTCACCAAAATCAAGACTAACGCATATAATAAACTCACTCTAAGGAAAGGTCAGTTCATGTGTAATCTCAACACGTTGCTTCTGCCACCTCCACTATCATTTAATCAGCCTAAATTCCTAAGACAGTTTAAATTGAGTAAATTACACTGCATATGGCATTTGAATTTGAAATGTATGAATTGGAAGCTAAATAATCTTTATGGAATAAAAAGGACCATAGTATCTTATAATTCTTGACATCATTCATTTTTCTAAAGAGTTTCCCCCAAATAGCAACTTTAAACAACTGAAATGATCTTAGATTAATCATAAGATAATCATTAGAAATTTCTGTATGCTTACAAATATGCCCAGTTCTCTCCCATCCTTAGGGGCAAAAAACCCACCAACACCTTAATTTGATCCTACCATTCCCCTCAAATTACTATTCTGCATCTCTTTTCTATAGACAAATTCCTAGAATTGGCATCTCCATTTTATCAATTTATATTAACTTTTCATCCCTTTGCAATCTCTCATCTAGTCTTATTCAACTGAAATTGCTTTCTTCAAGATTGCCAATGTTCTATTAATTGCTAAATTCAGTGGCCTTTTCTCAGTCCTTAAATTGTTTTAACCTTTTGATATTTGTAACATTTGATATTATTGACCAATCCCTTTTCCTAGATACCATCTCCTTCTTTCATATCACCATTTTGGGGGGGGGGGTTTCATTGGTTTTTATAAGATCATCATCCTTATCCCTTTCCTTTTAGAGGGATGAGGCCCTGGGGCTTTGTCCTGGCTCTTTCTTTTACCTCTATGCCCTCTAATCTTATCCTTAGCTTCTTTATTCATCTCTAAACATATGAATCCTAGATCTATGTATGCAGTCTTATTTTATCTCCTTAACTCTAGCTTCACATCTCCAGTTGCTTATTGAACACAACTTCACCAATTTATAATTGGAAAGTCATTGAATCCAACCTATTATACAAACGAAGAAACCAAAATCCAAAGAAATTAATTGATTTTTGCCAGAGTCACAATGCTAAGTGTCTGAGGTAAGATTCAAAACCAAATTCTTCCTGACTCCAAATTTAGTGCTCTAGAAACTATACTCTTGCTTCTATCTCCAGCTAGACATCTGATAGATGAATTCAACATGCTCAAAGCTAAACTCCCTCTCTTTCCCCAAAAAATGCTCTTCTGTTCCTAACATCTCTTTCTATTGAGGAGTCCACATCCTTCCAGTAATCTACATTGATACCCTCAGAATCATGGTCAACTCTTCTTCCTTTCTCACAAGTCATTAATTATGCTATGATAGTATCTCTTGTACATATATGCTTCTCTCCACTTAAAAGAACACCCCCTATATTCAGACCTTTATCACGTTTTACCTGGGCTATTGAAGTAACCTCTAGTTGGTCTTCTTTACTCCAGTTTCTCTCTTTTTCAATCCTTGATACAGATATAAAGTGATATTTCTAAAGTATTGGTCTGTACTAACATCTGTCAGATTGGCTAAGATGACAGGAAAAGATAATGACAAATGTTGGAGAGGATGTGGGAAAACTAAGACACTAATACATTGTTAGTGGAGTTGTGAATGAATCCAGCCATTCTGGAGAATAATATGGAACTATGCCCAAAAAGTTATCAAACTGAGCATACCCTTTGATCCAGCAGTGTTTCTACTGGACCTATATCCCAAAGAGATCATAAAGGAGGGAAAAGGACCCACATGTGCAAAAATGTTTGTGGCAGCCCTTTTTTAGTGGTTAGAAGCTGGAAACTGAGTGGATGCCCATCAATTGGAGAATGGCTGAATAAATTATGGTGAATGTTATGGATATTATTGTTCTGTAAGAAACGATCAGAAGAATGATTACAGAGAGGTTTGGAGAGACTGACATGAACTGCTGCTAAGTGAAATGAGCAGAACCAGGAGATCATTATACATGGCAACAATAAGATTAAACAGTGCTCAGTTCTGATAGACATGGTTCTCTTCAACAATGAGATTATTCAGGCCAGTGCCAGTGATCTTGTGATGAAGAGAGTCATCCAAACCCAGAGAGAGGACTGTGGGAACTGAATGTGGTTCACAACATAGCATTTTCACTTTTTTATTGTTTGCTTGCACTTTATTTTTTCTCCCTTTTTGATTTGATTTCTTGTGTAGCAAGATAATTGCATAAATATGTATGCATAATACTATATGATGATCAATTCTGATAGGCGTGGCTCTCTTCAACAATGAAATGCTTCAAACCAGTTCCAGTTGTTCAGTAAAGAAAGCCATATACACCCAGAGAGAGGGACATGAGATACGGACTACAACATAGCATTTTCATGCTCTCTATTGATGATTGCTTGCATTGGGTATCCTTTATTACATCTTTTTTGTTCATATAGAGACTATTGTTCTAGCACAGCAAGATAAGTATGGAAATATGTATACATATATTCGACTTGTCAAATATTTTAATATAATCAACATGTAGTAGACTTCCTGCCATCTAGGGGAGGGGAGAGGAATAGGGAGGAAAATTTGTAATGGAAAGCTTTGCAAGGGTCTATGTTGAAGAACTATCTATACATATGTTATGCAAATAAAAAGCTTTAATTAAAATAAATAAATAAATATGTATGCATATATTGGATTTAACATATACTTTTACCATGTTTAACTTATATTGGATTACTTGCCATCTAGGGGAGGGAGTGGAAGAAAAGGGGGGAGAACTGGAACACAGGGTTTTGCAAGAGTTAATGTTGAAAAATAATCCATGCTGATTTCAGAGAGGCCTGGAGAGACTTGCATGAACTGATGCTGAGTGAAATCAGCAGAACCAGGAGAGCATTATACACAGCAACAAGACTATATGATGATCAATTCTGATGGACATGGTTCTCTTCAACAATGATGTGATTCAAACCAGTTCCTATTGTTCAACAATGAAGAAAGTCATATACATCCAGAGAGAGGCCTATGGGAACTGAGTGTGAACCACAACATAGCATTTTAACACTTTCTGTGAATATTTCCTTACATTTTGTTTTCCTTCTTAGGTTTTTTTTTTTCTCTCTTTCTAGATCTGATGTTTCTTGTGCAGTAAAATAACTGTATAGCTATGTATACATATATTGGATTTGTCATATAATTTAACATATTTAGCATGTATTAGATTACCTGTTATCTAGGGTGGAGGTGGGGGGAAGAAGGGGAAAAGCTTGGAACAAAAAAAAATGTTTTGCAAAGGTCAATGTAGAAAAATCACTCATATGTTCTGTAAATAAAAAGCTTTTAATAAAAAAAAAAGAAAAATAATCCATGCATGTTTTGAAAATAAAAAGCTTTAATAAAAAAATAAAACAAAATAAAGTATTCGTCTGACTGTGTCATTCCCCTGATCAAGTAACTTCAATACATAGACACACACACACACATAGACACACACACACACACACACACACACACACATACCATCTTTGCCTTCTAGATCAGGAGCTCTTAATTTTTTGTGTGTCTAAAACCCTTTGGCAATCTAATGAAATTTATCAACCCCTTTTCCAAATGATGTTTTCAAATGTATAAATTAATATTAAGATAAGTTGGGCAGCTCGGTGATGCAGTGAATAGAGCACCAGCCCTGAAGTCAGGCGGACCCTAGTTCAAATGTGATCTCAGACACTTAACACTTCCAAGCTGTGTGACCCTGGGCAAATTACTTAATCCCAATTGCCTCAGCAAAAATAAATAAAATAAATAAGTTGTATACAATTATAAAAGAAATCAAAGTTAATAAAAAGTAAAAACAAAATTTCTTTTTCTATCTAAATTCATGGTCCTTATGAGATCTGTACACATAATCTTTGGGAGTCAATAGACCTCAGGTGAAAGAATCTCTGCTCTAATTAAAAGTATAAACTCTCCTTTGGCTTTTAAAGTGCTTCACAATCTGATTCCAGTCTTACCTTACAGTCTTATTGTGCATTTTCTTTATACAGTCTGCATTCCAGCGAACCTGATCTGCTTGCTGTACCCCATACATATCACATCACTTCTTATCTCTATCAAGCCTTTGTACAAATAACCCCCTATACCTAGAATTCATTCTCTCTTCATGTTTACCTCACAGAACTTGAGTTTCCTTCAAAATTCAGCTCAAGTGCCACTTTTTGCAGGAAATCTGTGTTGATCCCTCCTCTCTAAATGATAATTCTCCTGCCCCTGAAATTACTTTGCATATATTTTGTATTTAATTTAATGATAACATGTAATCAGCCAGCCATACTCATTTTTGCCTTTATCCTCAACACTAGCATTGCATCTGAAAAATAGAAAGCACTTAGTAAATGCTGGTTGACTTAACAATTACAATTAAATTTACATAAATTTATATTTTTTTAAAGTGAAATATCATGTATAAAGAAGAAAAAGTTTGGTTTGAAGTAAGAAAAATCTGCTACAGCAGCTGAACCTGTTGTAAAAAAGATAGTTTAATTAGCAAAAATGAAAAAAACATAAAGTAAAAAGCCAGAAAAGATAATCCACTATATTTATTATTCAGAAACATTATATTGATTGGGGAGGGAGGATCATTATGCTTGCTTCCTACAAATACTTTAGCTGTAGAGAGCAAGAAACCTAAATAATTGAAATGACATTTTGAAACAATCCAGGCAGGACACTTTGAATAGAAAGGAGAATTTTTCCAAAGGAAATTAGACATTTTTAAATTAAAAAAAAATTCAAAAACTATATCTGGCATAAAAAGACTGACTGTATATATTAATAAGGATGCTTGTAAAATTGAGAGAAGAAAAGGAATAAACATTTATATAGCCCTTACTATGTTTCAGAGACTGTGGTCAGCACTTTTTACCAATATTTCATTTTATACTCACAGCACCCCTTCAAGGGAGATAGATTAATAAATTTTAAAAAAAAACTTCATTTCATAGGAACAATGTTGGATACTAATTGATGACAGTCTAATCAATATTTTGTGAATCACACAAATTATTTCAGATAGTTCTGCTGGCAGAAAAGTAGGAAGGAGAATTTCCCATATGTCCGAAAACCTTTATGATCTACCCAGAAGACAAAGACTGAATTCAGCTAGCACAAATTTGGGTCAGGGCTATTCCCAAGAGATAAAACTTGATCCACTTTGCCCATAAGAGTAAATGTTTTAGGAAATCATCTCAAAGCTAGCACTAATGAAGCTGAAAGTTGAGAAATTCCAGTAAGTATACTCATTTGGAAATGAGACCACTTGGAAATGAAAGGACACACAAAGAAATGAACTGAAGGAGCAGACAATAATGGCAATGGATACAGCTAACAACTCCACATCTGATTCAAGTCCCAGGCCAAGAATGCAAGAAGCAAATTTTGGTCTCAGGCAACTTCCCAGAATATAAACAGGGAGATAGGACTAGGACTCAGCCTTTAAATTCAAAATGCACATGCATCTGAACTGCTGTATGATAAGGACCTAGCCCCAGCTTACTGGTATCCTATGCCAGGACTGCAAAAGGAAAAAGGACCAAAAGTACCTCCCTCACCCAGCAGAACAGGAGAATGGCAGAGTTTGGCCTTGGCAGAAAGTCTCAATATACTTAGATTGGATGAAAACATGAATAGTCAGAAGAAAATATGGTACAGAAATATTACAGGTTAAAAGAATCTGTGGAATAAATCCACTGCAGTAATTATAAGTATGATTCTAGAACAAAGAATAAATTGTCATAAGAACTCCAAAAAGGGACAAAAAGAATAAAGCAAAAGATGAAAGAAGAATTTTTTAAAAATATATAAAATAGGTACATACATCAACATTTACTGATAATAGATCATAATTTCATGACCCTCGGATTCAGTTACAAGACCCCATATGGACTTATGACCCACAATTTAAAAAGCTAGTGCATTAGAACATAAGGTGAAAAAGCTTATCCAAACACTGGAGATTCTGAAAGTAGAATGCAGCAAACAAAGCTTAATGATTCAATAAACCAAGAAATATTAAGAAACAGTCAAAAAATAAAAAAAAATTAGAGAAGTATATTGAAAGGAAAGATAAAAGGAGACAATAAGCATTTTTAAAGCACAGACTATGTACCAAATACTGTGCTAGGTGCTTTACAAATAGCCATTTGATCTTCACAGCTATTATAATCCCCATTTTACAATTGAGGAAAGTAAGGCAGACAAAGGTTAAGTGACACAGCTAGTAAATATCTGAAGCCTGATTTGAATTGTCTTCCTAACTCCTGGCCCAGCACTCAATCCACAATACACATGGCAACAAGTAATGTGAAAAATTGAGGAAAAAAAATTTAAGAATTATTAGATTCTCTAAAAACTATGTCCAAAAACCCTAGATATCATATTTCAAGAATAAAAAAAAAAAAAAACACTGCCCGCATCTGTTAGAACAAGGGAACAAAGTGAAAATAAAAAGAATTTATCATTTACTTCTTAAAAGAAACCTCAAAATGAGCATACCCAGAAATGTCATAACCAAAATATAAACCACAAACATCAAGGAAGATATAGATCAAATACCAAAAGGTTCAAAAAAATTACATGGGTTTCCCCCAAAAAAAGAATAAAGCAAATTTTGGAATATGATAATGCAAAAGAAAAAAAAATTGCAACCAAAAGAAATGAGGAAGAAGAGAAACTTACTATTTTTTTTTCATTTGGATATTTCAGGAGAAGCAAATCTCTTCTGAAGAAGGCAAAGAAAGATTGAACACAAACAAGATTAGTATCAAAATACATTAAAACCAACTGGGAAAAGTAGGTGAGAAGAAGTGGGGATGCAATAAATAAAACAAAACAAATTTCAAGGAAAAAAGGTTAAAGGAGGATAAAAGTCACATATGAGCTGGGTAAAGGATTAGAACAGAATGGAAGGATCAGATCATTTCAATTATGTTATAGTGTTGATCTCATTTCCTTTTCTCTTCTTTTTCTTTGCAAAGAAAGGAATAGTCGCAAAGAGAGAAACCTCTATGATAGAATATGATGGAAAGAAACATGTCTAATTCAAATTGGAATGAACTCATAAAATAGAGGAGCATGGCAGAACAGAAAGACCCTTGAAACATGACAATTCATAGAGTCAAAATGAGAAAATGGAGCAGGCATTATGGCTCAAGTGAATCCAAAAAAAAAAAGGAAAGATACAGACAATCTCAAAGAGGGCAAATGTAAAAAATTGTCATGGTTAAACAACTCAATAAATGGGGATGAATCTTTATGCTTAAAGGCACTAAAGACAATAAAGCAATATTAATAATAAACATATGTACCAAATGACATAGCATATAAACCTGTAAATAAAAATTTAATTGAAATGAGATGTTTCAAACCAGTTCCAGTTCTTCAGTGATGAGGAGAGCCATGTGCACCCAGGGAGAGGCCTGTGGGATCTGAGTCTGGACCACAATGTAGCATTTTCACACTCTCTATCGATGTTTGCTTACATTATGTTTTCCTTCTCAAGTTTTTTATTTTTATTTTTTTCTCTTCCCTGTAGAGCAAGATAACTGTATAAATATATATACACATATTCGATCTGTCAAATATTTTTACATAACCAACACATATTAAACTTCCTGCCATCTAGGGGAGGGGATGGGAGGTAGGAGGGAAAAATTTGTAACAGAAAGCTTTGCAAGGGTCAATGTCAAAAATTTACTTATGCCTATTGTTTGCAAATAAAAAGCTTTAATAAAAAAACTTTTTTTAATCTAATTGAACAACTAGGAGAAATAGAAAATTTTTATTGGAGACTTTAATGTATCCCTTTTAAACTTAACTAAATGTAACAAAAAAAAAAAGACTAAAAAGAAATTAAGTCTACAAACAGAATTTTATAAAAGTTAGATGTAATAGACCTCAGACAATTGCTTGTTAGGCCTGGCTAAGTGCATGGCACTAATTAGTTAGTCAGTAAACAAATGTTAGTTGATTGAAAGACACTCATAGAAGTGAGCATTTATCAGGCTTGTATGACAATCTTTTAAAAAACTGATTATGTGATAAGTCATAAAGAAGATCAAAAAATGTCTACTTCTCCATTTCGTTGATTGCATAAGTCATAAAGCATTCAAAAAACAACTGCAAAAATATTAAATATGTTGTTTATTTACCACAGTGCAATAAACATAATTATCAAGGATGAATTTCAAGAGTGCATTGTGACTTAAGTGAAGGCTGATATAATCCTAAAGTATAAATGAGTCAAAGAAGAAATCATAGTAAATAATTTTTGTTAAAGAAAGAAAATAACAATCAGGCAAACTACAGAAACTTGGGGATACAATTAAAACAGGAGAGAAAAAAATGAACAAATCATAAATGAAAAAAGTCTAGGCCCTACATGAATTAATAAATGAATACCATCAAAAATTTAAGAGACTTATTCTAAAATTACATCAACTCTTTTTTTAGTATCCTACTAAATCTTGTTTTATTATATATATTTACATATATGTATATTGATGTGTATATTTATATGTATATTACACATATACATACATATAGTTGTGATATGCAAACCAGGGAGCTAAAAACAAACAAAAAAAAGAAAATCATAGGTCAATATCTCAAATGAATATTAATGAAAAAATATAGAAGAAAAAATTAGCAAAGGGCTTAAAGCAAGATATTATTCACTAGAGCCAGATGGCATTTATATCAGAAATGCAGTATCAGTGCAACATTAGGAAAATTGTAAACAAGAGGCCATATCAATAACCAAAATCATAAAAATCACACTATTATATTAAGGAATACAGAAAAAACCCTTTTAATATGATTAATGTTTTTAAAAACTGTTGAAATTTAGGAATAAATGGAACTTTCCTTATTAAAAAAAAAAAGATTCCTTCTAAATCCAAGAGATAGCATTATCTGTAATGAAAAAACGCTGAAAAATTTCCCAGTAATATCAGGAATAAAATGCAACTGTCCATTATCAATGTTATAATTTTTATAATGCCATCAATCAATAAATTAATAAGCATTTATTAAGAGCCTATTATGTGCCAGGTACTGTGCTAAGTATAGAAATGGTATTTATTGCAAAAGGGGAAAAAAAATAAAGGGATAGGAATGGGGTTATCATTAAGTTAATGATATATTACTTAGAGAACCTAAAAGGTCCAACCAAAATTTTAAAATGATTTCAGTTAAAAAGTAAGATTTAAAATAAGCTCACAAAAATTTTCAGCTATTTTGTATATGACTAAACCACAAGGAAGAAAAGAAAAATAACTTCAAAATATATAAAATATCTGTGAGTCCATTTGCCAAGATAAACCCAAGAAATATATGGCTTCAACTACAAAGCACTTATTTCAGTCAAATAATTGAAGAGGTGGGGCAGCTAGGTGGTGCAGTGGATAGAGTGACCAGCCCTGGTCAGGAGGACCTGAGTTCAAAAATGACCTCAGGCACTTAACATGTCCTAGCTGTGTGACCTTGGGCAAGTCACTTAACCCCAATTGCCTCAGCAAAAATAATAATAATAATTGAAGAGGGATTAATTTGCACTGGAGGCACATCCCCACCCCTACTCCTGAGCTTCCAAGAATCCATTCAGGAATGACTATTCTCATGACACAAATGAGATTGGAGTCACCTTCTGGTGACTTCTACCCTGCCTTTCTATAACAATTAGACACTCCTGAGGACTGTCATCTAATCTACTGATGTCATTTAAGTACTTCTGAACCTTTCCATCAGTCCTAAAGCTGAACTTTCTTTTTTATGTGTTCAAGTCCCCCAATTATAAGTATAAGCTCTTAGCAGAGACTATTTCACATTTCTATTTGTCCTTAGTTTTTGGTACAAAGTAAACAATTAATATTTGTTTCATTCATTCATTTGTGGTTGAGCCATAACAATATAATAAATATGATACTATTTAAATTATTTTACAAATTTAATGCCATACCAATCAATCAAAAGATTTTTCTTCATAAAACTAACCAAAATAATAAAAGTCATTTGGAGAAATTGTATAGAATTTCAAAGGAATTTAAGGGGGCCTATAAATAACCATCTAAAACTATATTGTAAAACAGCAATCATTAAACTCTTTAGTGCTGGTTAAAAAAAAAAGAAAGAAAGAAAGAAAAATGTTGATTAAAGGAACAGATTAGATAAACAAGACCAGACGTAACTGAAATTAGTAGCCCCCCAAAATGAATTATTGGGTGAGGGCTCCTGTTCATCAAAAGCTAGTAAAGTTGTAAAGTAATTTGGCAGAAATTAAATATGGATTAACAGCTTATTTTATATACTACCGAGACTCCTCTTCTAAATGCCTATGTCAAGAACATTATTTCTTTAAGAATCTGGGAGGATTTCAGCTAATTTAAATTTAAGATGAAGATGGTTTGTGAGATAATTATAGTTGGTGTTGACAAACAAGAGTTGATATGCTGATATGCCCAAAGGACATAAAACTGTGCATACTCTTTGATCCAGCAGTGTTTCTATTAGGCTTATATTCCAAGGAGCTTTTAAAGGAGGGAAAGGAACCCACATGTGCAAGAATGTTTGTGGCAGCCCTTTTTGTAGTGGCTAGAAACTGGAAACTGAATGGATGCCCATCAATTGGAGAATGGCTGAATAAATTATGGTATATGAATATTATGGAATATTATTGTTCTGTAAGAAATGACCAGCAGGATGATTTCAGAGAGGCCTGGAGAGACTTGCATGAACTGATGCTGAGTGAAATGAACAGAACCAGGAGATCATTATACACGGCAACAAGACTATACAATAATCAATTCTGAGGGATGTGACTCTTTCCAACAATGAGGTGATTCAGGGCAGTTCCAATGATCTTATGATGAAGAGAGCCATCTACACCCAGAGAGAGGGCTGTAAAAACTGAGTCTGGATCCCAATATAACATTTCTCTCTTTTTATTGTGATTTGCTTGAATTTTTTTTTCTTTCTCATTTTTCATCTGATTTGTCTTGTGCATCAAGATAAATGTATAAATATGTATGCCTATTTTGGATTTACCATATATTTTAACATATATAACATATATTGGATTACTTGCCATCTAGGGGAAAGAGTGGGGGGAAGGAGGGGAAAATGTGGAACACAAGGCTATGCAAAGATCATTGAAAAATTATCTGTGCATATGTTTTGAAAATAAAAAGCTTTAATAAAAAAAAGAAAAAGAACTATCTTTATATGTAATTGGAAAGGGGGAAGATTCTGGGAAGATGACAGAGTGAGTTGAAAAAATTTCAAGCTCTCCCTATTTCTTCCACAAATAGAACAAGTTTGCACCTCAGGGCGAACATAAACTGGTGGAAAATCAAGAAGACTTGGGGCAGAACAGAGATCCTGCAGATACAACCTCAGAAGATCTAAAGAAAGACTCCGGGCTAAGGATTAATCTCTCTGAAGTGCAAATATCTCTGTGCTGGCTAGGCAGAAACTCCAAGTGGGGAGCCCTGGGAGGAGCTGGGTGTGCCTGGAGCCTCAGCAGGAAGTGCAGAAACTTTCACCATCGGAACTGTTTGTGGAGTCAGGGTCCAAGTCCCCGAAGAAGTGAACCTCAGCTGATTAGGAACCAGGCCCAGCCGGGCTGCTGAGACACAGCCCTGGGCGAGAAGGAACCAGCCCCAGTAAGTGCAGAAGCAGAGGGCTGGGGGACTTACATGAGGGTGGAGCTCTTGGTTTGGGGTTCCTGGTCAGAGTAGGGAGCTGAAGGGAAGGCACCATCCCACCACCCCATGATTAGAGGTGCTTATACTAAATTAATACCTCTTATTTTAAAAAAAAATGAACCAGCAAAAAAGAACCCTAAAATTGAAACATATTATGGAAACAGGAACACTGGGATTCATCTTCAGAGGACGCTTTAGTTTAAAAAAAAAATTAAAAAAAAAAAAAGCTTCTACCCCAAAAAGTAACATGAAATGGCTCCCTGCCCAAAGAGAATTTATAGAACTCAAAAAAAAAAAAAATTAAAAAATTAAAAATCAAATGAGAGACATTGAAAAAAAACAAAAAAATAAAATAAAAATCACCCAAGAAAAACAAAATTATGGGGGGGGGAGAGTTAAGCAATTAGGAAAGGAGGAACAGAGTCTCAAAGATGAAAATAATTCTTTGGAAATTAGAATCAGGCTAGGGGAAGCCAGTGAAGCTATGAAAGACCAAGAAATGACAAAACAGATTATAAAAAGTGAGAAAATAGAACAGAATGTGAAAGATCTCATAAGAAAAATGACAGATCTGGAAAACAGATCAAGGAGAGAAAATATAAGAATAATTGAGCTGCCAGAAAATCATGACCAAAAAGAGAACCTTGACACAATAATGTAGGAGATAATCCAAGAAAATTGTCCTGGACTGACAGAACATGAGGGAAAAGTAAAAATAGAAAAAAATCCACTGATCACCACCTCAAACAGATCCTTTTTGGAAAACACACAGGAATATTATTGCTAAATTTCAAAAAAACCCAGATCAAAGAAAAATTGCAAGAAACAAGGAAAAAACAATTCAAATAGGCTGGAGCTGCAATTAAAATTGTACAAGACTTATCAGTAGCCTACAATAAAAAGTCACAGTCCTGGAATCATCAAGAGTCAAAAGAAATAGGCCTATAACCAAAAATATAAAATATTATCTATAATTTTGAATGAGAAAAAATGGACCTTCAATGAATTTGCATATAGCCAGCTCTTTCTATCAACCAAACCCAAACTTGACAGAAAATGCAACATTTAAGGGGCAGCTAGGTGGCTCAGTGGATAGAGCACCAGCTCTGAAGTCAGAAGGACCTGAGTTCAAGTCTGGTCTCAAACACTTAACATTCCCTATCTGTGTAACCCTGGGCAAGTGACTTAACCCCCATTGCCTCAGGAAAAAAAATTTAACATTTAAGAGCCAATAACAAAGATCATTTTAAGGAACTCAATATGGACAAATTCTTTGTCATTTTTACATGGGAAATGCATACTATCTTTTTAAGATTCACATCAATAATAGAGCAGCTCCAAAGGAAGATTGACAGAATTAAGATCATGTTATACAAATGAGATGCAAAGGAAGAATAGACACAGAGGCATTAGAGGGAACAGGAGGGCTCATAGTTCTGAAAACCTACTCACATCAGGAATGGGTCAATGAACAACACTACATATATACCATGAAGGGTATAGCATCCCCCAAAATCTACAAAGAAATAAAAGGGGAGAGATGGGCAGATGAGAAAGCAAAGGGTGAGGGAAGAAGACAAGGGAGGGTTCTTTGGGTGGGGGAGGTTAAGTAATAGCAAGGCAAATTATGGAGCAGAATTTAATTAAAGAGCCAGCAGAGATAGAAAAGACACATGTATATGTGAGGTATGTGTGTGTATATATATATACATATGTATACATAAATGCATCTTTTCGTAACTGTAGCTTGCTTGGAGGTGGTGGGTAGGATAAAAGGGTGAAAAAAGAATAAAATAAATAATGTGTACGGCACAGAAATAACAATTTACAAGAAATTAAAGAAAAATGGACATTCATGAATATAATTTCTTCTCCTAGCAAATATACTTTCTTGATCTGGTAATTTGTTGTTATATATTTTGAATCCTCCCTGATGTCCTGCTGGGGACATTAACTATGTTCTCTTTTGTTTTGCTTTATTTTGTTTTGAATTCTTTTTCTTTTTTTCTTATTCTGTTTTTCCAAATTTAAAAAAAAAAAGAGAAAAGAAAAATGTGTAATTGGAAAAAATAATATTAAGTATTTAAAAAAAAAAAAGATTAGTTGAAAAATTGTTTGGATCTCCTTATCCTGCTAGGAAGTCAAAGAAAAGGTATATAAACTGATTAATTATCGGAGACTCATAAAGATCAATGAAAAGTCAGATGAGAAAATGAGTTGAATTTATCTCTTCCAATGAAATCAAGGAAAAATTGTCTTGGATTTGTGGTTCACAAGAACCTATGAAGTATATGCACTATGAGTGATTCTCCTTTGGAGTCAGGAAAAGAGCAATTTTCCATTTTTGTCTCTGAAGATTTCTTTGATAAATTATGTAGAAGACTTAAAAGTTGTTTTATTTTTGTTTTCACACTTTTTATTTAGTGTTTTATTGTTTTATAAAAATTTTTATATTTATATTATAAATTATATTTATTTATAATTTATTTTCATTTATTTAGTATCTTATTTTTCCCCAGTTACATGTAAAAACAATTTTTAACATTCGTTTTTTGAACTTTGAGTTTCAGATTTTTTCCTTGCTCCCTTCCCACCCTTCCTCACTGAGAAAGCAAGCAATTCATTATAGGCTATACATGTGCAATCATGCAAAATATCTCCATTTCAATCATGTTGTGAAGGAAAACATACATCAAACAACAACAACAAACCTCAAGAAAAATAAAGTATATAAAAAAGTATCAGTATCTAGGTACCATAAGTTTTTTCTCTGGGTATGGATAGCTTTGTTCAACATAAATCCTTCAGAGTTGCCTTGGGTGATTATATTACTAAGAATAGGTAAATTATTCACAGGGGCAAAAAGTGAATAATTTAGAAGTTTTAACCTAAAAGCTGAAAAATATTTTTCTGTTATCATTAAAAAGAAGCTGAAAAAGAGAAAAAAAAAGAAATATTTTCTGAGGAAGCTGCTTTCAATTTTTATGAAAAAGATTTAAGAGAAGGGATTTAATATCCCCAGTCAAAAAACCAGGGCTGTACTGAGGTACAGTGACTCCAGTGCCCAAAGATGAGTAAACAAAAAAAGTTAAAAAGATATGATTCGGTATAAAAATCCATTTCACTCAATGGGAAAATAGAAGTGAAAGAAGAAAAGGGAGAAGGGGAAATTAGGAGGGTGGAGTAAGGAAGGGATTAGTTCTAAACAAAATAAAGTCTAAGGATATACAAAAAAAATGGCTGTTTTTTGAGTAGCAGAGAATGGCATTCTGAGGGACCATCCATAAATAGGAGAAAGGATGAAAAAGCTATGATGTAATACTATTTTGCTGAACACTTATCAGTGTAATGATCAAGTATTATTCCAGTGGACTAATCAGGAAATATGTCACCTACCTCATGATAAAGAAGTGATGAAATACAGAATACTTAGAATACAGAATGCTCAGAATTTAGAATACTAAATGTTTAGTATGAGACAAAAATTTTCAGACATGATCAATATGGAAATTTGATTGGCTATATGTGTTATAGTTGGGTTTAGTTTTCTTTTATTTTCAATTGTATTTGGGGAATAGCAGGAAGTGAAATAGAGGTGGGGGAGTAAAAAGCAGATCTTGGGAGATTGAAAAAAATTTTATAAAACAAATTTAGTTATTATGTCACAGATGCAAAACATAAACTCTAAAACAAAATAACTCCTAAATACTTTCAAGAAAAAACTCAAAGGAAAACAGCTTTAATTAATTTAGATAGTTTTAGGTAAATAATTAGAATTCCTAGGAGAAATTATGCGAGTTAAAAAAGAAAATAGAAAAAAGTTTAAAATTTTAAGTGAAATGATAAAAAGAATTAGAAAAGAAAGGCAAACTATAGAGGAGAGTAAATAGTTTAATACAAGAGATACAAAACCATTCTTGAGTAGTAAACATCCTGCAAATTATAATGGACCTTAAGAGAAATTAATGGCTCCATAAGATATTGAGAAATAATAAAATCAAAAATCTAGGAAAAAATAGAATATAACGCAACAAAAACAACTAAATTAGAAAACAGAGCAGGGAAAATAATTTAAAAATCATTATGCCAGCTAAAAAACCATGACCCAAAAAAGAGAAATATTTCAAGAAATCATCAAAAATTTCCTGGACACATTAGAACAAGAAGGCAAAGTAAAAATAAAAAGAAGGCACCAATCTTTTTTCTTAAAGAAATACAAAATCTCCTTGGAACATCATATCCAGAATACAGAAATGCTAGGTCAAAGAAAAAATATTGCAAGCCGCAGGAAGAAAGAATTCTGAGGAACTACAATCAGGATCACACAAGATTTATCAGGTAGCACTATAAAGTAGAGATTGAATATTCCAAAAGACAAAAATATAGTCCTAAAACCAAGAATAGACCAGTAAAATTAAGCTTAATCCTGAAGGGAGAAAACTGACATTGAAAGAAAGAGAGAATTTTCAAGCATTCCAGAGAAGCTGAACATAAACTTTCATAAACAGGAGGAAAGAAAGGACTTGGAAATGAAAATAGAAAAAAAAAATGAGTTGAAAAAACAGTTTTTAGAGAGCAGAACTGGTTCAATAAGGGATCAGTCTAAGGAAGAAAGGAAAGCATAACCAATATTGGCATAATTGCCTATTAAAAAACAGAAGAGCCGAGAGAATCAAAGTCACCATCAAGATGAAGACTAAATTCAGGTACCTGAACTCATAGAGAAAACTGGAATGGTAAAGATTATGATGAAATAAACATGTGTTATACTTCATGAACATGGAGGAAAAATAGTCTTAAATAATAGCAAAAACAAGGAGATAAGGTTCTTTGTGTATTGTGGAGATGAAATGGAAGAGAAAGTGAAGGAAACTCATTAAGCTGAGGAACAAGATCTTTATATTTTCCATTTATTTGTAAACTTACTGATATTGTAAAATGTTTTTACAATTTATCTTCCCACACTTAAACATAACAACACATTTTAATATTCCTGGGGGTTTTTAAGTTTTGCATTCCAGATTCTATACTTCCTTCCCTTCCCTCTCCCCTCCCAGAGACAGGAAAGCAACATGATGTAGTTTATCCCATACCATTGTTTAAACAATTTTCAAATTAAAAAAAAAATTGTCCAATGCTATTAGGAATTCTTCTTCCTTTTAAGATGTACATTGTCTACTGAAGCTTCTGCAGGCACTTGGCAGCAGCCACCCACCTCCACTTCCCAGTAATAATGTCTGCCTGAGGTGAAGGTCTGGGCCCCCAGTACAATGAGTAAATGGAGTAAATGTCCTGGGGGGGGTGCTTGTGTACTTGAAGCCCTTAAGTCTCCAGAGAGGATGAGATGAGGATTGGCTGTCTCAGGATCCAGAGTGATATCTGTGTAGAAGGTCATGAGCATTTCCCTCAGGCCAGTGACAAGGAAAGTGGTCCAGTCCAGGATGAGGAGGAAACCTCTGGTTCTTTTTGTAGCAGCTTCTCACTCTTTTCCAAGGTGCCTTTCATATGCTGAAGCATTTCTGAGGGCAATTCCTCCAAATTCTTCTCTATGTCCAATAGCATTCCTTGCAGATTTTGGATTTCTTGAGACAGTTGGACTTTGTTCCTCTCAAATTCCATCATGTCGTCTCTGAATCGTTGGTTCACATTTTGCACTTGTAGCATTCCTTCATCCAGGAAGGACGGGTGCATTTCCTCATATTCAGACAAAAGTAAGCACTGGAAATCCAGTGCGCTCTGCTTACATTTTGCCTCTCTCCTTATGACATCGTCCAGTCTCGCTTTCAGACGTTCTTCTTTTCTTTTTAACCTGTTCTGTGTCTCCAAGAGCTTCTCCTTGCCTTTGGCAACCACCTTTTGCAAGGGGAGGACTTGGTGATTCTTGTGTTCTGGGGCTGAGGAACAGGACTCACAGAGGACTCTGTGGTCTTCCTCACAGAAGAGCTTCTCCCTTTCTCCATGTTCCTCACAGGTGCTCACGCCCACAAGGGTCTGCAGGAGATGAGGTCTGAGCATTTGGGCGGTGATGGACAGCTGCTGCAGGCAGCTGTTGCTCACCAAGTCCCTGCCGTAATTGATGTCTGCCCTGCACTCCGGGCAGGCTAATGTTCCCTGGTCTCCCACCCTGCACTGGCTAAGACAGGCTTTGCAAAAGCTATGGCCACACTTGACAGTCACTGGATCTTTGAAGTAGCCCAAGCAGATGGAGCAAGTGAGGTTGGCTTGGAGATCTCCAATTAAACCTTTGGCATCCATGTCTCTGGGCTTTGGATTCCTCCTTTCTCAGATACTCTTCTCAGGAGAGACAATGCTGGCTCCTCCTCTAGAGCTCTGGCAGGAAAAGATGCCAGGCTTGAGTTGTGGGAGGCTTTTATATGGCTTCCTGTGACTTGCCCCTCCCTTAACTCCACCCACAAAAGGTGGGAACTCCTGGGCTTGGAGAGTCTTTCCATGTTGACACCTTGAGTTCCCACCTTGGCCCTTCTTGCCTAGTCACCAGCTACAATCCACTGTGGAGTTTACACCTAGACTCTCAGATCACAGATGTCTGGCCCCTCAGTTCCAAGCAGACTGACCTCTGATTTCCTCCTCCTCAGTTATTCTTTTCAGTGATTTTTCCCCTAAGGCAATTGAGGTTGAATGACTTGCCTCGGGTCACAGAGCTAAGAAGTGTTAAGTGTCTGAAGTCGAATTTGAACTCAGGTCTCCCTGATTTCAGGGTTAGTGCTCTATCCACTTCACCAGCTAGCTGCCCCTAATTATTCTTCTCAAGAAATTTAATGCCAGCAAATTTCCTTAATGTCTGGTAGCAAGTACACATAAGCAAGTCACAATTAGGTAATTCCTGGGGAGTACTTTTTTTTAATAACCTTCCATTACTTGATTGACATGGGTTGTAATGGGAAATGCATTTCAGATGATTTTTAGTTCCTTGAAATGGAAGATTCTCTCCTAATTAGTATAATCAGTTGGAAGCCAACTACTGGATATTCTTCGGGCATGTAATGAGGGATCTAAGGATACTTTCTCCATTTGGAAGGCAAGAAAATAGTGTTATTAATTAACATTAAAAATTAAAAGGAAATTGTTAACGTTGGAGAGAACAGTTTCTGATGAACTTGAAAGATGTACTACAGGAAGCTGGTAAAAGAATAAGAGGAGGGGGAAGAAGCCAAGATGGCAGAGTACAGACCTGACTCTGTGAGCTCCTCTGATCATCCTTCAAACCAAGAATAGTTTAAGCCTCTGAACTGACTCTGGACTGAAAGCTTCCTCAAACACTTGGAATACAACACATTTCCATCAAAAATTACCTTGGAAGAATTCCGGAGCAGGTCTGTTTTAGATGGGCAGGGGAAGGGCCGCTTGCTTCTACATGGCAACAACAAGACTATATGATGATCAATTCTGATGGACATGGCTCTCTTCAACAATGAAATGTTTCAAACTAGTTCTAATTGTTCAGTGAAAAAAGCCATATACACCCAGAGAGAGGGATATGAAATGTGGACCACAACATAACATTTCCATGCTCTCTATTGATGTTTGCTTGCATTGTGTTTCCTTTCTCTGATTTTTTTTTCTTGTAGATAGAATTTTTCTTGCACAACAATGATAAGTGTGGAAATATGTATACATATATTCGATTTGTCAAGTATTTTAACATAATCAACATGTAGTGGTTATCCTGCCATCTAGGGGAGGGGTGAGGACTAGGGGGGAATTTTTTTTTTTTAAAAGCTTTTTATTTGCATAACATATGTATGGATAGTTCTTCAACACTGACTCTTACAAAGCTTTTCTTTACAAATTTTCCCCCTAATCCCCTCCCCTCCCCTAGATGGCAGGAAGTCCACTACATGTTAACTATATTAAAATACTTGACAAGTCAAATATATGTATACATATTTCCATACTTATCTTGCTGTGCAAGAAAAATCGTATCTACATGAACAAAAAAAATTAGAAAAAGTAAACATAATGCAAGCAAACATCAATATAGAGCATGAAAATGTTATCTTGTAGTCCACATTTCGTATCTAGCGGGGGGAATTTGTAACAGAAAGCTTTGTAAGGGTCAATGTTGAAGAATTACCCATACATATGTTTTGCAAATAAAAAATATATTAAAAAAAAAGAATAAGAGGAAACCATATGGTGGTACTGATTGTATACAACCATTTCAAGGAGTTTAATTGTAGAACAAGAGAAGAAGAAAGAGGAGGAGGGGGAGAGAAAGGGGAAAGAGGAGAGAGAGAAATAGGGAAAAAAGGAGTAGGAGGGGGAGGGGAAGGAGGAATAGGAATATAGGACCATAGCCATCAGAGACTAATGGATAAGGAGATATAGATATGGATAAATGGATAATGGATATAGAGGGGATTATTCTTACAAGGAGAAGGGCCACCCATCATGTGATACAGGGATGAAGGTCAAGATAGTAGTAGAAGATATTATGTAGAGAAGTGACTCACATTTATAAGAATACAAGCAATTCTCCAATTGATAAATGGTCAAAGGATATGAACAGACAATTTTCAGATGAAGATAGTAACAGAAAAAGATAATGATGAATGTTAGAAGGGATTTGAAAAAAACTAGGTTACTAATACATTGTTGGTGAAATTGTGAACTGATCTAGTCATTCTGAAGAACAATATGGAATAATGCCCAAAGCGCTATCAAATTGTGCATACCCTTTGATCCAGCAGTGTCTCTATTGGGTCTATATTCAAAAGTGATCATAAAAAAGGGAGAAGAACCCAGAAGTGCAAAAATGTTTGTGGCAGTCCTTTTTGTAGTGGCAAGGAACTGGAAATTGAGTAGATGCCCATCAGTTGGAAAATGGCTAAATAAGTTATGGCATAGGTATTTTATGGTATATTATTGTTCTATAAGAAACAATCAGCAGGATAATTTTAGAGAAACCTGGAGAGACTTACATGAACTGATGCTGAATGAAATGAGCAGAAACAGGAGATCATTGTACACAGCAATGACAAGATTATATGATGATCAATTCTGATGGACATGACTATTTTCAACAGCAAGGTGATTCAAGTCAATTTCAACCATCTGGTGATGGAGTCATCTGCACCCAGAGAGAGGATTGTGGGGACTGAGTGTGGATCACAACATAGTATTTTCAATCTTTTTGTTGTTGTTTGCTTGCTTGTTTGTTTTTCTCTCATTTTTTTTTCCTTTTTGATCTGATTTTTCTTGGGCAGCATGATATTTGTGGAAATGTGTACAGAAGAATTTTTTACATATTTAACATACATTAGATTGTTTACTGTCTAGAGGAGCTGGTGGGGAGGGAAGGGAGGGAGAAAATTTTGGAACACAAGGTTTTGCAAGGGTGAATTTTGAAAATTACCTACACGCATGTTTTAAAATTTAAAAAAAAAAAAACTTTAATTTTTAAAAAAAGAACTTCCATTTGGAAAAAATGCCCTGGTCAATTATACTCATTCTAACTGGTTTCCAAGCCCCATCTTATACCTATGCTTTTCAGATCAGTTTTTTTCTGTTATCTTGTCCCATTAGAACATAAATTCCTTGGAGAGACTTGCATGAACTGATGCTGAGTGAAACAAGCAGAACCAGGAGATCATTATACACAGTAATAACAATATTACATGATGATCAATTCTGATGGACATGGCTTTCTGCAACAAAGAATTGTCTCAAACCAGTTCCAATTGTTCACAGAAGAAAACCATATACACCCAGAGAGAGGGATATTAAATGTGGACCACAACATAACATTTTCATGCTCTCTATTAAGGTTTGCTTGCATTGTGTTGCTTTTCTCTGATTTTCTTTTTTTCCTTGTAGATAGGATTGTTCTTGCACAACTTGTCAAGTATTTCAACATTATTAACATGTAGTGGACTTCCTGCCATCTAGGGGAGGGAAGGGGACTTGGGGTAAAATTTGTAATAGAAAGCTTTGTAAAGATCAATGCTGAGGAATTACCCATACATATGTTATACAAATAAAAAGCTTTAATAAAAAAGAACAAAAAAAGAACAAAAAAAAGAACATAAATTCCTTGAAGGCAGGGGACATTTTTCCTTTTGGTTTGTATTTGTATTCCTAGCACTAGCACTTATCACGGCAGGCACATGGCAATTACTTAATAAATGCTTTATTGATCTATATTTAAAAAAAAAAAGATAGTAGTAGAAGGTATTTAAGTGAAATGAGACAAGCAGCTCTTAGGATTTGGCCTGAAAATTATTTTTTAGTGAAATATGAGGCAAAATTCTCAGCTGAAAGAGTGGAGGGAGGGCAACTTATGGGAAATTTCAGGAAGGATTAAAAGTTTTGGGAAAACCATTGGGGTAAATGGGATTAGGGAGATTTAAAAGGATTATCTTGTTACTGGGAGAAACCAATTGATATTATGTAGTATAAATGTGTAATGGATCCAATCAGGGAATTCAGGTTACATTATTTTCTCCAGTTTCATTCAGCAACTCATAAGTAGGAAAAAATATGGTGGATGGTGAGAATACTCCAGAACTGAGGTTTGGCAGGTAGAGATCTTCAACGGGATCCTGACTTGGGAATTAACAGACAACTTAAAAAAAGAGGACAGAGTAGAATTGAACTCAAGATGGAGAAGGGAAGAGATTGTTGCTAGTAAAGGGATGATGGCCTGGGAAAGAACTAAATAGGTAAAGAAGTAGAAAATGAGGAAATGAAAAATTTGGGAGAATGAGGCTCTATATGGTCATTTATTTAATTTATAGCCCTCTTTTAGCTTAATCCTCCCCCTCTTTTTTTGTAATGTTAAGCTTCAAACCAGCTTTTATACTCCCCTCTTTCATCCTCATCAAGGAGTTTCTTAATTCCTCTTCACTTTGTCCCAACAGAATGATGTCCATCTGAGACTGTTAATAATTTTCCCACAATCCTTAATTCTGGATTTTGATTTGTCCAGACTGGCATCGCCCATGATATACTTTGTGTATAAGTTAAATAAATAAAGTGACAGTATAAAGTCTTGTCATACCCTTTTTCCAATCTTAAACCAATCTATTATTCTGGGTTTGATTCTAACTATTGCTTCTTGGTAATTTCCTCAGGAGATAAGTAAGATGGTCTAATTCTCCCATCTCTTGAGGACTTACCATGTTTTGTTGTGATCCACATAATCAAAGGGTTTAGTGTAGTTGATGAAGCAGAAGGAGTTGTTTTTCTGGAACTCCCCTGCTTTTTCTATAATCCAGTGAATGTTGGCAATTTGGTCTCTAGTTCCTTTGCCTCTTTGAAAACTAGTCTCCTCTTCCAGTAATTCTTGATTCAAATAATCCTGACACCCAAATAGAAGAATCTCAAGCATAATCTTGTTAACATGTGAAATGAGTGCATCGTTCAGTAATTTGAGCATTCTTTGGCATTAGGATGTAAACTAATCTTTTGCAATCCAGTGACCACTGGTGAATTTTCCAAATTTTGAATATTAAGTGCACATTGAGTGCAGAACTTAAACATCATCTTTTAGGAATTCCACCACCTCTACAAATCTTATTGTTAGGAATGTTTAAGGCCTACATGACTTTATTCTCTAGGATGTCTGGCTCCAGATCAATAACCACTGTATAATGATCATTGATCTTTCTTATATAATTATGCTATATAATCATACTACCTCTTCTTAATCTCTTCTGCTTTTGTTAAATCCCTACCATTTTTGTCTTTATCATTTTTACATGAAACATTCCACTGATATCTCTGATTTTCTTGAATAGATCTCTTGTCTTTCTCATCCTATTATTTTCTTCTGTTTCTTTGCATTACTCATTTAAGAAAACTTTCTTTTTTATTAAAGCTTTTTATTTTCAAAGCATATGCATGGATAAGTTTCAATATTCACCATAAATTCTTATGTTCCAATTTTTTTCTCTCCCTCTCACTGCCTTCCCTAGATGTCAAGTAATCCAATATATGTTAAATATGTGCAGTTCTTCTATATATATTTCCACAATTATCATGCTGCACAAGAAAAATCAGATCAAAAAGAAAAATAAATGAGAAAGAAAACTACAACAAAAAGAATGAAAATACTATATTGGGATCCCCCCTCATTTCCCACAGTCCTAAGAAAACTTTCTTATCTCTACTTAATATTCTCTGGAATTCTGCTTTGAGTTGGATATATCTTTCCCTTTTTCCTTACCTTTAACTTTTCTTTTTTCTTTAACTATTTGTAAAGCCTCATCACATTCATTTTTGCTTTCTTGGTCCTCTTTCCCTTTAGAATGTTTTTTTGTTGCTGCCTCCTGTACAATATTACAAAAATCTTTTATCCCCTTCAAAAATGACCAGACAAGCAACCTTTATTTTGTACTCCTTCAAAATGTATCTCTAGAATCAGAAATATTTGAGGGGACAGATATCTCTAAATTTAGTCTGATATCTCTTTTGGAGATATGCAAGACAAGGAACAAGAACTATCCATGGCCATTCTGCTCTTCTCAAGGAGAAAAATCACAATTTCCTTTGGAAAAAGTTTGAGCCATTTTAGAGAAATATCTATCCAGTCATTTCCAGGCTACACATGTATACATGTAAAAGAATTCATTTGGATATGCATGTCTTATAAGGTGATCCACAGTTAGCGGATGTGACCTGGATGAATATCTAGCAAAGGAGACTTTGTTGGAAGCACATTTAGAAAGGAAGGAGAAAAACCTGTCTGCCTCAGTTATCTTTGTAAAATGGAAATAATATCTATCTCCATTTAAACATTTTCACTTTCAAAATCCCATCATTATAAAGTGCTTTGCAAACCTTAAATCACTCTATAAATTGTAGCTATTATTATCATTATCATTACATATTTTCTACATTGCTTTTTTTTTTTTATTTGCAAAACATATGTATGGGTTAATTTTTCACATTAACCCTTACAAAGCTTTCTGTTACAAATTTCCCCCCCCCACTCCCTATCTCTCCCCTAGATGGCAGGATATCCACTACATGTTAAATATGTTAAAATACTTGACAAATCGAATATATGTATACATATTTCCACACTTATTGTTGTGCAAGAAAAATCATATCTACAAGAAAGAAAAATCAGATAAAGAAAACAATGCAAGGAAACATCAATCGAGAGCATGAAAATGTTATGTTGTGGTCCACATTTCACATCCCTCTCTCTGGGTGTATATGGCTTTCTTCAGTGAACAATTGGAAGTGGTTTGAAATATTCTTCCAAATGTGGGTCCCTTTCCTTCCTTTAAGATCTCTTTGGGAAATAGGCTTAATAGAAATGCTGCTGGATCAAAGGGTATGCACAGTTTGATAATTTTTTGAGCATAGCTTTCTATTCAATCTTGGTCTATACAATCAAGAAAACAGTAAATCAAGCCTGGATTTGTAGCATTTGCTGATTTTTGAAGTATAAATGCTCACACTAAAAATTCAACAGCCAGCTCTCCAGAACTGATTTTAACTGGTTGTAGTACACTCCTGGACATGATACCACATGAAAGGTCGGAGAAAGAAAGTCAGAAGCAGTAAAAGTCTACTGAGTCATCAGTTCTTCCTGCTCAGTGACCAATAGAGTTTATTATATAATTTCTTACACACCCAAGAATGGATTCACTTATGGCCAGTTGGAAACTCCCTACCTTTGTGCTCTGTGCTCTAACTAAAGCCTTATAGATTTTTAAGAGTTTATCTTATATCCTATTATAATGTAAAAGATATTAACATTCTTGGGTGAACTTTTAAATTAAGTATATTAAGTTTTCTAAATAGACAATTACATAATTTGCAAATAACTACATTTCCACTATTCTACCTAGATTTCTAACTTCCTAACTATATTTCTAGCTTTCTAGCTAAATTTCATTTTTCCCTAGATATTAAAAGGAGGTTGGAGCACAATTGCACTGAGGAACTTAATAAAAAAACATTTATTAAGTACTCACTGTGTGTTAGACACGGTGCTGATTGGTGAAAAAGAAAGATAAAAAGCAAGTGTGGCCGTTTTGAAGAATATTTCCTCCTCTTCTGTGGTTGTAGGGATGACTATAAGTAGTATCAAGTAACTGCAATTTTGGGTTGTTTTTTAAAATTTTAATAGTATTTTTTCCCAAATACAAGCAAAGGTAGTTTTTGGCATTTACCTTTGCAAAAACTTGTGTCCAAATTTTTCTCCCTCTCTTCACCCATCTCCCCATCCAAAACAGCAAGCAATCCATTATAGGTTAAACATGATCAATTCTTCTAAACATATTTCCATATTTGTCATGCTATGCCAAAAAATATATATGAAAAGGGCAAAAACACAAGGAGGGGAGCAAGCAAACAAACAACTACAAAAAAGAGTGAAAATACTATGCTTTGATCAACATTTGTGACAGCAATTTTGTAAAGAGACATTAAAAAAAAAACATCTGGAAGGAGCCAGAGTACTGATATATGTCATACTGCACTTTTTTAACCTTTGCCTTAACATCTTTCTTTTTTTTTTTTTTTTTAATTAAGGAAAAGAGATGTTTATTAGAGTGGTTTGCCATTACCTTCTGCAATTCATTTTACAAATGAGGAAACTGAGGCAAACAGGATTAAGTGACTTGTGAGGGTCACACAGCTAATCAGAGATGAGCTTTGAAATCATAACAAGTCTTACTCTATCCAATGCTCCACCTAGCTGCTTTCTTTTAAGCTCCTATATGAAAGGAAATAAGAAAATTATTCTTGTTATTCTGAACTTTTTTTGTTTCCTCCATGTAAACTGTTTTCTTAATGTTCTTTTCTTCATTTTTTTTTAATATAATAAGGTTCTGGCTCACTTTCCTAGCAAGAAACTGATTATATTACTATTCAGGGTTCTATGTGGGTAGCCTTGAAGGACTGAACATTTATTTCTCTAATGTTTTTGTTTCCTACCCACTCTCCCCACTTTTCTACCCAGTTTCTCCTTATCTTAGTTATCAGTGATTACCACTCTAGTTCCATTTAACTAATTAACATCAATTGGTTTTTACAAGGGGATATTTACTGAGAAGATATGGCTGAACTGAAGAAAAACATTTTCTCTAGACACTGGGGAGAGTACTACCCCAGTCCCCATGGAAAGTGGGCTCAGACTTAAAACATTTTCTGCTAGTATTGGTCTCACCAAGTTCACTTCCCAGATGCAGCATTATTACTGGATCAGTCTTCCTCTCAACCAGCACTGGGCAGGATCCCTCAGTTCATATCTCAGGGTGTCAATTCTAGGTCTGCTGGTTGGAAAAGTGAGCTTAGAGGCAGTTCCCTGACCTCTGGTGGTTCCCCATTCTGACTTTCAGAGTTCATAAGGTGAGAGAAAATAATTTATTTTGGACTCCTACTCTATTCCAGTCAGTATTAATCAATTTGATAGAATCATATCAAAGTTCTGTATATAAGGCCCCAGAGCTGTGAGCTGCAGATTCTAAGTTCACTTAATTAACTATAGGAAGTTAGCTAAAAGCCCTGCACCCTTGTTTTGCCTTCTCATTGTAACCAAGCTCAATGTATCAGAGATCATAACTACATGGAAAATCCCTCTGGGGCAGCTAGATGGCGCAGGGGATAGAACACCAGCCCTGAAGTCAGGAAGACCTGAGTTCAAATGTGGTCTCAGACACTTAACATTTCCTAGCTGTGTGACCCTGGGCAAGTCACTTAACCTCAATTGCCTCAGCGAAAAAAAAAAAATAATAATAATCCCCCAAAATATTTTTGTACCTCTGGACCAATCATTGACCAATAGGAACAGATGACCATCTTCAGACCACCTAGGTTACTGACTGTAACAGCTTGTACCTTCTACCCAAATTAAGGAGAAGCCTGTCCATCTTATGTGGAGATATTCCTTGCTTCACTCAACTTGTGTCCCTGCTCACATATTATTTTGCTTATTAAATGGAATTATTCTGTATTTGTTATAGCTGTTCTGGAATCACTAGATATCTAGCCCTATAAAAATAGCGCCCTGGAAGGAGGCATCTCAGATGGTAAGAAAGATCTGAGGTCCACTTCATTGGACCCTTTAATAAAGTGCCATTGATTCACACCTCTCCCTTAATCTCTGTAATTGTTGATGGGATAATTGTAATCTCCACATAAGGTAATAGCTATTACCAATATTTTTTTCTTCTAAAATAGGGCACAATGTATACAACAGAGACAGGAGCAACAGTATGGCCATGTACACTTAGACCACAATGCAGTAGCCCCTCAAATAATCAGATTGATTCTGTATTATCTTTTAATTGATCCTATTTAGTTTCAGTTAATTAATTTTGTCCTATAATTGCTTGTCACAATTCTTTGCTTCTGAATAGAAATTCAGCTGGCTTCTAATGAAGTAAGTTTTGATATCTAGTTCTCCTCTAATCATTGTTATATTTTTTGCCTCAAGGAAATCTAGTATTGTTGAGGGATGCAGATGGAAGGGGGAGGGGATGTCTAATCTAATATTTTTACCAAGCTATTCTTCAAAGATGTCTGGATTGCTTTCCAAAGAAGTCGTCTACTATCTCTAACCCTGAAGGTAGACTCAAGTTAATGAACATTTCTTAAGTCACAGGAAGAAAAAAAAGGGTTTGTTGCTAGCCTCTCATTCCCAAATAATCATATTATCTCCTTTTCCTCAACTCTATAATCAATTATGTTGATTTTACTATACATGATGTAGGGCTCTCTTAACCAATCATAACCTCTTCCCTACTTATGAAGTCCTGTTCTTTGTTCTGTGCTCCCCAAAACATAAAAGAGAGTTGTCTCCCTCATTCTGGATCTCAGCTTTGCCTAAGAACTGAGATCCTATTTATTGGTAAATTTATGCTTTGCTGATAAATTAATTGTGCTTGAAACTTTAGGTGTTGGTTTACCTTATTTTGACTATAACACCCCAATGGGAAGATAAAAGCCCAAGATCTCTTTCTCTACTAAGAACTTTTAGCAACTCTTGTCTATTTACTAGGATACATTCAGGCAGGAATGGAGATTATTTTAATTGGTTAGTGCCTTTGAGGAAGAAACCAGTCTAGCTCAGGACTTTGCCAACCATCCTTCCTTTGTCTTTTCTCTCTACTCCTAATGCCTCCTTCTTCCAAGAGTGACTTCCTCATGGTCCTCCAATTCTTTTTTCTGAGTTTTAATAGTACTTTATTTTTCTAAATACATGTAAAGATAGTTTTCAACATTCATGTTTGTAAAACTTTGTGTTCCAAATTTTTCTCCCTCCTCTATCTCCCTCCCCTCTCTCCTCCCTAAGATAGCAAGCAATCTGGCATAGGCTAAATATGTGCAATTCTTTAAAACATTTTTATATTTGTCATATTGTATAAGAAAAATCAAATCAAAAGAGAAAAAGCTATAAGAGAAAAACAACAACAATAACAAAGGTGAAAATACTATGCTTTTATCTATATTCAATCTCCATAGTTCTCTCTCTCTTAACAGAGAAGGCATTTTCCATCCCAAGTCTATTGGAATTGCCTTGAATCACCATATTGTTGAGGAGCCAAGTCTATCACAGTTGATTATCACATAACCTTGTTGTTATTGTGTACAATGTTCTCTTGGATCTACTCCCTTCACTTAGTATGGTTCATGTTAATTTTTCCAGGCTTTTCTGAAATCAGTTTGCTCATCATTTCTTATACAACAGTAACATTCTATTACAGTCATATACCATAATTTATTCAGCCATTCCCCAGTTTATGGGCTTCCACTCAATTTCAAGTTTCTTGCCATGCGGTTCCTTTCTCCTATTTTATGATCTCTTTAAGATACAAACTTGGTAAAGACACTGCTGGAGCAAAGGGTAAGCACAGTTTGATAGTTTGATAGGGCATAGTTCCAAACTGCTCTCCAGAATAGTTGGATCACCAACAATGCAATAGTGTCCTAGTTTTCTCACATCCCCTCCAACATTTATCATTATCTTTTGCTGTCATTTTAGCCAATCTGAAAGGTGTGAAGTGGTCCCTCAGAGTTGTCTTAATTTGCATTTCTCTAATCAATAATGATTTGGAGCATTTTTTCATATGACTTCCTTCATCTGAAAATTATTCATATCCTTTGACCATTTATCAATTGGGAAATTGCTTGGTTTTTTGTAAATTTTCTTGTAAATCTATATATTTTAGAAATGAGGCCTTTATCAGAAACACTAGCTATAAAAATTTTTCCCAATATTCTATCTCCTTTTTAATCTTGTCTGCATTGGCTTTGTTTGTGCAAAAACATTTTGATTTAATGTAATCAAAATTTCCATTTTGCATTTCATATTGTTCTCTAGTTCTTCTTTGGCCATAAATTCCTCTCTTCTCACAGATCTAACAGGTAGCTTAATCATTATTCTCCTAATTTGCTTATAATATTACCCTTTATGTCTAAATCAAGAACCAATTTTGACCTTATCTTGGTATAAAGTATTAGATGTTGGTAAGTGTCTAGTTTCTGCCCTACTATTTTCCAATTTTCCCAGCAATTTTTATCAAATAGTGAGTTCTTTTCCCAGAAGCTTGAGTCTTTGGGCTTATCAAACACTAGATTACTATAGTCATTGACTATTGTGTCTTAAGAACCTAACTTATTCTACTGATCCCCTATTCTATTTCTTAGCTAGTACCAAATGGTTTTGATGGATGTTTCCTTGTACTATAGATTTAGGTCTGGTACAGCTAGCTGTTCCCTCTGCCCCCCAGTTCTAAAGAAGAGCTCAAACTAGCCTTATTTCATTCTCTAAACTTACCATTAGGCTCTTGCTCCAATACCTTCCTCTTATGTTGCCCCTTTTGTATGTTGTCTTCCCAAATTAAAATATAAATTCTTTGGGCTAGGGACTGCCTTTCTTTTTGCTTGGGTTAGTATCCCCCAGTGCTTATCATAGAACCTGGCTTACAGTAAGTGCTTAATAAATGCTAGTTGAATTGACTACCTTTTTAAATGTACCCCAGTTCTTGCCATACTGTTCTCAGTCTTCATGTTGTCTGAAGGTTTCAGCTGTCTCTCCTGGTGCAGTCCCAAATTAAATGGAGTTGCTGGAATTTTGTTTTATCTAGCATTTTTCTTTATTATTCAAGGTTTTCTCAGGGAGCTAGGTTTATTTAGAATTTTTTATGAGTCTCTTTCTTTGCTCAAAGTCCATGTTAGAATGATTTGAAGGGAAATGAAGTGTTATAATAGGGGAATCAAAGCAATAATGTGGTATGTAAAGGAATGAGTAAGATGATGGATACATTTGGGAGCAACCCAAGAGAGAGATTGACTGAGTGAAAAGTAAAAGAGGAGTGAGAGTGGAAACTAGTGAAAACAGTGTAGGCATGTGACTGAACAGCACAGATCACCAGCAGGAAGATAACCTCAAATGAGTGGGTGAGGGCTCCAGTGCAGAAAAAGGGAGAGCAGTTCTAGATTTCTTTTTTTTTTTATTAAAGTTTTTTATTTGCAAAACATATGCATGGGTAATTTTTCAACATTGACCCTTGCAAACCTTAAAAATTTGTTACAAATTTTTTTTTACAAATTTCCCCCCCTACCTCCCACACCCTCCCCTGGATGACAGGAAGTCTAATACATGTTAATTATGTTAAAATACTTGACAAACCGAATATGTGTATATATATTTATACAGTTATCTTGCTGTACAAGAAAAATCATATCTACAAGGAAAAAAAATCTGAGAAGGAAAACATAATGCAAGCAAACATCAATAGAGAGCATGAAAATGTTATGTTGTGGTCCACACTCAGTTCTCACAGGCCTCTCTCTGGATGTATATGGCTTTCTTCATCACTGAACAATTGGAACTGGTTTGAAATATTTCATTGTTGAAGAGAACCATGTCCATCAGAATTGATCATCGTATAGTCTTGTTGTTGCCATGTAGAATGATCTCCTGGTTCTGCTCATTTCACTCAGCATCAGTTCATGCAAGTCTCCAGACCTCTCTGAAATCATCCTGCTGGTCGTTTCTCACAGAACAATAATATTCCATAACATTCATATGCCATAATTTGTTCAGCCATTCTCCAATTGATGGATATCCATTCAGTTTCCAGTTTCTAGCCACTACAGAAAGGGCTGCCACAAACATTTTTTCACATGTGGGGCCCTTTCCTTCCTTTAAGATCTCTTTGGGATGCAGGCCCAATAGAAACACTGCTGGGTCAAAGGGTATGCACAGTTTGATAACTTTTTGAGCATAGTTCCAGATTGCTCTCCAGAATGGTTAGATCTGTTCACAGTTACACCAACAATGTATTAGTGCCCCAGCTTTCCCACATCCCCTCCAACATTCATCATTAACTTTTCCTGTCATTTTAGCTAATCTGACAGGTGTGTAGTGGTACCTCAGAGTTGTCTAAATTTGCATTTCTCTGATCAATAGTGATTTGGAGCACCTTTTCATATGACTAGAAATCGTTTTAATTTCATCATCTGAAAATTGTCTGTTCATATTCTTTGACCATTTATCGATTGGAGAGTGGCTTGCAGTTCTAGATTTCTTGTTGAAATTCAACAAGATTTACCCTGAGTAATGTTACTATTAGCTACTCTATCAAATTATAGCCCTGTCTATTTTCAGAGGAAATAAGAAGAGACCCAAATTCTTCTGAGTTAGTTTAATCAAGCCTTTAAGACATATTTTATAACAACAACAATTATGTTTACATAGGAAATCCCAAAAGTCTGAGTACAGTTTTAAGCCTTAATAAGTTTAAAACTGCATTAAAAATTTTGGAACATCATGTATAATACTTTATAAATTCAAGGTAATTAGGCGACACTGGAATAGAATGCTAGATTTGAAATCAAGAATCTTGTCTTGGGGCAGCTAGGTGGCACAGTGGATAGAGCACCAGCCCTGAAGTCAGGAGGACCTGAGTTCAAATATGGTCTCAGACACTTAATATTCCCTACCTGTGTGACCCTGAGCAAATCAGTTAACCCCAAATGCCTCAGCAAAAAAAAAAAAAAAAAAAAAATCTTGCCTTGGATATTTATTTAGCTATGGGACTCTTAGACAAGTCATTTAACATTACTCATAGTATAAAATCCTACCCAACATCTTGGATTGTTGTGAAAGTCAAATTAGATGATTTATGTAAAGGACTTTGCAAGTTCTGAAGCACTATAGAAATGCTACTTAGTAACAGAGAGCTTGAAGGTTTCCAAAGCAAGTTTCACATATTATCTCATTTTCCATATATTGTAGCCTTAGTTTCTAGGAAACTGGAAGGGGTTATACTTGCCTGAAAGGTAACTTTGACAGAGGATTATAAAAGAAGAGATTTAGAGTTGGAAGGAATCCCGGAGACCATCTAGTCCAATCACATTATTTTACAGATTTTACAAAGGAAGCTAAAATTGGAGAGGTTAAATTTGCCCAAGGTCATTCAGGTAGCAATTATCAGAGCCAGAATTTGAATGCAAATTAAATTTAAATGCTTAAAAAAAAACAAACAAACAATATTTTATTTTTCCCCAATTACATATAAAATAATTTTTAACATTAATTTTTAAAATTTGAGTTCCAAATTCTCTTCCTTACTATTGAGAAGGCAAGCAATTCAGTATAATTTACACATGTAAAGTCATGTAAAACATATTTCCATATTGGTCATGTTATAAAAGAAAACAGATCTCTCCTTTCCCCCTGGAAAAAAAAAAAACTCATAAGAAAAATAAAGTTTAAAAAGTATGCTTCAATCTGTATTCAGACACCAACAGTTCTTCCTCTGAGGATGGATAGCATTTTTCATCATTAAATCCTTCAGAGTTGTCTTGGGTCACTGTATTGCTGAGAATAGCAAAGTCATTCATAGCTGATCATTTTTACAATATTGCTGTTACTTTGTACATAATACATTTCACTTTGTATTAGCTCATGTAAGTCTTTTAAAATTTTTCTGAGAGCTTCCTGTTCATTTTCTTATAACACAAAAGTATTCCATTATAATCACCTACTTCAATTTGCGCAGTCATTTCCCAATTAACAGGCATCCCTCAATTTCCACATTACCCTCATCCTTTCTATCTTCCATTCAAGTATTTATTAGGCATTTGTTATATGCCAGATACTGTACTAGGTATCAGTTAAAATCAAAGGATTTGGGGATTGTAGTTTTAGTGCTAAATATTAGGCAGTGCTTGAGCTGTATTTTATCTGTTGATAACCATTTGGTGCTGAGAGGAAACTGTCTTGGCACTTTAAAAAAAATAGTATTTTATTTTTCCAAATACACGTAAAGATAGTTTTCAAAATTCATTTTTGTAAAACTCTGTGTTTGAAATTTTTCTTCCTGCCTCTGTTATCTCCCCCTTCCCCAAGACAGCAAGCAATCTGATATAGGTTAAATATGTACAATTCTTTTAAACATATTTCCGTATTTGTCGTGTTGTGCAAGAAATATGAGATCAAAAGGGAAAAACCACAAGAAAGAAAAAAACAACAAAACAATCAAACACCAACAACAAAAAGGTGAAAATACATTCAGTCTCTATAGTTCTCTCTGAATGCAGATGGCATTTTTCATCCCAAGTCTATTAGAATTGCCTTGAATCACCAAACTATTGAGAAGAGCCAAATCCATCAGAGTTGATCATCACAAAATCTTGTTGTGTACAATGTTCTCTTGGTTCTATTCATTTCACTCAGCAGTAGTTCCTATAATTCTCTCCAGACTTTTCTGAAATCAGACTGCTCATCATTTCTTATACAATAATCATTTTCCATTACATGCATATACCATAACTTATTCAGACATTCCCCAGTTTTTGTACATCCACTCAATTTCCAGTTCCTTGTGTCTTGACACTTTTAATTAAGGCTTAGAGACAACCTGCCCTATACCACCAGAAGGGTTTTATGTTTATCTTTGTTCAACTGATCATCATAAGAGAAAGTCTTAACCCTGGGGCAAAGGGCTCAGAGGAGTTTGATAAGCCTTACTGCTAAGTCCAGATCCTATGAAGTAAGGAGACCCTGGCCCTACCAAGTACATTATGATCTATCTTTTTTCCCATCAGAAGAAATTCCAGATTGGAAAGAGGAACGAGAGAAGCTTTTGAGAGATGGGAAATAGCCGCTAGAGGTCAGACAAGGACTTTAATTTGCAATAATTTCCCAGCCCCGGGTTTCTCAAATGGTAAAAAGGGGATACTTTATCTCTAAGAAATAAAGCAACAAACCAACAACACAGCTCAAAGAGAAAATCTGAGAATTATATGAAAAAAAAGCCAACCCTAAGAGTCTGGATACCATATTACAGGAAATCATACAAGAAAAATTGCCCAGAAATAATCAACATAGAAAATATGAACAAAAGATTAAGACTTATATGGTATGTTTTGGTTTTTTTGTTTTTTTTGTTTTTTTAATGACATCCTAAATAAAGAGTGGGGCAAAGTCTAGTAAAAGGCTGGTACCAGTGCCTGGATGGAGAAAGACTGAGAACACAGACAAGGGGCTGTATACTACCTTGATCAGAGCCTCTGGCTCCAGTTTGTATATTAGAAGGACCAGGCTTCAATTACCAGACCAGGCATGGTCTGAGTGCATGCTGTCTGGATACCTTGGAGGTACATCTCACTTTTTCCTGTCTTTCCCTTTTCTCCCTCAAACCACGTTTACACATCTTGAGAGTTAACTAATGCCCTATGAGATATAATTCAACCTCTGGCAATTCAGATCTCTGGACTGTTCCCCAACTACTATGCTAACCTATTATTTGAACAAAAATGTTGCCCTCTATTATCATAGGACCCCCAATCAACTTGTACCTATGGCTAGTAAACTTGCACTTCCTATTCTCCTAATCCCAGCAAATCAGCCCTTCCTGGATTTCCTGCTTCTTCTCCACTTATTCTTATCCCCATCCAGTTCAATTAAACCATTTACTAGTTTGTTTTCCCTTTTGACCTCTATTGTGTGTTATGGAAACCCTGCTCAGTCGTTAACAAACTCCCTTTAATTCTCTATCTCATTTTTCCCCCCACATACTTTCCATCTTCTTGTGCTCAAAGAAACCTGATTTGTTCTGGAAAACAATGGATCACTACCTACTCTTTCTAATGCTGGTTGTTCATTCTCTAGTGTTATCTGATATAAAAACTGGGCCAACAAGGGGAGTTGGAATATTCTCTGCTTCTCACTCCAAATTCTGGACTCTTCCTCTGCCCATTCACTTACAAACCTTTCTTCCTTTGAGATCCATTTTCACCATATTCTTCTATATCATTCAGTTCATACTATTTATCTAATTTATCAGTCTCTGAGTCACTCTTCTCCCAGTCTCAAAGAGTTCCATACCTGGTTCACAGTCTTCCCCTGTTACACATCACTATTTCTGTTTATGTGTTGATGTCCTTTCAGTTACCCCTCAAATATAATGTCCTTTCAATCTCCATAACTCCTGTGACCTACAGATTTACTCCTGCAAATTTCTCAGTATGTAGCATATTCTATATCTCCCAGCTTCTTAAACTGTGGATTCACATCTGAATATGAGGGTCACAAATTTATGATTTATTATCAGTGAAATTTAGTTTATATATATAGGATTTCATATCTGAATATGGGGGTCACAAATTTATGATTTATTAACAATAAAATTTAGTTTGTATACCTATTTTATATATCTCTATACCCAGAGTCACATAAAAATTTCTCAAGAAAAAGAGGTTGTGAATGAAAAAAAAATTTTTTTTTTTAATTTGCAAAACATATGTATGGGTAATTCTTCAACATTAACCCTTACAAAGCTTTCTGTTAGAAATTTTTCCTCCCTACTCCCTACCCCTCCCCTAGATGGCAGGATATCCACTATATATTAATTATGTTAAAATACTTGACAAATTTAATGTATGTATACATATTTCCACACTTATTGTTGTGCAAGAAAAATCTTATCTACAAGAAAGAAAAATCAGATAAAGGAAACACAATGCAAGCAAACATCAATCGAGAGCATGAAAATGTTATGTTGTGGTCCACATTTCACATCCCTCTCTCTGGGTGTATATGGCTTTCTTCAGTGAACAATTGGAAGTGGTTTGAAACATTTGAATGAAAAAATTTTAAGAAGCCTTGCCATAACTGGGCCACTTCCATAATTATGAACTCAGAAACTGCTCTTTATAATCACATTTCTTCTTTTTCCACTTTTCCACTTTATCTTACTTTTTCTGAAATGATTATGTACTCTTTATCCTCTGACTATAACCTTTATCTCCTCTTACCTTCCTTTCCATCCTTTGATTTAGCCTTATTTTCTTTTCTTCAAAATTATGATCCAATAAGTGACATATTCTCCCCAACTAATATCTTTTCCCCTTGTCCTATGAATATAGGACTATTCTTAATCTCCCATATTTTTATTCTCTGATCATGTTACCAAGTTGCTAAATACAGCTAGAGGAAGTCACCCCTCCATACTAACTAGATCCTTTATAAATTGGTCAAAATTTATCTTAGTTGATTCCTCACCACAGTAATTCAAAATTAACTTTTTGGTGGCAATGGGGTCAAGTAACTTGCACAGGATCATGCAGTTAGTAAGTGTCTCCATTGTGCTATCTACCTATCTCCCCCTGTCTTTTCCAGGAATTTGCTTAAACTTCCCCTCTTTAAATTAGGAGGATTATTCCTTATAGCAACTAAAGTCAGGGCTCTCTAAAAAAATTTTGTTATATTTTCATGATCTCTATTGACATTTGCTTGCATTGTGTTGCCTTTCTCTGATTCTTTTTTTTTCTTGTAGATAGGATTTTTCTTGCATAACTTCTCAAGCATTTCAACATTATTAACATGTAGTGGACTTCCTGCCATCTAGGGGAGGGGAGGGAACTGGGGGTAAAATTTGTATTGGAAAGCTTTGTAAAGATCAAGGTTGGGGAACTACCCATACATATGTTATACAAATAAAAAGCTTAAAATAAAAAAAAGAAAAAAAAAAAAGAAAAGAACCAGAAAAAAAAATTTTGTTATATATATATTTTACCATGCTTAACAAATATTCGATTACTTGCCATCTAGGGGAAGGGGTGAGAGGAAGTGAGGGGAAATTAGAACACAAAGTTTTACAAGGATCAGTGTTGAAAAATTACCCATGCATAAGTTTTGAAAATAAAAAGCTTTAATAATTTTTTTTTGTTAAGTCCTTTCAGTTGTTTCCTAATTTTCCCAACACTTGGAGTTTTCCTGACAAAAGATGAGTCTTCCTGACTCCATCCACTGTACCATGACATTTGTCAACAAATGCTTCTCCAAATATCAATTGTGAGATAATTCAACATTTAAACTAGCGAAAGTAAAATGGAAGAAACCCATACACAAGTTTTACTTGTCCAAAGGAGATTTGTTAAAGGATATTTATTACAACCATTTGGAGGTGAGAATAAAATATGTAGGGTCTCCCAAATTGTTTCCAATAGAGTGATAGTGGCAGTGCCCCAGTTTGTGTCTGTAGTGTGGCAACTCAGCAAAAAGCTTATCCATTTTCCTTTTTGGCACAGAAAAAGTCCCAGATTTAATGTATGTTAGGGATGCCCCAAACTTCTCAGAAGTTCCAGGATGGGGATTGAGCAGAGCAAGGTGTTATCTGCTATATCCACTTCCAAATCCACACTTCAGGATCTCTGGGTCCAATAATTATAACTGAATGGAATGAGAATATGACATAGAAATGTTTCACAATTTACTCAAGATTATTTAACGTAGGAGTTGTGGACGGTTTTATCTAGGATGCCAGGTGCTATTAGATCATTTGGCTCCAGATGGACACACCAATGAATTTATGTCTGCGCAAAGATGGAAGACCTTTTCACCTAGTTTTATGGGTAAAATAAGAAGAGAGAAACAAGTAACCATTGCAAAATACTAGTTAATTGATATGGTTATGAATTGTCCTAGATAGTTCTGGAAGAATACAAAGAGGCTAACCTCAGATGTTTTCTCAAGAGAGAACCAAAGACCTTTTTTTTTGGACTAGAGGAGAGTTTATGAGATTTTTTTTTTTCCATTGGGATTCTTTACATATGAAATGTAGATCAAGTTTCATGGGAGAGGTTTAATATCCTTCCCAGTACACAACAATCCTAACAAAAGGGAGAAAATGTAATGTAGCTATGAATAAATATGTATATATTCTCTCTCAATCAATACTGAATCACATATTCATCTGAGAGAAGATGGTACTTGCAGTTGTAAAATTCTAAGAAGCAAACCTATCTTTATTCACAGAATAAGAAAGGTTCTGGAAACTCCAAGTCAGACACTACCAAATGAATCAAGGCATTCAGAGTTTAAAAGATCCAACAACAATCTCTCATCCTCAATCTCTATCTTGACTCTTACCCCACTCTTTACAGACATGTTCGTGTCTCCCACATCCTTAAAAAAAAAACAACCCTCACTTGACCCTCCATCTCCTGAGGGTATCATTTTCTCTGTGTCCTCTTTTTTTCTGCCAAACTCCTGGGAAGAATTTTTATTCATTACCTTCAGTTTACCTCCCACTCACTTCTCAGTTCTTTTAATCTAGTTCTCTAGCACCACTTGATTGAAACTTCTCTTACTAATACAGTTAAAATTCGAAGGGAAATAGTTAACTGTGAAAAATCTTTGCAAAAATATAATAAAATATCCAAGATATCTATGGGCCTGATTCAAATCTATGTGAACATTCCTCAATGGATAATTTGAACAGATAATTCTCTCTCCCTCTCCCTCTCCCACTCCCTCTCTCTCTCCCAATCCCTCTCTCTCTCTCTCCCTCTCTCTTTCCCCCCCCCCCCCCCCGTCTCTGTCTCTGTCTCTCTCCCCCTCTCTCTTTTCCTCTCCCTTTCTCTCTCCCTCTCTTCCTTCTTCTCCCTCTCCTCCACTCTCTCTTCCTCCCTCCCCTTGCCTCCCTCTCTTTTCCTTTTCCTCTCTTCCTTCTTCTCCCTCTCTTTCCCCCTCTCCCTTTCTCTCTTTTTCTCTCCACTCTCCTCTCTTTCTCCCCATCTGCCCTACCCCACTTCTCTTTGGATACAATCAGGATTAAGTGACTTGCCCAGAATCAAACAGCTACTAAGTGTCCCAGACTGAATTTGAATTCAAGTCCTCTAGACTAGAGCCAGTGTTCACTCCACTGTACCATCTAGCTGCCCTGAATAGATGGTTCTCATAAGAAGAAAATCCAAGCTATGGAGATGTTTGAAAAAAATATTCCAAATTACTAATAGAATAAAAAGATTGAATTATGCCTGGGTTTTTTGTTGTTGGTGGTGATGGTTTTAGTTAGTTTGTTTTTTTATGCTGAGGCAATTGGGGATAAGTGACTTGGTTAAAGTCACACAGCTAGGAAGTGTTAAGTGTCTGAGGCCAGATTTGAACTCCTGGTTTTGTATTTTTTTAAAAGGATGAATAAATAATGTACATAAAAGAACAGGGGAAGTCAACAGGAAACACAGATAATTAATGCAACTTTGAAAATATTCTATATCATGTTCTGCTTTATATATGGAAATAATTGCTTTATGTTTGTTAAGTTCAGAATTTAAAAAAAAAAAAAGATTCTTCTTTTCTAAACTTGCCAGTAACACTATTGCCAAAGGTTTTCTTTGTCCTATTTCTCTTTCACTTCTGTGAAACTTTGATATTTCAGACAACCCCTACTTTTGGATATTCTCTTCTATACTTGGCTTCCATGATATTCCTTTCTTTGGGCTGTATGCCTACTTGTTGATGACTCCTTTTCGTTCTCTTTTGCTGGCATCATCCATTTCCCATATTCTTTACTTGGATGTTCCTCATGCCTGGAATGATTTTCTTCCTTCCTCTGTTTTGACTTCTTGGTTTCCTTCAAATGCCAACTAGAAATTCTGGAAGAAATGAAGGAAGAATTTTTTTTTTAAGTTTTAAAATATCTTTATAAATGAAATTAAGAGTGATGGAGGGAAAATACAGAAAAGAAATGAAAACTATGGAATAAAGCATTGGAAAGAAAATTACAGTTGGCTCAGGAAATACAAAACCTTGCCCAAGCAACAAACTTTCTAAAAATTCAAATGGACCAAATAGAAGCCTACATCTTAATGAGACCAAAAAAAATATTGAAACCATCTAGAGACTAAAAAAAATAGAAGATGGAAAATATTGCATAACAAAAGGCAAAACAAAAACTGGCCTGAAAAACAGATAAATGAGAAAAAAATTTAAGAATCTTTGAATTATGCAAATGCCCTGACAACAACAGCAAAAAAGGAATCTAAACATCTTATTCAAGAAATCTAAAAGAAAACTGTCCAGATCACAGAATCAAAGGATACTTTATCCAATCTATCATCCAATTGCTTCTATATTAATTTGGCAATTAGATGGAAGATGGAACTAGAGAGGGGAATGATTTGAGACAGGAAAACCAATTAAGAGCCGTCTTCAATAGTCTAGGCATGAATACAAGGATAGAATGATAGCCGGAGAATAGAAATGCATGACAAATACAAAATTCATTATGAAATCCAGGAGATTCGGCAACTGATTAGATAAGGGGGGAGGGGTAAGGGAAATTGAAGAATCAAAGATAAAAATCTGGAAATCTGGAAGGATGGTGGCACCTTCTACAGAAATAATGAAGTTGTGGATAGTGCACCAGCCCTGAAGTCAGAACCTAAGTCCAAATCTGGTCTCAAATACTTGACCCTGGGCAAGTCACTTAACCCCAATTGCCTCAGCAAAATAATAATAATAATAATAATAATAATAATAATAATAATAATAATGAAATTAAAAAGGAGAGAGGGGAGTTGCTTTGAGGGAAAGATTCAATCCTATCCCTACTTTAGAATGCTAATTTTGAGATGTCTAGAGCCCAGCTTCTTGAAACTGTGGTTTGAAAACCCATAACTGAATGTGGGGATTGCAAACTTATGATTTATTATCAATAAATATTTGATTTGTATACTTATTTTATATACCTATGTACTTAGAGTCATATAAAAAAAATTTAGCAGAAATCGGTCAATAATGGAAAAAGTTTAAGAAGCCCTCGTTTTGAGGATGTCCAATTAAATGGGAAATGTCCAACAGGAAGTGGAGTTCAGGAAATGGAGCAAGCAATTAGATTAGGACTGGCCATAGGGATCTGGGAGTCATCTGCATCAGAAAGGTGTTCTTTCAATAATGTTTTCTTTCCCATTATTGTAATCATGTAAATTAATTTTTTTTGGTTCTGCTCAATCTCTTTGCAGAGGTTCATATATGTCCATTCCCAAGCTTCTCCAATTTCCTCACACTGATTCTATCTTTTGTAAGGATAATGTCCAGTAATAATATTCATACAACACTCTGTCCCCAGATTTCCTAAGAAGGGTTAAGAAAATAAGGTTTCTTTCAGAGGGCATTAAAAAGGATACAGCACTCCCTAGGAGATATCAGTATAATATACTCACTCTGATTGTTCCCACTGTAACTACTCCAGTGGTGGGATGAGGAGGCAAGTTTGTCTGCTGATTGAAAGAGACTGAGAGAGAAATGGTAGTACTTCAAGATATCAAAAACTAAAATCTTGGGGGTACAAAGTCAGAGATGGAAGAGGGTTACTAGGGGAAGAGGGAAAGGATGGTAGTTATTTCCATGTAGCATCCATCACTGAGGTCACTTGCCCTGCTCCACAGGTGATAAGCTGGTCACGCTTTTGGCACATTTGAAGTCCTGACATGCTCCAGTTCACTTCTGAGTTCATGCCCTGTGCTGAGAGGAAGGGGAAGAGCCAAATCTTGGGTTCAGAATTCATAAATCTTCACCTACTGACTGCCACTACCAGCAGATGTGAGTCAAACATCAGGTGGGAACTATGCCCTCCACATCCCATCTACAGGCAGGACCTGTCAATTCTAACTTGGGAACAACTTTCCCATGCATTCCCTGCTCTCTTCTGACACTTCCACGTGGTGCAATCCCTTATCATTTCACCTCTGGACTATTGCAATGAGCTTCAGGTTCCCAGCTCCCCATCCCTACCTCTGCCTAAAGTCTCTCCTCATCTTAGTCAGTCAGTAGTCAAATTGATCTTCTCAAAACCCAAGTCTGACCATGTCACTTCCCTTATTTCATAAACTCTAGAGGTTTACTATCACCTCCAGAACCAAATATAAAATCCTCCATTTTGTTTCCACTTAAAGTCCTTTATACTCTGCCCTAATCCCATCTTTCCAATCCTTTTGCATTAATGGTGTCAAACTCAAACAGAAATGGGAATCCCCAAACCTTACATAAAGATCTATTGACTTAGAAAACCTCAACATTATTTTTAATTAATTAATTTCTAATATACATTGCTTTATGAATCATGTTGGTAGAGAAAAATCAGAACAAAAGGAAAAAAAACATGGAAAGGGGGGAAAAAACAAAAAAGAAGCGAACATAGTATGTGTTGATTTACATTCAATCTCCACAGTTCTTTTTCTGGGTGCAGATGACATTTTCTGTCCAAAGTCTATGGGATTGCCTTGGAAAACCTCAACAATATTTATGTTCTATTGCATTTTTATTTATTTTGTTAAATATTTCTCAATAACATATTAATCTGATTCTCTACATTCAGTAGTGGCCAGCAACATGTTCAATACTTCTGTCTTTTACTTTTCTAATACCTATTTTTTTTACATGAAAATTTTTTTACTATGACAAAAACATCATACAATTTTTATGATCTTGGTCTTTCCTGCTTGCCTTTGTACAAGGCTAGAAGAGAAACATTTGCAACTTTTACAGCCTTGGAACAGATATCACCAATAACATGATCTTTTCAATCAAACCCAACAACCCAAACTCCATCATTTCCCTCCACAAAATTCAAGCAGCCATGGGGACAGCTAGGTGGCATAGTGGATAGAGCACCAGCCCTGGAGTCAGGAAGACCTGAGCTCAAATCTGGTCTCAGACACTTAATACTTCCTAGCTGTGTGACCCTGGGCAAGTCACTTAACCCCAATTGCCTCAGCAAAAAAAAAAAGGAAAAAAAATTCAAGCAGCTATCATTGGCTCACTATGTCCCCATTAGTGGCCAACAATGTGTTCAATACTTCTATCTTTTACTTTTCTAACACTTTTTTTATCTTAAAATTTTTTACTATGACAAAGACATCATACAATGTTTATTTCTTTCTTCATCCCATTTTACAGATGAGATAACTGAGGCAAATAGGGCTAAGTGACTTGTCTAGGATAACCCAGCTAGCTAGTAAGTGTCTGACACCCTATTTGAACTCTGGAAGATGTCTCCATCTCCCAAGTTCATTATTCTATCCATTGTGCCACCTAATTGCCTATGATTATCTCTGTTATTAATTATCTCTCATTAATCCTGTAAGTACCCCATTTATACATAGTTGCTTGCCAGTTGACTCCCCTCAATAAACTATGAGCTCCACAAGGGTAGGAACCATCTTTTGACTTTCTTGGTATTCCCAGTGCTTAGGAGTGTACCATGCACACAGTAAGCATTTAATAATTGTTGACTAAGTGACTGACTGACTATTGCCTATATTTTGCCTCCTGCTCACAGGAAAACCAGCCTTACAAAACTAAGAAATCTTAAAATGTCCCTCCCTCACCCTGCTTTTTTTTTTTTTTAAGAACTCCTAGGCTTCAGGAGGTTTAGAGATGTGCAGCTATGTAGTTTTTTTTATGAATTTTAGTAAGAGTTGCATACTGCATTATACAGGGTATTTCCCAAAATTTTGGGATAGTTTTAAGGGACAAGAATTTTAAAATGAGACACTTTGTATATTGATTATTTTTATTGTTTATATGTCAAGATGAAAACATTCTATATAGTTAAATATGTTTGGTCTATTCCTGATGTAAGGCAGTTGACTCCATTATCCCAAAGTCATATGTCTGTAAAATCAATTTAGGAAGGAAGAGGAGGTCTTAGAATAAGGGGATTAGAATTAATTTTGACTGGAAAAAATTCACCTTAATCTATACGTCCTAACCCAAAGAGTTGATGTAGGGTGGGGAGGTCTCAGAAGGAAGAGAAAGGAAAAGGAAGAGAGAAGGAAAGAAGAGAGGGAGAGGAAAAAGGGGGACAAGGGGAGAAGGAGTAGAAGGAAGAAAGGGAGAGAGGAGTGGAGAGTGAAACGGGGAGAGAAGGAAGAAAGGTATGGAAGAGAAAAATAAAATTATCTACTTTAAAAATCAAAGAGCTCTGGGGCAGCTAGGTGGCGCAGTGGATAGAGCACCAACCCTGAAGTCAGGAGAACCTGAGTTCAAATCAGATCTCAGACACTTAACATTCCCTAGCTGTGTGACTCTGGGCAAGTCACTTAACCCCAATTGCCTCAGCAAAAAGCAAAAAAAAAAAAAAAAAAAATCAAAGAGCTCTGTGATTCCCTGAGATCATAGTCCAGCAGCCTTTCGAGGAGACTTTTTCTGACTCTGAGGGTTGTTAAGGGAAGTAGAAAATGTAGGAATCAGGAACTACACAGGATTTTCTCTACTCTCGATTTCTCCCTTTCACTTTATTGCCATTGCTAATTACTAATGATTTCTTTGCTATTTAAGCTTTTTATTTACTGGTTTTTCTATCTTTTAACATGGTTTGTTGGATAAACAATATTCTTTTTCAGAATACTGAGAATATTATCCTTTTCTCATCCCTCCCTGCTCCAATAAAATGTAAACTCTTTTAGGGGGAGAGATTATTTTGGTTTGGTCTTTGACTCCACAGATTCCAGTAGTGGAAGGGGATTATATATTCAGTTAAAAACTAAATCCTAGATTTATGTTTTTTCTATGAGTAAAGTAAAAGAGAGAATGGATATGAGATTTTGTAGATATTTGAGCTAAAATCAACTCTCTGGGAGATAATTCTCTGGGTTTTATAAACTACAGATTACTTAAGGGCTTGAGGCATTTTATGAATTTTATTTCAATTTGTAATTTCTTTTTTTTTAATCCATCAAGATTTATTATGCAAATTTATACAAGATGGCACAATGAACTTTCAAAAATCACAATTGTTATTGAAAATATATATAGAATTTTATCATTCAATAAAAATTAGGCCATCAAACAATAAGGTGAAAGCACATGTACAATCTCCCTGCTAGTGGGTATGAAATTTTCAATCAGGTTCTATTTGCACCAATGCCATTAATATTTTCTTTTTTTAATTCTTTGCAAATGGAGAGATAGTTGGTTGTCTTTAGTGGGAGTGGGATTGGGGATGGGATTCGGATAGGTAACAGAAAGCTTATGTGTAGGGGTGAAAGTCAGTGCTTTGGATATTAACTGATGTCTGCCCAGGGGAAAAGTAAGAGCCATTTTAACTAATAGGAACTTGTCTGAAAAAAACAAATGATATCCTAGGGACCAAAGGCTTTTGATCAATAAGGTATCAATGATTGAATGAAGTATTTTCCAAGGTTGTTGTAATTGTAATCATCCTTATTCCAACAAATGCAATTCATACTTATCATATACTAAATAACACAGCAACTAAAAGATGTGAAGCCAAGTCCCAAGACTAAGTCAAACTAAATGATTTAAAACTAAATGTGATTTAAAGGCACAAGAGTTCTGCTAATCAATTCAGTCAACCTATTGTAATATATGTCTATCTGAAGCAACGAATGAACTCTTTATCTCACTAAAACCCTAATGCAAATTTGCAAACATGTCTCATACATTTACTGTACTAGTTTCAAAATAACTTTCTAAAAATGTATATGATTTGAATATAGGAAAGAATTTATACAAGACTGTTATTTAAAATGATTAAAAATAAATGTATATAATTTGTACCTATTGTAAAACAAAATTTTTTTTTCTTTTTTTTGCTGAGGCAATTGAGGTTAAGTGACTTGCCCAGGGTCACACAGCTAGGGAATGTTAAGTATCTGAGATCAGATTTGAACTCAGGTCCTCCTGACTTCAGGGCTGGTGCTCTATCCACTGCGCCACCTAGCTGCCCCTGCCATTAATATTTTCAAGATTGTTCTTGGTTTTCTTTTAACTTTGCACAAAAATGAAGTGAAACTCCTCAGGACTAAACCTTCAAGGGTTAATATCACTATTTTCAAGCTAGCAGGTTGCTTGCCACTGGAGGCCTTTGGACTGTCCTTCACCCCTTGAAGGGGGATGGGGATGAAAGGATAGAAGAAGAGATCTCAAGAGGTCAGTCCCTGAATCAACCATAGGGACCTCTTCTGGGCAACATTAGCACTTCATTATTATTGCAATAGCCTGCTGGTGAATCAGCCTGCTTCAAATCTCTCCCCACTTCAGTCTATCCCCCATTCAGCCACCAAAGGGATTTTCCTAAAGCCCATGTCCAGTCATCTCACCCCCAAAACTCAATAAACTCCTGTGATTCCCTAATGCCTGCGGAATCAAATTCAAACTGCTATTTGTTATTCCAACTTTTTCATAACCTATTCCCATACATCTTTCCAATTTTCTTTCTCAAATGCAGTGACACTGACATCCCAGCTGTTCCACCAAAAAGACAGTCCTTCTCTTAGCTTCCATTATTTCTTCCGGCTGTCCTTCATCCTCTCTGACTGGACTATTGACCTCTTTGACTTCCTTTAAGTGCCAATTAAAATGCTACTTTCTACAGGAAGCCTTTCATAAACCTTCTTAATTAGAATGCCTTCTCTCTTTCAATTATCTCTTATTTATCCTGAACACGGCTTTTTGTACATTTCTCTTTGTTTATTGTCTGCTTCCTTAGACTGTGAGCTCCTTGAGATCAGGAACTGTCTTTTGCCCATTTTTGTATCTTTGATGCTTAATGTTGTTAGCACACAGTAGAAGCTTAATAAATGTTTATTGACAACTGACTGATTGATCTGCAGGGTAGAACAACCCAATCATCAGCATGAACACAGAACTCCTGGTTTGTAGTCCTTCTTGTTGAATATGATCAAATCAGTGGTTGCCAAGTGGTCGGCAGCTTGGAGGTTAAAGCATGGAAAGTTGCAGTGGCAAACCTTAGTCATAGCCCTGCCAAGCAGGGAGCTTTATGCCTTATGCTGACTCTATGAAATAGGCAGTGTAACCCATTTTAAAGATGATAATATTGAGAGCTAGGGAGGTTATAAGTTTTCAAAGTTCAGAACTGTCTATAGTTCCATTTATCCTAGAAATCAGTTTGAAACCATTATATCTAGATTTTTTCAATTAAGGTGCCAGGTAAGACACAAAACCTTCCTTGACTACTTAGTTTTCGCTAGAACTGTATTTACAACAAATAATTATGTTTGGTTTTTGTTTTTCTTCAAAACTAGGACTTGGATTCCAATGGAGCTGCAACCAGAGACTCAAATACTCAGTTTTAGTGATGAGGTTCTCAGTAACTGGGGGGAGTTGGGAGAGAAGTGTTGGAACATTGATGGAATTGCTCCCTGGGAAAGGCAGGGAGGGAACTAAAGGAGACAGTTTAGCCTAATGATCTTACTGTCTGTGGAGGTCTCCTGGGCTCCCTCCCTCAGAAACCCAAGTTATGTCAAACCCCTATAAATCTGTTCATGGCTCATGCCATCTTTGCTGAATCCTCTTGGGGTTATAGCCCACTCTGCCTCATAGTGTCTTTCTCCTCACTCTTCCCCCCATGCCTCATGTCTTTCTCCTTCTTACAGCTAATTAACTCTTTTAGGGTGCTAAATCTCTTTTGCTATTTAGCCTGAAAGCTAAAGACATATTCCAATCTCAAGAGGTGTTCCCTTTCTCCTGGTAATTGTGAATTTTATTAAGGAACTTGTCTTTTCCATCATTAATTGTTAAAAACCTATTTCCTCGCTAACTACATGTTCTGCCAACTGTATTTTATATTTATTACTCCTGTTGCCTATTATATCCCTTCATTTTTCTGTAACCTCTTCTCCTAAATAAACCTATCTTTTGCCAGAGAGAATGGCCATTCACATGACTAAACCCCAGCTTTTGGTAATCAGGAATTGCTTTCCTAAATCACATCATTTGGTGCCTACTTAAACCACATCACTAATACCTCAATTCTATGCCTTTGCCAGTAGGGCTTGAAGAGCATCCAACCATCACAGTCTTCTCTCCTAATACCAGAAGGTTTTTCAGTCCATAACCTTTCCCACTTAATACTTTGATATAGCTCCAGGATCACATCCTTCCTCTTTGAGGTTTACAGAGCATACAAAAACCACAGTCTTCTGAATTATAATTCATAGAGTATTTCAGGACTTCTACTTTGCCCATTAGACCTCATGGTGTATTTCATGGTCCCTATGGGCTCATAATAATGTGTCTATTCCATTTTTTCAGTAGGAATCAGGAGGCATTCTGGGGCCATGCTTTTACCCAGGAGTGGTAGCTGAACAATATACCAAAATAAAACTATTTTCAGTCTACTTGCTGTCTCCCATGAACATTTAATTTCCTACTTCCATGTCTTTACACAAGCTATCCTACATACTTAGAATGTTTTTTTCTCTTCAAATCTATCTCTTATAGCAAATAGCTTCCTTAAAAGATCAGCTTACATGGCACTTTCTACTATAAAATATTTTTCCTGATTCTCTTAGTATTTAGTGTTCCCCTCATCCTGTAATCACTTTATATATAGTTTATAATGTATCATACATATAGATAATTATTATTTTATAATATTTTATATTTATTTATCTGCATATGTGTCTTTCCTTCTTCCTCCCTCTCCCCACAGTAGAATGCAAGTTCTTTGAGGGCAGGAACTATGAGTTTCTTTTTTTTTTTTTATAGCTTTTTATTTTTCCAAATACATGTAAAGATAGTTTTCAACATTCATCCAAAACCTTGTGTTACAAATTTTTCTCTCTCCCCTAGACAGAAAGCAATCTGATATAAGTTAAACATGTGTAATTATTTTAAACCTATTTCCATATTCATCATGCTGTGCAAATAAAATCAGATCAAAAAGGGGGAAAAATTAGAAAGGGAAAAAAAACAAGGAAAGAACAAGTGAAAATGCAAAGCTTTGATCCACATTCAGTCTCCATAGTACTCTCTCTGGATGTGCATGGTATTTTCCATCACAAACAAGTCTATTGGAATTACCTTGAATCACCTCATTGTTGAAAAGAGCCAAGTCCATCACAGTTAATCATCACAGAATCTTGTTGCTGCTCTGTGCAGTGTTTTCCTGATTCTGACCACTTCACTCAGCATCAGTTCATTTAAGTCTTTCCAGGCTTTTCTGACACCAGCCTGGTCATCATTTCTTATACAACAATAATATTTCATTACATTCATATCCCATGTTTTGTTCAGCCATTCCCCAATTGATGGTCATCCACTCAGTTTCCAGGAACGATTTGTTTTTTGTCTGATTTCCTGGACTAAGAATTTGTTAAGCACACACTATGTGCCAGACACTGTACTAAATATTTTATAAATATAATCTCATTTGATCTTCACAATAACCCTGTGAGGTAGTTGTTGTATAATCATGTCTGACTCTTCCTGACCCAGTTTGGAGCATTCTTGGCAGATACTGGCGTGGTTTGCCATTTCCCTCTCCAGTTTGTTTTGCTGTTGTTGTTGTTATTGTTGTCGTTTATTTGTTTTACAGATGAGAACCTAGGCAAAAGAAGTTTAAATGACTTACTCAGGATCACTTAGCTCTTAAGTGTCTAAGGGTAGATTTGAATTCAGGTTGTCCTGACTCTAGACACACACACACACACACACACACACACACACACACACACACATACAAATACTCTCAAACATCTTCATATTTATGCTACCATTCAAAGCCATCTATGATTTGACTCCAAACTTAGCTTTCCACCTTTATTCCCCACTATTCCTCACCACAAAGTTTATGTTCTAGCCAAATTGGACTACTATATGTTATATATATGTATATGTATATATATGAGACTAATGACTTCTCTTACTTCAAGGCCAATTCAAATTATATCTCCATCATGAAACTTTCCCCAATCTTCCCTCTTCTCAAATCTCTTGTGCTTCTCTGATCTCTCTTACACTTATGTTATTCCTTCTGATTATAAATATAAGAGAGGACACACTTGTGTAAGATATAGTATGTTTCTGTAGATTATCTAAATGTAGAAAAATAGCTTTCCATTGGTTCTGGAATATGGTGCACTCCTCTTTAAGAAAGATTGTGATTTCTGCCTTAAGGGGAACAGAGAAAGGACTTTCTTCTTCCCCATCTGGCTCTGAGGGGTACTGGATTGGAATTCTATCTTCCCCCTCAGATTAGAACTCTTTAGAACTCTCTATTAGAACTCTAAGGAGATGACTGGTTTAGAAGGAAAACTGCTTCTCTGGTTGCTCTTAAGGGGGGACCATAGCCCTTAGCTTACTCTTAACAACTTAGCTCCTTCCCCTCAAATACTGGTTAAATGAGAAAACATCACAAATAGTGGAAAAACAACTAAATCTATTTATCCACACAAGCAGCTATCAGAAATCAGAAAAGTTCAGATTAAAATATACTAAAGAATATAAAAAATATACATAAAGAATATGAATGAGCTCTTTAGCTGGAAACAAGGTGAATTCTCAGCTCAAATCAAGAAAAAAAGCCTAATCTTACCCAAGGGAGATCATTCCAATTAAGCCTCTAGGGAGTTGTTATTCATTTATTTCAAACTCTTCATGATCCCATTTGGGGTTTTCTTGGCAAAGTTACTTGAGAGGTTTGCCATTTCCTTCTCCAATTCATTTGACAAATGGCAAAACTGAGGTAAACAGGGCTTAAATGACTTGACCCAGGGTCACACAGCTAGTAAATATGTGCAAATTTCAACTCAGATCTTCTGGACTCTAGTCCTGGCATTCTATTCACTGTTCCTCCTAGCTGTTCTATGGCAGCTCCCTTTAAGGAGATAAACTAGAAATAAGAGACATGTTAAGACACCTGCTTCCCCTACATATATGCAGCTTTTCGTTTTCCAGGTGTTTCTTCCAAAGAATCTCACCCCAAAAAACATCTCATATGTATTTCACCTACAAAAAAATGCAGCTATAAACTCCATCCCTTTTGTAAATATGCAGCATTTTAACTATATCTTGTCTAATCTGGAGTCTAGTCTCCTAAGTACATAAGCACATGAAAAAGCAAATCCTCCAAGTAATTATTTGTGCATGTCTTTAATATTGCAAATATCTTAATTAGTTTTTTTAATTTTTGTTTTTTCATTGTTGTATTCTCAGAACTTAACACACTTTCATCTAGTAGCTGCCTAGTAATATGCTTGTTATTACTTAGTTTTAATTTCACAGTGACTTCCCTTTTTGGGATAGGTGAATAAAAATACTAATGTCATAGCTCATAAACACAGTTACCATTTTGAGAAACTTGTGCTATTTTCTGACTGAAATATAGCACCAAAGCAATTGGACTTTACTATTGACAAATATGAACTATAAAGACAAGAATGTGAGTGGTGGGTGGAGAACTCAAGCCTTGCTTCCTTTGTCCCAGATAAATCCAGAAAGGATAGTGGAAAGTGGAAAGCTAAGGAAGGCTGTTGATGTGTGGGCTAGACTTTGGGTGGAAAATGACAGACCTAACCTTATCCTGGGGGCATTCTGTCCTAGTTTTTGTTAGCTGGGTGTGGTCATTATGACTAAAAAGCTGGCAGCCTTATCTAGCAGCTTTTAATCTCTAAACCCTACCTTACCAAGCCTGAAATGCTATATCCAGCCAGGATCAGGTATGGCAGAGATACTGTCATATTCATCAAGAGCAACCCACCCACAAGACACCACTCTCATTGAGGAGCAGGTCTACTGAGAGCAAAATGATGGATGACATCATCAGAAGATAGCATCCTGAAGTACTGGAGGTATGAGTCTCTCAGATGTAAACATTTCCCCAGGGTGGGCTACTCATATGTAATTTCTGTGCATGTTCACTCTTCCCATTGATGTTGTGTTTATTTGTGGGAGAGCATGCCCTATGTTTATAGGAGGGATGTGCTCTTGCAAATCTCACTGTGCTATTTCATCAAATGGTTTTGCTTTGAACTATTTGTATTCTCTTAGTTGCCTAGACAAAAAAGTAGATATGCTACATTCCTGAGTTATTATTTTGAGTCTATTAGAACCTCCTGAGAAGTTTTACCCTGAGATAGCCATTGGGAGGCTATTTTATGTGGGAGGGGAGAAAGGGTATCACAACAGCAATAATCTGACTATACTTTTTTTTTTTTTTTTTTTTACCAGCTCTACCATGCTTTAAGTGGACTCCGTGTTGCTCAGTCAGTCATTTTCAGTTGTGATTGACTATGACTCCATGTGGGGTTTTCTTGGCAAAGATACTGGAGGATTCGCCATTTCCTTCTCCATGAGGCAAACTGGGTTAAGTGATTTGTCTAGAGTCACCTAGCTAGTGTCTGAGACTCAGATATAAACTCAGATCTTATGACTCCAGCCAGTATTGTATCTACTCCACAAGTAGGCTCACTGGTTATTGAATGAAATCAGCATTTTTTTCCTCCTCTTCATTCATGAAGAATTATTAATTACTAAAGTGAAATAGGTGAATGACTATTCTTAAGGCCAGTTATAATGGGAGGGATATCTCAGGTGGGTTCTAGCTGGAATGCTCCCAAAGCCAATTGGTATGGAGACTCTCGTTCTCTTGGTAGAGATGAATGCCCAACCTTTAGTGAATGGTAGGGTGGAGTTGGTAAGGGAGCCTAGCCTTTTTTTTCAGTTTTCTTTGAATATCTTCAACAGTCAAGGGAATTATGCTAAGGAAAATGAACAGTACTAGGAGATCAATATACACGGCAGTAACAAAACTGTATGATGACCAATTCTGATGGACATGCTTCTCTTCAACAATGAGATGTTTCAAACCAATGTTGTTCAGTGATGAAGAAAGTCATATACACCCAGAGAGATGCCTGTGGGATCTGAGTGTGGACTACAACATAGCATTTTCACACTCTCTATTGATGTTTGCTTGCATTTTTTTTTGCTTCTCTTTTTTTTTACTGGTTTGATTTGATTTTCCTTGTGCAGCATGATAATTATATAAATATGTATGCATATATTAGATTTAACATATATTTCTACCATGTTTAACATATATTGGACTACCTGTCATCTAGGGGAAGGTGTGGGGGAAGGGGGAGGAATTGGAACACAAGGTTTTGTAAGGGCTAATGTTGAAGAATTGTCCACGCATATGTTTTGAAAAATAAAAAGCTTTAATTTAAAAAAAAAAAAAGTCAAGGCATTTCTAGTGCTTCTGGCTTCCAGAGGAGAGATAGAAGAAGCTAATCCCACTTCAGATTGTGGGAAGACACAAGAAGAGCAGGTAACCTCCATCATGTCCCTATTTCCAGCTTGCCATTCTAGAAATTTTAGGGAGTTTCTCCTTGGATGAGATCTGAGACTATCTTGATTAACTGATTTATCTGGCTCCCAATAGCTGAGAGTCCTTCAGTCTGTATGGACTGGTTAATATTCTCCTTTTTTCATTTTGCTACAAATTTGGATAAATAGGTCTTGTGGTTAAGGTGCTAGGTGAGTCCAATTTAAAACTAGTATTTAGTGAGAAAAAGTCAAGCCTCAGATATAAAGCCAGGGGTATTGCTTCTCCCCAATAATGAAACAACAATCAGAAACTAGATCACATCCCCTAGATTAATAATATTTAAGAGAGAACATAGACACAGTTGTAGCCTCTAGAGAGAGCAGAGTTGGGGCCCTACTTCCCTTCCTGGCAAGAATTAAAATTTCCTTTGGAAAAAGGCAGGGGTGACAAGGTCTAACAAGTCATGATGAGGTCCAACAAGTCACCAAGGTAAGGAGTTATCCAAAATGAATTCACAAACTCAAACCCTCTCCTAATCAAGGGGCAAAGCTTTATTATAACTCAAAACTCAGGCAAAGCTCCTAAAGAATTCACAATTAACAAGGGGAGAAGTATAATCTTTTTTTTTTTTTTCCTGAGGCAATTGAGGTTAAGTGACTTGCCCAGGGTCACACAGCTGGGGAATGTTAAGTATCTGAGAGCAGATTTGAACTCAGGTCCTCCTGACTTGAGGGCTGGTGCTCTATCCACTGTGCCATCTAGATGCCCCAGAAGTGGAATCTTTTATGGGAATGGACCCTAAACAAGATATGCTATCTATGCTAATTGTGTGTCAATAAATCTACTGGTGGCCATAGTCATCCGGTTTATACAAGATGTCTATCCAGATTGTATGAGGTAACTTTGGATGTCAGTACAGGATAGCTTGATCTACACAAGATAATTCTGTAGCTTGCTCCTCGATGGAGCTCCCTCAAATAGTTACTGTTAGGGACATGGTCTTTTGTTTTAATCCACTACCCCATCATAGGGAGAAGAGGCTTCCCTTTTTGTGCCCTTTTGAATCACCCAATGCCTTTATCATGGGGGTCAGATCCTCAGAACATGAGACCCCACATTGTCACATAGTGGTTCCCTAATCCAACAACTCAATCCAACAAGTCTTTAATGTTCTGCTAGCATGTGCCTATAGCTGGGCAAAATTGCCCTGGAGAATAGCAGAGAATAAGACCCATTCTTATCTTCAAGGAATGTATAATCTAACAGAGGAGACAAAATTTTCATGGAAACAATTAGAAATCCAAAACAAGACAGGATGTAATAAAGTAACCAAATAAATGGTACCTATTACAGAAATGAAAAATCCGGGGGGTAGGAGAGGGAGAGAAGAGAGCATTATGGGCTAGAACAAGCAAAATTAACAATTTGAATTACAATGATAACTCATGTTTACTTATTGCTTTGAGGTTTTGTAGGGGTTTTTCCTCACAGCATTTCTGTGAGCTAAATTGTAATATTTATTTCCATTTTACAGATGTAGAAATTTACAATCAGAAAGATCACTATCCATTTTGTAATTAACTTGTTTGTGTATTCATTCCTACTGTAGGGAAGAAGCTCCACAAAGACAGGAATTCCTTTATGTCTTTATATTGCTGTACTAGGCAGTTAGATGACTCAGTGGATAGAGTGCTGGATGTTCAGTAAGGAAGAGAATTCAAATTCAGCCTCAGGCACTTCCTAGCATTGTCACTGGGCCAGTCACTTCACTGCCTCAGTTTCCTCATCTCAAAAATGAGGTGGAGACGAAATGGCAAACCATTCCAGTATCTTTGCCAAGAAAACCCCCAATGGGGTCATGAAGAGTTGGACAACACTCTTATAACTTAGTACCAGGCCCAGCACAAAGTAAAAGCCTCATAAATATTGAATTGTAAGTGAATCTGGGGGGTTCAGGAGAACAGGTGTGTTGCATTTCCTCCCTACCTCTACCTCCCTTCCCTTTGCCCCAGTGTTCACAGGAATTATCTCTTGGGTGGTGGTGCTGACGGAGGCAATTTAGGTCAATCTGTTTTTCCTGTGTTGACCTCCTCCAGCAAACAGCAAACATTTCCCATCAGTTGGTCACTCAGATGGGACCCGAACCATCTTTCTGAATGCAATTCGGTTAGCCCCTTCAGGAGCTGTATTTGTGCAATGCCTACTGTGTGCTTTTTACACTCTGACAAATATAATCCACTTATCTGTCTACTTGAGAAAGAACCTGACCAAGATCTTTCCAATGTCACATGCTGGTAATCAGCACTCAATGTTCTGGAATGCAGGAGGATGTGGGGTGGGAGTGACCTTTATCTGATTTTGTTCAAACAGTGGCTTTTGTTCTCTTCATTCAGCTGGTTGGGATTCCCCCCCCCCCAAACCCCTCCTACTTTGTCTAAATGACAGAAAATCTGGTGCATTCAGTAAGAAGAGATCTATTCTAGTCCTTAGCATTTAAAGTATCTCTATAATACCTACTATGTACTAAGCACTTTTTACAATTATCATCTCATTTTATCCTTATAACAATCCTGCAAGGTAGGTGCTATTATTATCCCCATTTTACAGTTGAGGAAACTGAGGCTAAATGATTCACCTAGAATCACACAATAAGTATCCAAGACTGGAGATACTTTTTGGATCACATAGCTAATAAGTTTTCTATCTACTGTACCACCTAGCTGCCCCAGATTCTAGCCAGCTGTATTCAAAAGTAAGATCTTCATGTGGGCTATTGAGAGAATGTTGGAAGGAGGTAAATGCTAAATAAATAGTTTCTTTATCCTGACTGGTCATGAGTTGAGAGATAGCTTCTCCACCTCCTTCTAAGTTTTCCCTGTGATGTTTTAAACAGATTCCTTCTAGAAGTGCTGATGGATTGAAAAATGGGCATGGAATCAGGAAAACATTTGATTTGAGACACTTACTAGCTCTGCAACTTTGGGCAAATTTCTTTTCTTTTTTTTTTTAATTATTAAAGCTTTTTATTTAAAAAAAAACATATGCATAGATAATTTTCAATATTTACCCCTGCAAAACCTTGTGTTCCAAATTTTCTCCCTCCTTCCCCCCAAATAGCAAGTAATCCAATATATGTGCAATTCTTCTATACATATTCCCACATTTGTAATGCTGCACAAGAAAAATCAGATAAAAAAGGAAAAAATGAGAAAGAAAACAAAATGCAAGCAAGCCACAAAAAGAGTGAAAATACTATGTTGTGATCCACACTCAGTTCCCTCAGTATTCTCTCTGGATACAAATGGCTCTCTTCATCACAAGGTCATTGGAACTGGCCTGAATCATCTCATTGTTGACGAGTCATGCCCCTCAGAATTGATCATTGTATAATCTTCCTGTTGCTGGGCAAATTTCTTTTTTATTTTTATTTTTGTTGAGTTAATTGGGGTTAAGTGACTTGCCCAGGGTCACACAGCTAGGAAGTGTTAAGTCTCTGAGGCCAAATTTGAACTCAGGTCCTCCTAACTTCAGGGCTGGTGTTCTATCCACTGTGCTACCTAGTTTGGGCAAATTTCTTAATCTCAGTTTCCTCAACTGTGAAATGGGGATAATAACATGTGAATCATATGTGTTATCATATGAGATAAAATGTGTGCAATATATACCAGTTACAGAAATTGTTTATTTTCTTCTCTTTCCTTGTCTGAAGTAAATTATAAAATTGTACTCCTTTATGGCATACCCATAATGGGTGTAGAGAATGCTTTGATGACTTGATTCCCTCCTTTGTTAATTTATTGTTTCATGTCTCAATTAAAAGTTTTGCCTAGATTTATGAGTTGTGTGATCTGGCAACAGAAATGGAGGTTTAGGCCGTAAATTGCATAATTGATTGCACAAAATAAGTCACACTTAACCTGGGAATAGTGAATAGTACACATGTGACAAATATGTCAGAAAAGAACAAATCAAAGCATTATGAAAGATCTCAAGGGAGAGGTCTTTACTAACTGAAGAAATCAAAGAAGGGGAAGGAAGTCAATAGGTAAAAACACTGCAGGCAATGAAAACAAAGGCAGGAGTGTTCATAGCCTTGAACATGGAGAAGTGTTCAAGGTGGAAGCAAAGAATTGTTTAGTTCAGCTGTTTTTCAGTCATGAAAGCTCTTTGTGACCCCATCGGGGGTGTTCTTGGCAAAAATATTGGAGTGGTTTGCTACTTCCCTCTTCAAGTTGATTTTGCAGCTGAGGAAACTAAGGCAAATAAATAGGTTTAAGTCACTTGGCCACGTTCACATTGCTCTAATAAGTGTCTGAGGCCAGATTTGAATTTAAGAAGATGAATCTTCCTGATTCAGGCCTGGCACTCTATCTACTGTGTCAGCTAGCTGCCCCCTTAGTTTGATTAGTAAGAAATAATATAAAATAGTTTGGAATGGTAAGCCAGCATCAGGCTATGGAAGAATTTGAATATCCCTTGTTAAACAAAGAATGTAGAACTTTGTGTAAACAAGGAGCTACTGAGAATTTCTGAGCAAATGAGCAATATATCACGTCAATACATAAGAAAAATTTCTTCGACAGCAGTATAAAGTATTGATGGAAGACATGGCCAACTGGAAACTTGTTTTGTTTCACTATGCATCTCTGTTACAAGGGTTTGCTTTTTCTTTTTTTCCTTTCCAAGAGGGAGGAGAGCAGAAGATGGGAAGGAGAAATAACAAATTTTTGTAATTGAAATAAAATAAAAGGGATTTTTTGCCTAACTTAAAAAAAAATATTTTAATAGTATTTTTTTTTCGAATACATGAAAAGATAGTTTTCAACATTCATCTTTGCAAAACCTTGTATTTTAAATTTTTCTACTCCTCCGCTCTCCCCTTCCCAACACAGTAAGAAATCCATTATAGGTTAGACATGTGCAATTCTTTTAAACATTTGCATATTCATCATACTGCACAAGAAAAATCAGATCAAAAGGGAAAAAAAAAACAAGAAAAAAACAGCAAACAATAACAAAAAGGGTGAAAATATCATGCTTCAATCTATATTCACTTTCCATAGTTCTCTTTCTAGATGAATATGCATTTTCCATCCCAAGTCTATTGGTATTGCCTTGAATCACCACATTGTTGAGAAGAGTGAAGTCTATCACAGTTGATCATGACATTATAATCTTGTCATTACTATGCACAATGTTTTCTTGGTTCTGCTCACTTCACTCAGCATAAGTTCATGTAAGTCTTCCCAGACTTTTCTGAAATCAACCTGCTTATTGGTTCTTATAGAACATTAATATTGCATTATATTCATATACCATAACTAACTTCCAACTGATGGTTATCCACTCAATTTCTAGATCCATGCCACTATAAAAAGAGCTGCTACAAACATTTTTGCACACACGTGGGTCCTTTCCCCTATTTTATAATCTTTTGGGGATATAATATCACTATTGGATCAAAGGATATAGTTTTATAACTCTTTGAGCATAGTTCCAAATTACTATCCAGAATGATTGGATCAGTTCACAATTCCACTAACAATGCATTAGTGCCCCAGTTTTCTCACATTCTCCTCCAACATTTATTATAAAATAAGTTTTAAAAATTAATGAAGTCAAGAAAAACTATTAGAAAGATATAATAATCTAGTCAGTTCACAATAAAAAAAGGAAAAAGATGTGGGCAGGGGTCATAGAAAGCAGATGAATTGATTTTTAAAAAAAGACACTGTGGAAAGTGACATCAACAGGACTTAATATTGATTGGCTATTGAATAATGCTGATTGGCTACTGAAGCTGAGGCAGAGAGAGGTTAGGAAAAACAAACAGGATTTCAAAAATAGGAGAAAGGGTAAAAATGGTAGTACAACTGATGGAAATAGTGAAGTCATAGACTTTGAACTTCAAGGGACTTCAGCAACTCAACCTTCTCATTTTGCTTGTAGGAAAAATGAAATCCAAATATTTAAGTGACGTTTTTCTCCCACAGTCACATTTAGCATCAAAGAGAGGATTTGAACCTTGTTCCTCTGACTCTAGTATTCTTTCCACTCTGATACTTTTTTCTTATCAATATATTTGGATGGGTAGATGGGAATAAAATCATTGTTGGCTATATATATATTTGTTTGGCATTCAAAGCTCTTCATTCAAAGCCTACCTCTTACCTTCCCAGTCTTATTGCACTTCATTCTGTGTCATGTTCTTTTCAATCTAGTTACAGTGGCCTCCTGATTGTTCCATTAGCAAGACACTCCATCTCTTAGCTCCCAACATTTCCTCTGGCTGTCCCCAAGGCCTGTAATTCTCTCTTGCCTCATCTCTATCTTCACCTTCCCTGGCTTCTTTTAAGTCCCAAGGAAAATTCTACCTTCTATAAGAAGCTTCTCCCAACCCCTCTTAATTCTAGTGCCTTCCCAATCTTAACAATCTCCTATTTATCTTTTATAGAATTTGTTTGTACATATTTGTTTACCTGTAGTCTCCCCTACTACATTGGAAGCTCCTTGAGGGCAGGCACTGTCTTGTACCTCTTTTTGTGTTTATCACAGTGCTGGATATATAGTAAGCGCTTAATAAAAATGGAATGACTTGCTGACTGATTTGGGATGCAATACATAGATTATAGTCTTTAAAACTGTGGTGGGTGAATGAAATTGTCAGAGGAGGGAGGGTCTAAAGAGTGGAGTGATCTTCATACTTTTATCACATAATAGGCTAGCTTTCTGATAATTTTCTTTACTTAGTATCATGGAAGTTGTCCAGATCTTTTCTCATTCTACCTTCAGGATTATTTTTACAGATAATTCACTTAGGAGACAGTGAGTAGATCTGATTAAACTAGTTACACACACACACACACACACACACACACACACACACATATACATACACAGATACACACACATTATACACATATGCACATTAAAAAAGAGGAATAAAACCATAACATCCCAGGAACAGAAGTCGTTCTAGCAATTCAACAAAGAAATTACATTGTCAGAAATAGGGAAATTTAAAAACCCAGAGGCAGTACTACTTGTCTTGAATCTGGTGGAGAATGAGCCCCTACTTGAGAAAGATTATAATTGGTGTATTGGGAAACAACTCTTTAGAGCATCTAGTACCATGCTGTACATACAATTGCTCAAGTAATTTTTTTTTTTATTATGATGATACAGTTCATTAAGATAAGGATGATGTTATAGGTTCCTCTCATATCATAGCTTCTAGCAAAGTTTCTTTTGTAATAAACCTTTTTCTCTCTGTGTTCTCCAAGTCCTGGATTATTGAGATCTTATATCATTATCCCCACACACACTCCTCCAACACAGGAACTTCTCATTCTTCTTTTTCTTCTCTCTTGCTCACTGTTAGATCTTGATATTTTAAGATTTCCCACTCCAGAAGTTTTTATTTGTATTTCAAGCAAACAAATAAACAAATGAAGAAGACTCTCATTGGTCTAGCATGGAATTAGAAGATTATCTGGGCTGAAAGAAGAAGGATGAATGAGGCAATCTTTCAAGGTCAGATGTAGGATTCCAGCTACAGGATTCTATTAAGTGTCTAATAGTTGATGACCAACTAGTTTTGGTGGAGCTACCACAGAGCCTCTCCTTCACTTCTAAATCCTCAAGGGTGACTTAAGTCATTCTAATCAAGATCATTCATCTTGCTCACATGATCCTTAACTAGAAGGTGCCCTTGCACTGAAGCCACAAAGACCTGAAGTGGGTGTGGTAGGGAGAGAGTGGGTGGTACCAAAATGAGTCACTGGAGGGGAATGATATGGGAGCACTGGCCCAGAAATAGAGTTGTGGCCAAGTTCCAACCTCTCCTTCACTGGTCAGGATACTTGCTTCAACTGCATTTCTCTCCAATGGCATGGGATCAGGTATCTAGGAGACAGAGTCTTCCACTAACTCCTTTCATTTGTGTCCTTGCTACCTACCGTCTGTCACTTTCAAATTCTTTACCTCCTTCATTCAAAACCTTTTTCTCCTTTTTAAGTCCACCCAATCAAAAAAAGGTTTTTTTCCCAATTCAAATTTTAACACCTGGTTATTCTTTTTTCTTAAAGAGTATAGTATCCCTCTCACCATCTTTCCTTACTAATGCTACCGTTATAGTCTTTAATATCCACAAAGAAGATCCTTCAAGCTCCTCAGTCTCTTTAAATAACATTACCTTCTCCTTCTCTCTCAGATTTAATTATTACTCTCTAAAGTTCTATTCCATAATTAAAAACTCTGATAATCCTCTACCTGACCATATCCTCCCATCATTCTACCTTATTTGTCACCCATCTTTTGCCTTCACTAAGACCTCCAATCCTCACTCCTCAGAATTTTCTCAAGCCATTAGTCATGTTCTAATTTTGTTCTCTTTCTTCTCTAAACTTAACCCATTATTTAGCCATTTCAGTTCTACATTGTTTTCTACTGTGGAATCCCTTGCCTGTTGTCACTTCACTATTCTCTTGCCAATTACTCCCACCCCTCTCTATTCCTACTCTATTCTATATCCTCTACTTCTACCCATGGGCTGTTGAATGCAGCTGGAGGAAGTCTTACATCTGTGCTAACTGGACACATTACAAATTCATGTCATCCAAGTTCAATTAGGCCCTCACTTCAGCAAGGTTGTCCTTTTATCCTTCCTAAATCATTGCTCATAGAAACCATTGCAAAACTTCTCTTCTTCCCTCAAGCCTTCCACATATCCTCCTCTGCCTCCCTCTTGGCTTTGTAATCTTGGCATTTCCCTAGATTTTTTATTTTTTCTTACCCAACAATCAGTTACCAAACCTTGTTTCTAACTTTGAAATATCTCTGACCCCTTCTCTCCATTCACACCAATACCTCTTCATTCTTCTCATTCAGGCTGTCCCATATCTGGAATGTACTCCCTCCTCCTTGCCTTTAAGAAATAGTTAATTTAAAGTTCTCATTATCATGGCAATTAGGAGGGCATGAATATGAGTTGAATATAAAGAGATAATACCTTTTTTATGATGAAATTAAGTGGTGAGAAAGGAATGTACTGGGAGAAAGGGAAGGAGAGAAGTGGAATGGTGTGAATTATCTGCTATAAAAAAAAAAAAAGAGAGACAAGAAAAAGCTTTTACAGTGGCTAAAAGAAGGGGAGGAGAGGTTGAGTGACTGAAACTTACTTATTCTCATCAGAACTGGCTAAAATAGGAAATAACATACACACTCAACAGAAGTATAGAAATCTATCATCCCCTACAGGAAAATAGGGGAATGGCTTATGGGAAGATGGGGTGGTTGATAAAAGACTGAGCATATTGAAGGAGGAAGTGGTCAGTAGAGTAAAACACTTTTGAGGAGAGACTGGGTGAAAGGAATGAAAGACTAAATCAGCAATAGTAATTGTAAAAAAAATTTTGAAGCAAGTTTCTCTGATGGAATATTATTGTTCTTACGGAAATAATGAGCAAGAGGCTCTCAGGAAAACAAAACAAATAAACAAACCTGGAAAATGCTCCATGAACAAAGTGAAATATACTGTATACTAAGTAATAGCAATGTTCTGGGATGACCATCTGTAAATTACTTTGTTATTGTCAGTAGTACAATCATCTACAAGTATTCTGAAGGACTTATGAAAAATCCTATCCATACCCAGAAAAGGAACTGATCAAGTCTGAGTACAGGTGGAAACATTCTCTATTTCTCTCTCCATCTCCCTCTTTATTTTTAACTTAATTTTTCTTGAGGGTTTTTATTTTCATTAGGGTGGGAGATCTGTTTTCTTTTGAAACTTGACTTTTATGGAAATGTTTTGCATAACTTCATGTGTGGTTTCTTAGTTGTGAATGGGGACAAGGGAGAGAAACTAGAACTCAAAAATCTTAAAACAAATGAAAAAAAATTGTTTTGAATGTAATTGGGGAAAAATATTAAATAAATAAAATTAGAATTTAAAAAAAAGACATAGTTTAAGTGTTAGTTTCTGCATGAAACCTTTCCTGATCTCACACATACACACATACACAAATACTCTTACTGGTTGTCTTCTTTTCCAAACTACCTTGTATTTAGTTACTTTGTATATATTTGTCTATTTCTTTTCATATATATACATATATACATACATAATACATACATATATATATGTATATATATACATACATACATATATATATGTATATATATATATATATATATATATATATATACTTTTTATCTCTCCCTTGTATAAGGTCAAATTATTTTGTTCTTTGTACTTTGTTCTAAAGCACTTTGTACTTTATCCCAGCATCCAAGCAGAGCTTGACACAAACTAGGCATTTAACAAATACATTTTTTGGTGGGAGAAAGCAACCAGGGTTGTGATTTGTCCAAGTTCACACAGTTTGGCTGAGGTTACATTTGAAATCAGGTCCTCTTGACTCCAAAGCAGTATTCTTATCTACTTTGCCACCTATCTGCCCCTTAATAAATATTTACTGATTTATTGGTGATATACATATAAAAAAATTCCTCTGAGGCTTGAGAAACACACTGTACATGGTATTCAAGAGGAAAATGCTTCTTTGGGATATCAAGTTTCAAAATTTTAAAGGGGAAACTAATGCAATAGGATTAAGAAAAGTAGACACAAAGAGAAATTTTGAGGAAAAACAGGAGGAATGATTATCTAAAGAAACCAATGTGAATAAACAAGGGAACTTATTGAACAACTTAGATTTCCAATATCAGTTTTGGTGAAGGATGGAGGACATCCAGTATTGTTTTCCTTTGAATAGTACTAAGTCTTTTAATTCCTCCTTAAAGAACCCAAGGCAGTTAGGTGGTACAGTGGATAGACACTGGATTTGAAATCAGAGCACTAATAATCTTCATAAATTCAAATAAAGCCTCAGATACTAGCTCAGATGGCAAGTCACTTATCCTTGTTTGCCTCAGTTTCCTAATTTATAAAATGAGCTAGAGAAGGAAATGGCAAACCACTCCAGTATCTTTGCCCAAAAAACCCCCCTAAAATGGAGTCATGAAGAGTAGAATATCACTCAGCAACAATGCCATAAAAAGGACCCACTACCTCTCCCTTCCTTCTCAACTCTTATTTCCTGAATGTGAGCCACTCCCCAGAATACCTTCCTGTATTCTTAACTTGGGATTTGATTCCTGAAATACACCTTTTCTTGGTATGACTATTACTTTTCAGAAGGAAGGAAAAGGTCATAAAGAATCGTTGTGTAATGTGAGTAATTGCATCCTAATTTATCTGCTTAGTAGGGTTGAGTCCACCCTTTCATAATACATTTCTTTCTGTCCAGTCTAAGAAGGTATTGGCTTGGAGCTGGAAGGGATTTAAGAATCATTAGTTCAATAAATTTGTAATGGAAAATGCCATTCATATCCAGAGAGAGAACTATGAAATCTGAATGTTGATCAAAGCATAATATTTTCACCTTTTTGTTGTTCGTTTCTTCTTTTTTTTTTCTTTCTCATTTTTTTTTTCCTTTTGATCTTTCTCTCTCTCTCTCTTTTTTTTTTTTTGGTGCAGCATAATGAATATGGAAATTTTTTTAGAAGAATTGCACAAATTTAACCTATAACAGACTACTTACTGTCTTTGGGAAGGAGGATTGGGAAAAAAGAGAAAAATCTGGAACACAAGGTTTTGCGAAGGTGAATGTTGAAAACTATCTTTGCGTGTATTTGGAAAAAATAAAATATTATTAAAAGGAAAAAAACTCATCTACAAAAAAAAAATCATGAATCCAACCTCTTTCTATATTTTACAGATGAAAAAAGAGAGATCAGTCCAAAGGTAAATAAATCTGCTTAAAGTTACACAGGTAAGAGAAATAGAAATGGCAGATCTGGGATTAAACCCAGGTCCTCTGAATCCAAATTCAGCATTTTTCTGCACTAGCACAACTCCTTTCAATATTTCTGAGGTTTTTGATTTAATCGATCAAAGAATCAACAAGTATATATGAAGTGCCTATTATGTGTTAGGCATAGTAATAAGTGCTAGGAGGATAAATGTACAAAATAATCCCTGGCCTCAAACAGTTTACAATCTAATGGGGAGACAACATTCAAAAAACTTAATACAAACAATACACACATATGCATGTTTGCATGTGTGCATAAGATTGGAGATAATCACAGAAGAAAGGCACTAAGTAGCATTAAGGGGATTGAGAAAGGATTCTTGTTCAAGGTGAGATTTTGACTAGGATCAGAAGGAAGCTAGGGAAGCCAAGAAGCAGAGATGAAGAGACAGAGATTTCCTAGTGTGGGGGACAGCCAATGGAAATTGATAATGAGTCTTGGATCCACAGGGGCATATGACAAGTTCTCTATCAAAGAGATAGTAACAATAATGATAATAGCTCACATTTGTCTGTTGTATAGAGAGTTACAAAGCATTTGATATTTATTATTTCATTTGACCCTCACAACAACCCTATGAGATAAGTAATGCAGGAACGATTATTGTTATGATCATTCTTTTTTTTTTGTTATTCTTTAGTTATTTCAGTCATGTCCAATTCTTTGGGACCAACTTTGGGGTTTTCTTTGGCTCTTTTTATGGGGGCAAAGAACTGAAAACCAAGGGGTGTGAGTGTGTGTGGGGGTAGTCATTAATTTGGGAGTGGCCGAACAAATCTTGCCTATGTGACAGAATTCTATTATGGTATAAGAAATTAAGAGACAGTTTCAGAGAAATTGGGAGAGACCTCAACCAGAAAAATAAATTATACAATACAATAACAACATTGTATAGACTGCATCCAGAGGGAAAACTATGGAGACTGTATGTGGATGAAAGCATAGTGTTTTCACCTTTTTTTTTCCTTTTTTCTTTCTCATGCTTTTTCCCTTTTGGTTTGATTTTTCTTGTACAACATGACAAATATGAAAACGTTTTAAAGTATTGTACATGTATAACCCATATTGGATTGCTTGCTGTCTTAGGGAGGGAGGAAGTAAGGGAAGGAAGGAGAAAAAAAAATTTGTAATTCAATCTTACAAAACTGAATGTTAAAAACTATCTTTACACATATTTGGAAAAATAAAAGTACTATTAAAAAAACAGTATCATATAACAGGCACTGTATTACGTACTGGAGGATATAATTAATAAAAAGAAAATCTCTGCAAATCAAAGAATTTAAAACCAAATAGCAGGTGGGGTGAGGAAAGAGGGGACTCAGAGGCATTTTGTTTTGAGTTGAAACCAGGCAGAGCAGCAGATTCAGAGTAGAGAGATTGTTTATTTTTTAAGACAAGTTATTTATTTTTTATAATAGCTTTTTATTTTTCCAAAGACATGCAAAGATAGTTTTCAACATTCACCCTCACAACATCTTGTGTTCCAAAATTTTCTCTCTCCTTCCCTTTCCCCTTCCATAGACAACAAACAATATAGATTAAACGTGTAATTCTTCTAAACATGGAGTAATTGTTTTAAAAAATTCAGTTATTGTTGAGAAAATGCAATTGTTATTTATAAAAATAAATGCAAATTATTATTTATATGTGTTTGTTTTCCTTTCCTTTTCAATGGAGGGGGAAGTCTTGGGAAGAAGAAAAGGTATATTTTCATTGACTGTAAAAAATAAAATTTAATTTAAATAAAATAAAAAACTGATCCTTTTACTCACAAAAGTTGGGAACTACCGCATTACATCGTGCTGCCTCTTTTCCATCACTTAGTCTGGCCCCATTATTCTATAGGTAATGAAACTAGAACCAAAGCCCTATTATTTAGTACCTCTGTGATTTGGGGGCAAGTCACTTAATACTACAGTAAAAAGAGCATTTGCTCTGGTGTTAGAAGACCTTGTTTCATACCCTGTCTCGGATGTCTATTTTTTTTTAATGTTTAAATAATATTTTATTTTATTCCTGTTATATGTAAAGACAATTTTAACATTCTTTTAAAACAAACAATTTTGAATTCCAAATTCTCTCTCTATCCCTTATCTCCTGCCTTCCCGATTCAGTAAACAATTTGTTATTGGTTATAAATGTTCTATCATGCAAAAAATTATCGTTAGTCATGTTGTAAAAAAATGCTGACTCAGAGGAAAAAAAAAACACAAAAAAATACAAAAAGTGAAAAATAGTATGCTTTAGATCTGTGTTTAGACTCTACCAGCTATTCCTCTAGAGATAGATAGCATTTTTCATCCTGAGTCATTTGAAATCATCTTGGATGATGGTATTACTGGGAATATATGTCATTCACAGTTGATCATCACACACAGTATTACTATTACTGTTTACAATGCTCTACTGGTTTGACTCACTTTACTTTGAATCAGTTCATATAAGTCTTTCCAGGTTTTCTTGTACATTGTTTCTTACAGCGCAGTAATATTCCATTATAATCCTATATGACAATTTATTCATCCATTCTCCAAATGATGGACATCCTCTCAATTTCCAATTCTTTGCCATCACAAAAAGAGCTGCTATAAATATTTTTCTACAAATAGGTTCTTTCCAGCTTTTTAAAAAATATCTCTTTGGGATTGTTTGTCTTTACAATGTTGTCACTGTATAATTTTTTCTTCTGGTTCTACTCATTTTACTCTGCATCAATTACTGAAGTCTTTCCCAGTTTCATTGAAATTGTCTCTTCACTTCTTACAGCACAATAGTATTCTATCACATGGCAAAATTTTTTCAGGCATTCCACCACACACAAACTTTGTTTTCCAATTCTTTGCTATGACAAAAAGAGCTACTATAAATATTTTATATTTATGAACTAGTTTTTTGTTTTTTGTTTTATTTGTTTTTTTTTTTTTTAGCATAAACTAGTTTAAATAATGGCATTGCCGAGTCAAAGGGTATACAGTTTTCTAGCCTTTTGGATCTAGTTCCAAATTACTCTCCAAAATAGTTGAATTTGACTTCTATTATTTATGTGACTTTCCAATTTCTTCATCTGTAAAATGACAAGTGGGAGAGGTAGTCTATTCAGTTTCTGAGACCTTTTAGCTCTAAATCTAGGATCCTAGGATTCTTTAGGTCTTTTTTTCTCCCAGTCATTTGTAGAATAAGGAGGTTAGACTGTCTAGCTCTAAATCTCATAAGCACTTTATGATTACTCTCTGTCTTAGCTTCCAGGCTCTGATTGAGTTGAAACTACTCCACCCACTGAGCTGTGACACTCCCTTCTTGGACTGATTTTTGTACCTGTGGGTGTGGGTTAGTGTGAAAAGTTTGATAAAGGCACACTCCTCTGATAGGCTGCTGATCCATTCCTTTGACACACTACAAATATAAAATCACTGGACAGGACATTAGAGAGGGAATCAGGCATCATCTTAGTATGACCTTCTTTATTTTTTCCCGCTTCTAATGTAGAGCATGATGAAATTCACTGATCTGTATAAAATTGTTGGGTGAATAAGGCTAAAATTGGTTTTTCAGTTGGCATTTTCTCTTCGTGACTCCATGGATCATGGGGTTTCTTGGCAAAGATACTGGAGTGTCTTGCAATTTTCTTTTCTAATGGATTAAGGCAAATAGAGGTAAAGTGACTTGCCCAGGATTGCACAGCTAGCAAGTGTGGGAGGCTGGATTTGAACTCAGATCTTCTGGACTCCAAACCCAGGGCTCTAGCCATTGCATCACCTGTCTTGAGGGCTGAAATAGGCCAACTTAATTAATTACAACATTAGATCTGTACAATTTTGGAGCTGGAAAGGTCATAGGATCAACCAACATCAAGACCTAGAAGATAATTTAGCAATTGTTCAGTGTAAATCTCTTCATTTTACTGATGCAGAAACTGAGTTTCAGAGAGATGAGATCATTTGCTTTATATCACACACTGATCTAGTAAATCTGTGATTATAACCTAAGTCTTCAGAAGCTTAGGCAATTGCTTTTTCTATCAATTGAGAGCTAGCCTTGTATTTAAGAACATCTGGGGGCAAATCCTACTTCTAACACATGGAGTTCTCAGCAAGACACTAACCCTTCCAAGGCAACAGGCCATGCTCTAAAACTTTGTAAAATCTCTTGCTGGTTTACGTGGAGTTCCATATAAGAATATATTACAGGACTGGACCAGACAGTTTGTTCTACACCACAACTTAGTTTGACTTTACATCTTCAATGTTCAAACTCCCATGAAATCAACGTGTATTCTTTCTTTTTTTTTTTTTTAGCTTTATGTTTAATTTGTTCTCTCCACTTAAATTATTTAATTTTTTAAAAAAAATAATAGCTTTCTTTTTTTCAAAATATATGCAGAGTTTTCAGCATTCATCCTTGCAAAATCTTGTGTTCCAAATTCCCTTAGACAGCAAGCAATCCAATATAGATTAAACATGTACAATTCTTCTATACAAAATTTGCACATTTATCATGCTGCACAAGAAAAATCAAAAAAGGGGGAAAATGAGAAAGACAAAAAGCAAGCTAACAACAACTATAATCTCATCTTCTGAAAAAAATCTTTCTAAGTTTCCTTTAATGCTATCTCCTTCCCTCTATTGATTATCTCCAATTTCTTTTGTATATAACTTGTTTATATGTACATATTTGTATGTTATCTTAGAGAGTAAGCTCTTGAAAAGCAGGGAATGTCTTTTATCTTTCTTTATTATCCCCAGCACTTAGCTAGTGCCTAACACGTAGTAGGCACTTAATAAAAGCTTGTTGATTTGACTTGATCCTAGATAAAAAAAGGTTATAGCTATATTACCCAGGTCTCAATAGTCTCTCCCCAGAGCTCAAAACTAAAATTTCAAAGGATATGCTTATTTGTTTGTTTGTTTGTTTTCCATCAACCACCCAACTTGGTAAGGTTGGGACTCAAGATTTTACTGCTTTGAAAGGAATTCAATTGAATGAAAAAACAACCAAAACAACTTCACCCATAAAATTCACTTCCCCACCCTCCCAACCCCTCACCTCTAGTCCTGATTTTGTGAAGCAGTAGAGTAGAATGGAAATCACCCAGGGTTGAGAATCAGAAAACCAGGTTTGAGCCCTAGCTTTACCACTAACTTGCTTTATGACTTTGGGCAAATTATTCCACTTCATCTTTCTTTGTATACCTAGCATTTAGTAAAATGTCTTGCACACAGCAAATCCTTTCTAGTTAGGTCATTTTTCAGTTGTGTCAAGTTCTTTGTGACCCAATTTGGAATTTTCTTGGAGCAGTTGCCTCAGACACAATATTTACACAAAGTGTGTGACCTTGGTTAAGTCACTTAACCCCAATTGCCTTGACAAATATTTTTTTTTTAAAAAAGATATATTCCTAAAAAGGAGTCATCCAGATGTGCCTTTAATAATAGGAGATCCATTACCACTTAAAAGGCCATCCCAATTTTGATAGCTCCAATAGCTGTTTTTTTCTTATAATGGGCCAAAAACCTTCCTTTTTGAAATTTCTAGTGTTCCCAGTTTTGTGTTTGAGGCCAAGTAGAATGAGTCTAAATTCTTTCACCTGACAGTCCTACACTTGAAGACAGCTATCAGGGCAGCTAAGTGGTGCAAGGGATAGGGAACCAGCCCTGAAGTCAGGAAGATCTGAGTTCAAATCTGGTCTCAGACACTTAACACTCCCTAGTTGTGTGACCCTGGGCAAGTCACTTAACCTCAATTGCCTCAGCAAAAAAAAAGAAAAAGAAAGAAAATGAAGATAGCTATCAAGTCTACTCTGAATCTTCTCTTCCTTGTGTTTAATATTCCCACGTGAGACTTGAATGGGATGACTCTTTGGCCCTTCATTCTCCTGGTTGTCCCAGGATATGTAAGTCACTTCACTGTTAGATATTAAGGGAGAGATGGGAGAAGTATAATATATCCAATTTCAAGACATTTGCTGCTCTACAGAGAATATATGACATGTAAATATATATTTCAACATATCAGAGGCATGTAATTTCACTAGCATTTTCATGGATTTGAACACCAAACAGAAGATTTTGTATTTGATGAGGGAGATGTTAGGAAATCACTAGTATTATTGAATAGAGTAGAATAAAATTCACATCTAGTCTTAGAGACTTGCCTGAGATTTAAAGGATCCACAGCGACTGGAAGGTAGGCTGCAGTACAAAAAATAACTGGGAGAGTGAATGGAAGTATTAACAATTTCAAACTAGTATTTCTCATTTATTTATTTATTTATTTATTTTTTTTTTCTTTTTGCTGAGGCAGTTGGGGTTAAGTCAAACTAGTATTTCTTCATCCATATTCTAAAACCTTTCTTTTGGGTGGATTTCCCATGACCATCCCAGTTAACAGTGATCTCCTCTTCTAAACACTTTTGATATTATTGTCTGTATCATTTATTTGACATGGCATATTCTGATTTGTAATGTTATTTTTTTCATATATGGGGATGTGAATAATATATGTATACATATTAAGCCCTATTTTTTTCCAGCTAGAAAAAAGGACTGGGAGGTGAGACACACAAGACTGGGAATCCATCTAACTTTTGAGTTCTGTTTCTCCTTTCATTTGGGAAAACTACACAGTTTATCAGCCTACATACTCACAGAGAGACATATAGAAATATATATATATATATATATATGTGTGTGTGTGTATGTGTACACACATACATACACATATGTGTTTATATAAGTATCCATTTTCTTTTCTTCTTTAAAAAAAATCTCGATTTTCAATCAGCAGCTCTCCTGGGTAACTTCATGGTTTTTTTTTTTGTTTTTGTTTTTGTTTTTTTTATCAGTTGCCCTGCTAGGTTTTGACTCCATGGAACATCATATCCTTGAACCAACTATCCACTGGCAGCTCCTAACCCATCTCCTTTTCAGCATTTTTGTATATGTATATTATCTTTTCCTATCAAATCATAAGCTTCTTGAGTGCCAGAGTGATCTTTGTTTTCTTTTTTTTTTGGTAATTTTTATCTCTAGATCTTAGCATAGTACTTGTCCCTTGGTAGATGTTTAATAAAGGTTTATTGTTATGTATATACACATGTGTATATACATACATACATACACACACACACACACAAATCTATGTCTGTAAATCTTTTTTTTTCCTTTTTTGGTCCAGATTTAAAATTTCCTTAGTGTGGGTTAACTTCCACCAACACAGATCAGTCACTCTTGTTCAACTTGTCATCTTGGAGAGGCATTGAAAGGTTTTGTGACTTGTCCAGGTCATGTGACACACACAATCAATCCATATTTATTATGCATCCATTAAGTGCCAGGCATTGTACAAGCTCTGGAGATACAAAAGGAGGCAAAAGATAATCCTTGCCTTCATAGAGCTTTATATCTAATGGGAGAAACAACATATCAGATATATAAAATCAAATATATACAAAGCAAACAACATACAGGATAAATAAGGAACAATTGATTGAAGAAAAGTACTTGAATTAAGAGGAGCTGGGAAAGGTTTCTTATAAAAGGTTTCTTTAAAAGAAGCCAGAAAAGGCAGTAGGCAGAACTGAGGAAAGTGTTACAGGCATGGGAGACAGAGAAAATGCCCATTTTGTTTTCTTTCTCATTTTTTTTCCTTTTTAATCTGATTTTGCTTGTGTAGCTTGATAATTGTGGAAATATGTATAGAATTGCACATTTAATATATATTGGATTGCTTGCTGTCCAGGGGAAGGGGTTGGGGGGAAGGAAAAAATTTGGAACACAAGGTTTTGCAGAAGTGAATGTTGAAAATTATCTATGTTTTGAAAATAAAAAGCTTTAATTAAAAAAAAAAAAAAGAAAAACAAAATGCCCAGAGGCAAGAGATAGAATGTCTTGTTGGTAGAGGAGCTCTCCCCAGCCCCCCAATCAGCGTTACTAGATTAGAAAAAATCCACATCAGATAGTAAGACAGAAAAAAATTCTAAAAGTAGGAAAATATTTAGTTAAAGGGAGTTGATTACCAAGCAAGAGATTTTATATTTGATGAGGAAAATATCAGGAAGTCATTGATGTTTAATAAATGAATAGTAGAGTAACAAAGTCAAAACTGGGCTTAGGAAATTCATTTTATCATCTTAATGGAGAATGGATTGGAAGAGGGAGAGATGTGACACAGGTAGACCACCAATAGTCCAAGCCAAGTCTATTGCCAATAATCCAAGCATAGGTGATGAGACCTGTATTAGAGTTTAGAAGAAAAAAGGGGAAGTTTTTAGGAGATAATGAAGAGGAAAAATTGGCCAGCTTTGGCAGCAAATAAATGTGGGGGGGTGAGAGATAGTGATGTAGTGAGGATAACTCCTAGATCATGAGCCTTCATATGTCAGAAAGTAGATTACAGCTAATGTGAATCCTATTTACATTTTTATTATTAATTTTATAATTATTATATTATACATGTCAATATATAAATAGAAGGATAATAATAAAATTATTAAGCATAATCAGGCCAGTCTCCCATACTGTCTAGTTAGCATTTTTAAAGAATCACAACAACCTTCTGAGAACTTTCCAGACTGTACACAATGATGAAAAAATAGAATTCATCTGATTTTTTTATTGTTAATACTTCAACTTTGATGGGAAACTTAGTTTTTCCTGATTTATCTTTGGGAGGGTCTCAGCAACTCAATACACATCCTTGTTACTCTTTAGATACTGCCTCCTTCTCACCCCCACTCCTCCATCTCCCCTGAGCTATAAAAGATTGTGTTTTCTCAAACCAAATTGTTCATTCAGTCTGACTGTCTTCTGTGTTGTATCTGCTTGAGCCTGTGAAGTGATGTTCCCATAAATAAAATAGCAAACCTTTGTAACATGATGGATGCCTCTGACAAAATTTCTTTATGCTGTGAATTGAATCTGTATTATACTACTTTTTAAAATATAATATTCTTTTATGATTATGCTTTTCCAAATCTATTTACCACTTCTGGTACCTATTTTACCACTTCAATAGTTACATATATATGACACTGGCTCTGTGACCCTGAGCAAGTCACTTAACTATTTGCTTCAGTTTCCTCATCCGTAAAATGAGTTGGACAAATAAACAGCAAACTACTCTAATGTCTTTGCCAAGAAAATCCCAAATAGGGTCCTGAAGAGTAGGACATAACTGAAAAGGCTGAATTACAGCAACAAGAAATATATGAAAGGTAGTATGGTTGGAGAGGATTATCTGAGTTCAGGTTCCACATCTGAAACATACTGACCCCCTTTACCTATACCCACAGCATCAGAGTTACTCACTCACCCCTTCTATAGGATTACCTGAAGGAATTAGAAGGGGATCTGTTGCACAAAAAAAACAAAACAAAACAAAACAAAACAAAACAAAACAAAAAAAACCCAAAAAACTAAAAATAAAAAGCAAAAAACTATTCAGAAACAATTCTGAAAAGAGGAAAACAAATCTTTAGGAAATGAAAAATTACATGGTGCATTGGAAAGCAAGATGCATAAAGCATTTATTAGGCACTTACTACTATGCTAAATTCTGGGGATACAAATACAAGAAAGCTAATTTATTTTCTAATTGAGGAAAATAATACTTGGAGGGAGCTGGAAAGGCTAGAGCCTCCCTATAGGGAGAGATGGTCAGGAAGAGATTTGGAGGCCCAGTTCTCAGAAATGTTAAACATAACTGGGGTCCCATAGTCCAAGGTTCTAAAGTGGGAAAGACTGAGTAAAAGGAGATAGGGCTGACTGCCAAAGAGCAGACAGGAGCTGGAGATGGCTTGGAAATGCTGAAGTGAAAAATAGTCTGGGCCTCTGAATGAAGAAACCGGTCTTGTAGCTCTGACTCTTGTTACTGATTCATGTAGAAAATTTGGGCAAAATCACTTAAATTTGCATTTTTCTCTCTCTGGGCCTCCATTTCTCCTTTGGAAAAATAGGAAAGGGGGTGATAGACTAGCTCTAAAATTTCATGGTAGTATGAAATGGTGTGGTAGTCCTAAAATTCATTTGAATTTTGTGAGTGCTTATGCTCTCACTTAAAAACTTAAAAAAAAAAAAAAAAAAAAAAAAAAAGACAAGTAGATAAAGGACTGAGTGACCAGATGACAACATTCCTTTGGATTGAATGGAGTAGGCACAGCCTACCAAGTTACCCGATGAGCTTCCACAAGGAGTGCTTTGCTAGTTCAAATGAGAACTTGACTGGTGTGGGGGAAGGGGGATTGGGTGGGAGGGGAAGGGGAATTATATCTTCAATGCATTTTGCAGCTCCAGAAGGGGAAAAAAAAGGGGGTAGGAAAGCTGTCAGTCTTTTTATCTTGCAGGAATTCCATGAAAAAAATGAATGCCATTCATTATCACTTTCACTGAGGGCCAAATTTTTGGCTGTCCCATGAACATTTTGAAGGAAAAGCTAGAAGATTGGGAGCAAAACTTGCAGAGAAAAACTCTGCAGCCTCTTATTTGGTTAAAATGAACAGGATTCATATTTTATAATTTGCTACTAACTATTGCCCTCAGTTCAGGATATGAGATGAAGGGAATCAATAAATATCTTGTTTGTAATATCATTAGGGACCCACTGCCTAAAATTCAGTTTCTTACAGCTTCCAATTAAAGCATCGACTCCCTCTCTTTTGTTCCCTCAAATTTATTATTTGTTTATTTTTAAATAATTTTTTTCTTTTTAAATTTTGAGTACCACTGAAACTGAGTGGATGCCCATCATTTGGGGAATGGCTGAATAAATTGCAGTATATGAATGTTATGGAATATTATTGTTCTATAAGAAACAATCAGCAAGATGATTTCATGGAGGCCTGGAGAGACTCACAGGAACTGATGCTAAGTGAAGTGAGCAGAACCAGGAGATCATTGTACATGGCAACAATAAGATTATGTGAAGATAAATTTTGAAGGATGTGGCTCTTTTCAACAGTGAGATGAGTCAGGCCATGAAGAGAGCCATCTGCACTCAGAGAGAGGACTATGAGAACTGAGTGTGTTATAGTTTGCTTGCTTTTTTCTCATTTTTTTTCCTTTTTGATCTGATTTTTCTTGTGCAGCATAATAATTGTGGAAATATGTATAGAAGAATTACACATGTTCAATATATATTGGATTACTTGCTGTCTAGGAGAAAGAGTTGGGAGAAGGAAGGGAGAAAAATTTGGAATACAAAGTTTTCTAAGTATAAATGTTGAAAACTATCTTTGCATATATTTTGAAAATAAAAAGCTATTATTTAAAAACAAACTAAAATTTTTTTTGAGTTTCAAATTCTCTTCCTCCTTCTTACTCCTTCTTCATACACTGTGAAGACAAGCAAAATTACATCAATTATACACATGAAATCAAGGACAATATATTTCCATATTAGACATGTCACAATTAAAGGAAGGAAGGTAAAAAAAAAGAAAGAAAGGAAGGAAGAAGAAAAATGAAAGGAAAGAAGAAAAGATGAAAGGAAGGAAAAAAAAGAAAGAGAATCATACTTCAATTTGCACTCAGAATTTCTTAGTTTTCTCTCTCTGGAGATGGATATCATTTTTAATCATGGGTCGTTTGGAATTGTCTTGTCATTGCATTGATCAGAATATACAAGTCTTTCACAGTTGATCATCATTACAATAATGCTATTACTGCACAAAGTGATCTCTCCCGTTTAATTCACTTTGCATCAGTTCATATAGGTTTTGCCATGTTTTTTTTTTTTTTTCCTGAAATCAAACCTATTGCCCTCCTTTCTTAAAATGAAAATTTCACTGCTATAAAATATAAGATTGTAGAATTCAAACACAATTTTTATTTACTCATTGCCCAAAGTGGTCTCAATTGAAACAGAATAACTTATTCTAAACCACAGTATTATATCTGACAGTAGAAATGTAAATAGAAGCCTTTTCATGAGTTTGTTTAAATTGTTTGGTTGATAGTCAAAACATATACAATCACTTACTTACCTGTAACTCATCTTGGTTCGTTTTTGAAGATTAAATCAGACTTAAACTGATATAGAGAGCCCATTTACCCTTCAGTTAGAGGCCTGTGGATGTCCCTACATATTTCGAATTGTTCCAGTAGGAGGGATCAGGGAGTAGCAGTGGTATGAACTCCTAGAAGTTACACCCAGCAACTTGAAATTTTGCTGCTTCTGCTCTAGGGGGAAGGATGTCATTTAATGAACCAAGCTGTTCTTCTGGTCTTTGGGGAGATTTAAAAAATAAAAAAGTGTGACTTGTGTCTTCTTATCCTTCAATAAAGGGTCATTTAATACCAATTCTGTGTTCTCTAATAAGCCTCTTCGTGCTTTGTGGGATCCATCAATGTTTTACACTTAAGGATGTCATCCATTGAATTCCTGGGCTGCTATACTTGGGCTGTGGTGGACTCTTATGTTCTCTGTTAGATGGTATAACTTATATATGTGTTTATGTATGGTGCTGAGCTCTGACTCGAGTCTATAACTGGCACTTAACACAATAGGAAGGAAAAAAAGAAAAAAAAAACATGTTATCTATGGCCCTCTGGGAGGTTTGGGGGACAAGAGAGAAAGAAAGGACTGAGTTTTGAGAGGGGAGGAAGGAGAACTCAAGATAATAGATGCTTTCATTGGTTGGAAACCAAAATTTCATCTTGAAATACTGGTTTAATTAATCAGCTTGAAGTAACCCTTTGTGACAACTCTGAAAAGATAAGTGGGATAAGAATTTGTGATTTCAATTGTGTATGCATGTTCTTGTTGTACAAGGGAGGAGAAGGAACATTCAGTGTCTAACGTTTAGAGATCTCCTTGTATTCTCAGCAGAGCCCACTAGAAAACTCTCCCATCATGACCTCAGCAGTATCTTTTTCATTTTCAGAAGTGCCTAGAATGATCTTCCAAGGCAGTAGAAATTATGTAGTGTATTATTTCCCTTGGGATTAGAGACTTTATCTCAAAAGCCTGATAACATGGTGGATGGAGGGATGACTTTGGGGGTCACACTATAAGTTACAGAAAAGTTAACTGATGAACATTGATGGAGGGAGTTTCCATAGCAGGACCCCTCTTATACTGAGGAAGTTACAGGACTGGACCAAATCCTCCCTAAATACTTCTAGTTCCCACCCTCTCCTCCCTCTAACTTTCTTCTCCTCCCCAAAATACCCCAAATAAAAATACCACAGAGCAAAAGTGGTCATCCCAGACTATAATTCACATCTCCAAACTCATTTCACAGTGGAAGAAGAAAAAGATTTAGGGAAAGACAACATGGTATAAGGGAAAGTGCTTTGAATTAGAATCCAAGAGAGCTAAATTATATTTCCAGCTCTAGCACTAATTATTCTTGGGTAAATCATTTGTCTTTTCTGGGCAACTCCTCATCTATGAAGTGAGACCAGTATACTGGATAAAGTCTGAGGTCCATAGAAGCAATCTAATTCACACTAAAGTGTTAATGACCGAATGTACTTCCCTTTTCAGGATCATTTGCATTTTAAAAAGAACCAGATTCCCCTTGGAGGAATTTCTTTCATCTGGCTGTAAGTGGGAGGACAAACTATTTTAAAGAAAGATGTCCTTGCTATGTGCACTCTGCTCAGCTAAATTAAAGTGCAGTACCTATAGATATCCCTCTTCAGATGGACCCTAGCATTTGCCATTCCTCTTAGCTGTTGCAGAACAATAAACCTTATTCTTTCCAGCAGCAGGCTTTAATTCTCCTACACAGAGACAGCCACTAGCCATGATAGAGTACCTATGGTGGGCTTGCCAAGCCATACATGGGATACCTGTATCAGGTGATTAGAGGCAAGCATGTATGACTAGATCCCAGTGGCCAGCCAAGTTTGGGGAAGCAAAAGGTTGGGATTAATCAAATTGAGCTGTACGTTGTGTGTATGTTTGAGGTGGGGAGGAAGGAGGAATCTCAACAGTGACTCTGTAACCTGAGGCTTATCAGACATACTGAGTCAAGGATTGTCAACATGGAAAGAAAGGGAGTTGTACTGCCCAGCCATGGCTAAACAAATTCTGTCATGGCTGGGAGGAGGCATCAGGAACTTACGACTCTAGATCTTTCTCAGTAGAGCTAGGCTTGGAAGGGAACCTTGAGAGGCCATTTTTTTTTTTCATTGCCTTACCTTTGAATCAAATTATATCTACATTATCTCAGAGGACATTTGGGATTGTGTAAATGTAGCTCTTTACCTAAGATCCTTGAAGATTCAGCAAGCAGAACCAGGGATCTCACATCACAACCTCACAGTTCCAAAGCTTTCAATGATATCATACACCTCAATTACACAGATCTTACAATTAGAAGGTTCTGATAAAAGTTTAAGATTAATAATTTTTTCACCTTTTTGTTTGATTTTTCTTTCTTTCTTTTTAAAATTTTAATAGTATTTTATTTTTCCAAATACGTGCAAAGATAGCTTTCCACATTCACCTTTGCAAAACCTTGTGTTCCAAATTTTCTTCCTCCTCTTCTCTCCCAAGACAGCAAAAAATCCAGCAAACATGTACAATTCTAAACATATTTCCATATTCATCATACTGCACAAGAAAAATAAGATCAAAAAGGAAAAACACACAAAAAAACCCAATAACAAACAACAGTAACAAGGTAAAAATACAATGCTTTGATCCATATTCAGTCTCCATAGTTCTCTCTCTGGATGCAGATGACACTTTCTATTCCAATTCTATTGGAATTGGCTTGAATCACCTCATTGTGCAAAGGATCAAGTCCATCACATTTGACCATCATATAATTTTATTGTTACTGTATGCCACATTCTATTGGTTTTGCTCACTTCACTCAAAATCAGCTCATATAAATCTTTCCAGGCTTTTCTGAAATCAGCTTGCTCATCATTTCTAATAGAACAATAATATTCTATAACATTCATATACCATAACTTATTCAGCCATTTCCCAACTGATGGGCATCCACTCAAATCCCAGTTTTTGGCCACTACAAAAACATTTTTATACATGTGGATCCTTTTCCCTCTTTCATGATTTCTTTGGGATACTGACCCAGTAGAGACACTGTTGGATCAAAGGGTATGCACAGTTTTGGGTGTTCTTGCACAACATGACAAATATGGAAATATGTTTAAAAGGATTGAACATTCTTAATTTATATCTGATTGCTTGCTATCTTGCAGAGATGGAAAGTAAGGAAGGAAAGGAGAAAAATGTAGAATAAAAGTTTTTACAAAAATGAATATTAAAAACTATCTTTACATATATTTGAAAAAATAAAATTCTGTTGGGGGAAAAATAAAAGTTCAAACTTATAACTTGAATAAAACAAGTCCAATCCCCTTTTACTATTCCCATTGGATATATTGGATTCTATCCTCTTATTTTCTCTACACTTTTTCCTTCTCCCACCACCACCAACTTTTAGGAAGTTATTAGCAGTGGATATATGGTATGATAGTTAGAAAGTGTGATAGTATAGCTGTGGCATGTAAAAATACAGAAAGTCAGAAGCACAAAGTCAAAATATATTTTTATACTTGATTTTTTAAATTATAAAGATGCACTGAGGGGGAGGGATGATGAAAAATATGTTGGAAAATTTGATTTGGGAATAAAAAAGGAAAAAATGAAGACTTCGCTGATTATTCAGAAATTTCATGTCAGTAATATATCAAGAATACTTTCTTCAAGAAAAGGGCTAGTAGGTGTTCAAAATAATAAGCATTAAACGAATCAGGGTTATAATGGGAAGAGCATGGAATGTAAAGCCCAATCCTAACTCTGGTAGTATCTATTTGATTTTGAACAAAGTATTTGATCTCTCTGATCTTTAGTTTCCTCATCTGTAAAATGATACAGTTGTAATAGATGATCTCTAAGGAGTTTTCTAGCTCTAAATGGACACCACTACAAAAAAAAAATGAAAATGGCTTTATCTTAATAACTTATGGTGTAGTCATTTCAAAATCAGCTGACTGTGGCAGAAGATCACTGGACTTCTTAGGTTAAGGAATGAAATAAACACCAAATCAGAAGATATAAAAAGGATGAGACAAAATATAATGTATGATGACAACTCCAGACTTGCCTATTGGAACAAGTTAATTATGAAAAATGAGAAACTGATAAAAAGTAAAAATATTGATGCTGATTGTCACCATGTTCTAGAAAAGTTTAACTTATATAAACCAAGTCACCATAAAAAAGCCTAGAATCCATTTACAAACATTTGTTCTCTTCACCAAGTGAAGAAACATGGCAGTCAACACATATTCAGAGCACAAAAATTTTTAATATGGTTCTTACACGATTGAAAAGCTTTAAAGTAATGTGGCATATTGTTCTTCATGGTTATTAATTTTTGAAAATAATCTCATTATCTTTAATTAAAATAATAAAAAATAAAACAAAAATATTTTGAAAAACAAACACTTAAAAGCTATAAGTATAATGGGGAACCTAGCCAATAGTTCTTAGAACATTAGCCATATCCACATAGAGACTTGTTTAGCTTCTTTCTGGAAACATTAAAAAAAAAAAAAGGAACCTTCATCACTTCTAGCTCCAATATCAAGCATTTATAAGTATCTAGTGACTATTTTCTGTTAACTTTCTTACAAAGTGACCAAAAAACTAATTGGCTGCTGAGCTGGAACTGATACAGATGTATCATGTGCATACAGATGATCTCTCTGTCTGTCTGTCTCTGTCTCTCTGAGTCTCTGTTTCTCTGTCTCTCTGTCTCTCTTTTCCTCCCTCCCTACCTGTGAGCATCCCAATAATTCCATCAAACTAATGGGTGGGGGAACCCTTCCCCTACTTGGCTGTCTTGTTTCTATGATGTCATGATCCCTTCTGTTTCTTCTTGATCTTGAATGAATGAGTATCAGAAACAGAAGGGACTAGGTTATGAACATTCAAATTCTAGAGATCAGAAGAGCAGAGATCTAACAACTAGGGTTGGTAACAAAGTCTTCTGGCAGCCATATGAGCTGAGTCAGATGAGGAGCCAACTCAAGAGTGAATAAATCTGGCAGTCAAGACACCATATCTGACAAGCAAGGGAACCACTAATCCATCAGCCTTGCCACACACCTGCAAGTAAAGTTGGTGGGGTGAATGTTTGGTAGCAAACACTAAGTTTGAGCCTCCTCTCCACAAGGACCAAAGTACTAGAGCAGAAAATGTGCTCCTATTTTGGGAGCATTTCAATATTCACTGTACTTTCTTGTTAATATATACTCTTGTTTAAAAAAATATTGATGTTAATTGGTTGATTACTATTAGGGTGATATTAACTGGTCAAATGATAATGGGGGGATGTAATTGATGGAGGCTCATAAATAATAGTACTAGAAAACCCTCCAATCCCTCAGTGTTATTATAAAATTCTGAAGGAAAAGGTAGCCATCATACTCCAGGGATCCAAATCTCTGTGAGTTGGGAGAGTAATTCCAGAATACATGCAATAAAAAGTTTTAATTATTATTACTGTTATTGCTGTTCATGATAGGGTACATGATAACAGACCAAAAAATTAATAAATCAAATAGCAAAGTTTTTAATTAGGGCCAAATGTAAAGCAAATATTAAGGGAAAATTTCTCCCTACACAAGGGTAAAATTTCCCATGGATTGCCATGCTATCAGTGAAAGCAGGAATATTCTCTGAACAACTCACTCTGAGGGTTGTGTCTGGCAGCTAATTATCCTGAGTTTAGATAAGCTTCAAGGAGGCACTTAGTAACCCTAGAGAGGATGGGCAGAACTAGTGACTTTTGCTGGGCATTCCTGCCACTGCCTATGCCAGACTGTTTTTCCTCTAACACTTATTTGCAAAATATTATGTGGGAGGATTGTCAGAGATGAACAAAAATTGCAAAAGAAATTCATGCTGGAAATAATAAGTTTAAAGGTAAACAAGGACTGATTTTCAAGATCTTTCAAAGACTGGAAGATTCCAAAAGAATAGAAAAGATCCCAGCTGGCATTATTATGGAGATGAATCAAACTACTATTAACTACTAATCCATATACCTGATATTTTATCTCTAGAAATCTTTATGAGAAAGTTCTATATGAAAAAAAAAGGCTCTTGGAAATTATTTTCTACAGTAGGCCACATGTTTACTATCATACAATTAACTAAGGAGGTATAGAAAATAGAAGACTTTACTGTTTTCATTGTTTGTTGATTACAAAAAAGCATTTGACCCAGGAGAGTGATAATAATAGTTCACATCTGTTTAGTACTTAGAAGTTTCTAAAGCATTTTCCTCACAACAACTACATGATACTTCCTCTCTTTGTTAAAATGATATATGATTCTTTGATAAATGTGACCTCAGAGGTAACTTTCTCCAATGGTCCTTTGAGTATCAAGATCAACTAGGCAAAAGAACAAACAAAAGAGGGAGACAGATTCTTGCCAAAAGTATTTACCAGTGTCATGGAAGATGTCCTTTGCAAAGTCCAAATAGAAAAGATAATAAAGTTTTTCAGATGGTCCTGTTGTGACCTACCTGCAGAATACTATAAGGGTTCCCTAATGAGATAAATAATCATTCAAAAGAAATAAGTTTTAGCGATCCATACAAGAAGAACCAAATGGATCAAAAATGTATATTGTCCAAACTACAATATGCATATTCAACCTATTCAAATACTCCATCAACACATATTATGTACCAATTATTAGAATTAAAAAGGATTTGGACTGAATTTGGGGAAACGTATGGGAGAGAAGAGAATCTAAAGATGTCTATTCTTGACACCCTTTGAATCACATCTGATTCAAGATACATTTATGTGGACATATATAACCTAGATGGACAAAACACTATGTATTCCCATACATCCTACAAATTATCAATTTAAATCTTATTATGGTATGTGGTATAAGATAACTGATTTAAATTTTTTTCTGCCTAGCCACCTTTTAGTTTTCCTAGTAGCTTTTGTCAAAGATAAGTCCTTCTTGTGATAATTTGAATTCTTGGGTTTATTACCCTCAACCTGGTTTAGTGCATCTATCTACCAAGATGATTTCCTGGAATGTGGCTACTGCTTATGCTATAACTTTTTAGAGCTTGAAGGTGAATACCAAAGGTGGATGAGCAGCCCTCACATCTCTAGATAGCAGGTATTTTGTGGTGACAACCGTTCACACCAGAGGTGCTAGTCCTCAATGATACCTTTGACACCATTTCTAATGCAAGTTATTTTTGACAGTATGCTATTGAAAATAAAATGCTATAGCCCTTGTGTTTTTGTTGCCCTAATTGGCTGTGTGAAATTTTAATTATTTTCAAATTATCTTGTTCCATGATTCATAAACCATTTAGTTTCACCAGGAGAGTATTAGTATTTAAAAGATGGTCTTTGTTGGCAGATGACTAGTTTGGGATTGTTTCCCTTTACAGACGTCTTACATTGATAACCATATAATATAAAAAGAATCAGAGGAAGACTGCCATTAAAAAAATAGTACCTCTGTGGATCTATATAGTTGAAAAACAGGGATAAGATTAAATACATACATACCAAGTATAATAAATACTTGTTATAAGACTGGCCTTGCCTTTCACCTTACTCTATCATGTGTTATAATGAAAGGTCTAGGTTGGACCATTATCCTAGTTTTGTACACTTTCACACCTTTCTTTTTGGAATTTCCTTTTCAATTTAAGATTAGATTTTTTTTTTTCTACCCAGAGGTACAACTTCCTGAAAGGTTACCATTAAATGGAAAAAAAAAGAAGAAGAAAAGAAAAAGAGGGAGAGTAGTATTGGTAAATGGGTGAGTTTTCTTTATTTCCCATTATATTTCTTAGAATTTGGAGAAGGGAATAGTTTCCATTATAGAGATTTATAACTAATGTGTATTAAGAGACTTTTTAACTAGCTGAGACCTTGGAACAGAAAATCTCTGATAGCTGTGTGTGTGGTAGCATACTCTCAGAATCCCTGCTGCTGGGGAGCCTGAGGCTATTGGATTGCTTAAGTTTAGGAGTTGTGAACTGCAGTGGGCCAAGTCTGCTCTAAATTTGGCACCAAAGTAGTGAGCCCCCAAGATTAGGGAGTTGCTAGACTGGCTAAGGAAAGGCAAATTGGCTTAGGCTAGAAACAGAGCAAGTCAAAGTTACTATACTGATCAGCAAGGGGATCAGGACTGTGAGTGGCTTTTGTATTTCCAGTATGGGTGAAATGAAGAGAGAGGGATGGAGGAAGAGAAGGAGGAAAAGAGGAGGGAGGGAAGGAAAGGGAGGGAGAGAGACAGAGACAGAGAGAAAGAGGGAGGAAGGGAGGGAGGGAGGGAGAGAAGTAGAGAGAGAAATCTTTGATAGAAAGGAGTGCCAGTATTATGCTAATTTGTTGCCAGGATCTCTGGCCAAATAATAGGGTTCTGCTAAGAAACCTTGATGTGCAAGGAATTCACCAGATAACAGATCAATGAAATCTCTACTTCATGTCAACTTGTGGAGGGGGTGGTGGTGGTAATGTTTTAAGTTGGACAGGAACTGCCTTCTAGTTAGCCTGCAGTCTAAATCCAGAGCTTGTAGAAAGTTCAGGTTGTATACCACAATCTCCTATGTATACCTTCTGTTCTCTGCATTTATGTCATATTCATCTTCTCCCCCCCTCCGTTTGGAATATACTTGGTTGAATTCCTTAACTCCTTTTTTAAAAATTTTTATTTATTTTTATTATTAATACTTTTTATTTGCAAAACATATGTATGGGTAATTCCTAAACATTAACCCTTACAAAGCTTTCTGTTACAAGTTTTTCCCCCTTACTCCCCACCCCTCCCCTAGATGGCAGGATATCTACTACATGATAATTATGTTAGAATACTTAAGAAATCGAATATATGTATAGTTATTGCATCATTTTTTGTGCAGGAGAAATCATATCTACAAGAAAGAATAATCTGATAAAGGAAATACAATGCAAGCAAACCTCAATAGAGAACATGAAAATGTTATGCTGTGGTCCACATTTCACATCCTTCTCTCTGGGTGTATATGGCTTTCTTCACTGAACAATTGGGACTGGTTTGAAGCATTTCATTGTTGAAGAGAGTCATGTCCATTAGAACTGATCCTCATATAGTATTGTTGTTGCCGTGAATAATGATCTCTTGGTTCTGCTCACTTCCCTGAGCATTAGTTCATGCAAGTCTCTCCAGGCCTCTCTGAAATCGTCCTGCTGGTCATTTCTTACAGAACAATAATATTCCATAACATTCATATACCATAATTTATTCAGCCACTCTCCAATTGATGGGCATCCATTCAGTTTCCAGTTTCTAGCCACTACAAAAAGAGCTGCCACAAACATTCTTGCACATGTGGGGCCCTTTCCTTCTCCTATAGAAACACTGCTGGGTCAAAGGGTATGCACAGTTTGATAACTTTTTGAGCATAGCTCCAAATTGCTCTCCAGAATGGCTGGATCAGTTCACAGCTCCACCAACAATGCATCAATGTCCCAGTCTTCCCACATCCCCTCCAACATTCACTTTTATCTTTTCCTGTCATTTTAGCCAATCTGACAGGTGTGTAGTGGTACCTCAGAGTTGTCTTAATTTGCATTTCTCTGATCAATAGTGATTTGGAGCAACTTTTCATATGATTATAAATAGTTTTAATTTCCTCATCTGAAAATTGTCTGTTCATATCCTTTGACCATTTATCAGTTGGAGAATTCCTTAACTCCTTGATACAATACCAATTCTACCAATGTCATATAGCCCATATAAGCTCTGGGAATTCTTATCCTAATTTTCTCTCCACTCTCACAAATAGCATGTTTTTGAGCAAGGCTATATATCTTCCTGACAATTCTAAAAGAACCCCTGAGTAGTTAAAGTACTTTAATGTAATCCAGCCTCTACCATTGTGCTTCTCCTCCAAATACGATCAGTTGAGAGTCATCCAGATTTTCGAGAGCAGTATTTAGTGAGGTGGTATTGTAAGAAAGATTGATATAAACATCTTTTCAAAAGTTTGTGAATACTCCCCCAATAAATGCATACAGATTTTAGGGGATAGCATGCTTAAGTTTAAAGGCCAAGATGGTAGAGGTTTAACTCACAGTTTCTGGTAGCTAGAAATCCTTTTCTTCTATTCATAGAATGCCCAAGAAATTCCTTTAGATTCTTAGCTAGGTTCCTTAAGATCTAAATCTAGCTTATCTCTAGTTTTCAGTGCAGATACAACTAATTTGAAGATGAGGTAAAGACATTGTTGGTAAAGAGGGAAATCCAACATCCTTTGCACCCTTTGAGGTTCATTAGATCTTCTTTGGATCAAAGGCAGGGGACTACTTTCCCTGGTGGCTTTTAAAAAGAGCCAGATCTGAGTGAGCAGAATCATCTCAGGGATTTGGGGCCAAATTAATCCTAGTAGTCCAGAATTGAATTAGTTGTAGAGGCTTCTAGGGTGTATCAAGAGTAGACTATGGTAGCCAGCTTGATTTACCAAAAAGCTCAGGATTAGGGCCACAGGATTAGAATCAACATACACATCTATGTTGATAGTCATCCACAAGTTTAGGAAATTATGGTAGGAATGCCAGAACTATTTAGCCAATGAAAAGACTTGGTTATCATTACTTGGGGAAAAAGAAATGGAAGAGATGATTATTTATAGAGAGAGATGAAATACATTGATGGTGTGTGTTTCACAACCACATGCAAACTATATTTCATCAATGTCAATATATTGATGTACAGATTGGCTGCAGTGTTCTGCATATGCTAATCACATATTTTTCCTTCGTGATGTTTATTCTATTATCCTGTATGTATAATTGTGGAATGAGCATAATGTGTTTGTACTATACATATTTATTTTACATGACTATAATTATATATATGCAAGATTGTTTTTCAGGTTATGAATGACATATATTAGGTACTTGGATCAAACCTGCATAACCAGTAACTTAGTGTACTCCGAATGATTTTCAAGGACTGCAGAGAATATAGAAATGTGAAGCAATCCCTCCCCCTCTCCTTTTAGACTTTGTCCATTTCAACCAATGCAGTTAACCTGAATGAAGATTATTTGAAGATTTTAAAGAGTGGAAAAGTAGAATGGCTTATTCATAGCTTGTAATAGAGTCTTAGAGCTAGTGATAAGGACTGGGCTTATGATTTCATAGATACAGAAAACTCCTGAATGAAGAAACTCCCTTCACTAATGAAGGTCATTGTCTTCTCTTCAACTTAAGAGTTCTAGAGAGTTACCTAGACACAGTCTTCATCCTTAATGTTCTACAAAACTCCCTAGTGTAGTCAGAACCAGATTAAAATATAATTAAGAAAATTTTAATAAAATAAATAAAAAATACAATATCACATAGACAATATTGATTTATAGCTTTCTAAATCAAAATAGACTTGTAGGACCATATTTATTTGAGTTTGACCAAAATGAGAGGCTAACTGACATGCCCAGGATTACACAGCTGATCTGTGTGTTAGGGCCAGAACTTGTCTGGTTCCAAAACCAGGATGGGAGAGCAAGACTGTTGGATTAAATGGCCTTTGAGATCTCTTCCATTTGAGTATCTATGATCTGTGATCCTATAATAACCCAACTCCTCAAAGGAATTTCATACTTCTCCAAGAGGTGCAAGAAATTCCTCTAACATTTGGTGGAATTAGAAGGCAGCAAGTCATTGATTGACTGGATAATAACCCTCTCGGTAACTTTTAAAAAGCAAGAGCCAAACCTGATTGAGCAGAATCGTTCCTGACATATGAGAGAAAATTAGTTCCAGCAGTCAGGAACTGAGATGCCCAGAGGAGCAGGCCCAGGGAACTCAGTAGGGAGCACAGCATGAAGGCACCAAAATAGGAGAAAGGACATGATGAGCTTACATCATCAGTCTGAGTTGTCCTGTTCCCAAGTGCCCATCTCCTTGTCTAGTTTACAAAGTGTCCATTCTTGTGTATTTGCAGGAGTGTGTTTCAGTTTTATGGGAGGGATGTCGTGGTTATTGTTGTTACTGTTAAACTACTATTCATGCTGTGTGCTATTTCAGAAAATGCCTTTGTTGTAAGCTATTTGTATCAATTGACTGACCGCTGATGGAGGCTCTTTAGCTTTAGTTTTAAGAGTGAGGACCTTTGGAGTACTGAGAACTTGAATGCTTTTTTTTTTTTTTTTTGAAGTTTAGGAGAGCAGCCTTGAGCAGGTTGTACATTATCATATTCTATCTAGTAACTTTTGCAGGGCAGCAAAAACATGACGTTCTTCTTTACAACCCGACTTTTCCCCAGCCCAGAGCCTGGTACACAGCAGGGGTTCGGTGAATGTTTGCTGAATGATTAATGCAATGCTCATTACATGCCATGCCTTTTACCTTCCCACCCTGATTGAGTATGCAATGGGGTGGGGAAATTGCAAACGTTCGTTTCAAGAATACAGTTTCCCTTCTTTCCTTAGGTTTGCTCCAGCTCGGGTCCTTGGCTCCGGACCCAATCCCAACAGCTGTCAAGAAAGAAGGCTGGGCTCACTCACCAATCCATCAAGCCTGAGTGTCCCATCCCAGCACCCCCACCTTTTCTTCTTCTTTTTTTTAAAGTTACCTACCACTTGAGCGTTTTCACTCGGTTTCTTTCCTCTCCACCCCCCCCGTCTTGGTTCCCATTGGTCAAAGGGTTCCTTTGTTAGCAAGCAAGGGCCACCATCATTGGTCAGGTCGGGCTGTCCATCGGAGAAGGGGCGAGGCTCTATTTACCCCCGGCTCCTACTGACTCCCCCCTTCTCCTTCTAACTCCCTCCCTCCTCTTCTAACCCTGACCCCTCCCCCACTCCCACCCTCTCGCTCGATCCCAGGAACGCGCGAGACGCTAGGCTACCATTTGCAACTGCCCGGGAGTGCAAAGGGGAGAGGCGGCGGGTGCCAGCGGGGAGGACTCTTTCCCGGGTAACCATGCAGTGATTCTCTCTGGAAAACCTGGGACTCGCAGATGAATCGTAGTGAAGAGTCGTAGCTTCAGAGGATGCGTCCATGGGCGAGCTAAAACCAGGAGGCGGCCGCGGAGGCTGTGGCTGTATAAGCGGAGAAGCCCTGGGAAGCCGCGGCTGGGGATTGTTTCTTAATTGAAGGGGGACCCCCCGGAACCGGCATTTTTTTCACCTGCAGCGTTGCCCTTCCTGGGAAGGTGGGGGGGTTGGGAGGGGGGAGGGTGGGAGTTGTATTTCTTCGCCCTGTTCAGTCTCTGCTGGCGGGCCCTCGGACCCCACTCCTCCGGGCAGCTTCCCATCTGGATTCTTCTGCATGGAAAATCCCCGGCCCTGAAATACGGACGGGCCCAGTGCCCGCAGCCGCCTTGCATTCGTGCCTTATCCGGGGGACTGCCCCCACCCCCAAGGTTTGCCTCCACCGGGTCGTGGAGGGAGAGGCGTTACGACCGCGTCCCTGGAATCTCTCCCTGCTTAGGGTGGTATAGGTTGGTCTGCTTGATTTTCACGGGGACAAGGGATATGGGTTTACACGTTTCCTTCGGTGACTGATCCAGTCCCTAGGTCGACCCCACATTTTATGTCTTTAACTTTGCCCCCCCATTCCTCCCTCCTCGCTTCTTCGGAAATTGGGATGCCCCCAAAGTGAGCAGGGACCGGTTTGAGACGCCCAGCCCTTGGATTGCCAAAGCCCGCAGCCGATCCGAGGATATTATTGCACAACCCAACTGAGAGGAAACGGTGCTGGGCTCTCTCGGGCCCCTCCCCACCTCTGTCTCCCTCTGCTTCTCTCTTGAGTCCCCATTGACTGCCCGCGGGGCTCCTTGGATGATCTTCCTGAGAAAGAGAACCCGCCAGGGCGAGGGTCAGGGCGCCAGGGTATTCTCTGTCCCTTCTTCCTTGAAGTAAAAAGGACAGCTCTAGAGATTGGCCGGACACCCGAAAAATGTCCGCGAAGGAGAACCCTTGCCGGAAATTTCAGGCCAACATCTTCAACAAAAGCAAGTGTCAGAATTGCTTCAAGCCCCGGGAATCTCATTTGCTCAATGATGAAGATTTAAACCAGGTGAGTCTTTAGGCTTTCCTTAATTTTATACCAGAGGTGAGGAGGTCAACCCCCACTCCCACCTATCCCCCGCCCAAGTCTGTGATCTCAGACGCTGCCTTTGCACATGTTCTTTCCCTTATGATGGCTTTCTTTTCCGTCTCTAATTTGCAAGCGAGGTTTTCTTGGACTCGGCTCCCTGGCTGTCAGCTTTGGCTTTTATTTATTTATTTATTTTTATTTTTCCCATCCTGCCTAGCTTTGGGCCTTCTCCATTATTTTATCCACACACTTATCGTGTTTTCCCCCCATTCCTCTGTCCCTGTGGCGTGGATCTTTAAAGCTCAACCTAAGCGATGGAGAAGCCCTTGGACTTGATTTGTGAAGAGGCTTAAAAAGGGGTGATGGATTTGCTTTGCTTTAATTTAATTTGTGGAAGGGGAGAGAAAGCAAAGCCCACCATGGCAGAGCTTGGGGGAAAAGGAGGCCAGTGGATGAGTGGGTTGTGTTTTTGCAAAATGGCTTTGGGATTTTCCCTGAGGGGAAAAGAGTGAAATAAAAGAAAAAATGACAACAAGAATCAAAAGTCGTTACAAATCTTTATCTATATCTCCAAGCAACCAAGGAAAATGTCTTAATTGTAATTAATTGCATCTCTGCTCTTGTAGGAAGTTTACATTCTCAGATGTCTTATTTAATTTTTTAAAAATCTGTTTAAAAAACTGAGTAGATTCTTTTGAGTATTACCGCCGTCTGTATGTAAATAAACCGGCCAGGCCTTGGCATTCACAGCTGTTAGTAAACACAGATCTGGGGGGAGGTTGGGGGAGGGGAAAATACAGAGCAAATGGTGATAACTGGAGCACCCCCACCCATCCCAAGTTCTAATGGCCTGGTTACAATCCTATTATGGAAAAGATGTCAGACATTGCTGGGGGAGGTAGTGAAATCTCAAGGCTAATATGGAAAAAAATGTAACAGAAAAAATATGCGTTTGTGGGGGAAGAGGAGGAGCGGGAAGTGTAATTGATAGACAGGGTCTGGACAAAGGGAGAATCCTGAAGTATGCTGAAAAATAACATCCTTTCTTGTTCCCATAGCTTAGTGATGTGATTCATGGATTTTTGGGGATTGGTTTCGTGTATGTGAGACTCAAAAAAATGCTTTATTTTTATTACTTTTGAGAAAACAAACCACTTGCCCATTTTGGGTTTGTTAGAGTCAATGTTTTGGGGTGGGGAGGTTGGACTTCTGGTATCAGCCCTGATCACAGGGTTGAAAAGAGTGGAGAGAGGAGGAGAGGAATCAGGCCCAGGCTAGAGATTCTGATCCTGTCTGACCCAGTTTGCTTTGTTTCCTTCAAACACATCCTCTGTCTCTTCCTGGGGTCCCTCCCCTCTTCCCCCCAGGACCAGCAGGGATTGCTTCCTACAATCTCAGTGAGGAAGGACTTGCCTTTGATTCAAAACATGGGTATCTTTGGCAGTGAGGGTCAGAGATTTCTTCTAGCTTGGGAAAATTCTCTTTGACCCAGTTCATAGATGTTCTGCTTAGAGAAATCTGTGGCTGGAAGAGACTGTAGGAATGCTCTAGACCACTTCCTTCATTTTACAGATCGAGAAACTGAGGTCCAGAGAGGAGCAAGTGACTATTCAGCCTCACACTTTCAGGTGGAATTTAGGTTTCCTGATTCTCCAGTCTAATCAGCGCTCTTCCTATTCAGCCTGACAGAAATGTTGTCGTTTAATAGCTGTGTGAGGTAGTGTAAGGCTTTAATTTTTGTATTAATTGAAGTCTTGAGTCTTCTACTTTTGCCCTGTAAATTCCTGCCTATAAATTGTAGTGAGCGTTGTCTTTGACCTTCTCTCCTATGTTCTCTCTTCTCTTCCTACTCCCTCTCATTTAACTTCCCTTTAAATGTATCCATTTAGCCTGGGGATCTGGTAGCAAACTTTGTTGTTCTTCATTTTCATGCATTCCAGTCATAGTGACCTAGTTATAATTCCTGTTGCAGATGGGGGAACCCAGGAAGCATCGAGGGAGATCTTTTTTTTAATTCTACAATGTACCTAAGATTGGTTTGTTTACCTTTGTTCATTTATGCGGCAAACATTTATTAAGCACCTTCTGTATGCAACTGCTGGTTGTCAGAAATATATGTATGTTTTATGTAAAACATTGGAACATTGGGTTTGCCTTCAGTGGAACTGAATCCAGTAGGGGAATGAAGGTCAACAGATAGCTATAATTCACAAAGTTACAAAGCAATATTTACAATACAAGATTCTTTGAGGGTAAGATGAAGATAGGGGTGAAGGGGAAGGAGGGATCAGGAAAGGCTTTGTTGAGAAGGTTGGGTTGACTTTAATCAGTCATCAACAGGCAAAGAAGGAAAGGGCAGTTTAGGCTCTCAGCCAAGGCAGAACACAGTGAAAGTTGGTAGATCAGAGAGAGGGTAGTCCAGTTTGACTGGGGGCCTAGAGCACAGGAGAGGAGTAATTTGAGAAAACTGGAAAGTAAGTTGGCACCATTTTATTGAGGGCAGAGGATTCTGGACTTTATTTGACTAGCAATAGGACTTGTCAAGCAACAAATACCCTGAAAATTAGAATGGACCATGACTTCATGGGGCAATTAAAAAAAAAAAAATTAAAAGCACACTCAAAAAGATGAGCAATAGGAACCACTGAAGATTTTTGAGCACAGATGACCAGAATTAAGTGTAAGAAAGATTTTTTTTTTCTTGTACTGACACAAAGGATAGATTAGAGCTTGTAGGGCAGATGACCTATTGAGAATCTTTTGTAGTAGCCCTGTTAGGAATACTGAGGACCTGTGCTAGTCTGATAAGAATAAAAACAATCAGAAAGGATGAGTACCAAATGATGTTGTAGGATGGGGGTAGCTGATTGGATATGAGATGAAGGAGAAAAAAATTAAATATAACCCCAAAGTTTCAAACAAGTGAGGGTGAGTGAATTTTGCTATTATAGGGAGAAAGGTTGAAGCTATGATCTCTGAGTGAATGAACTCTGGGGCACATTGTGGTTTAGATGGTAGATAGACAAATGAAGATGTCAGAGATGATGGTGTGGAGTAAGAGAATAAGTCAGAACTGGAGTTCAGGATTATGATATAGATAAGCCAGGACCAGAGTTAGAGATTTAGAAATCATTTATTTAGAGGTGACATTTCAAATTCACTAGAGTTATTGTGTCTACTTGGACGGAGAAGAAGAAAAAAAGCACCAAGAACTGACCCTTGGATTGATCTCTGACTCTGTCTCTCCCTTTTTCTTCCCCCTCTTCCTTTGTCCCTCCTTCTCTGACTCCCTTCTTTTTCTTTCCCCTCTTCCTTTTTCCCTCTCTTCCTCTCCCACCTTCTCTCTTCCTGTTTCTTCCTCTCTGAGAAGATTGGGGAGACTACAAGTAAGCAGAAATGATTATCAAAGTAGGAGGAAAATAAGGAAGAGTGTGGGGATGAGCAGCAGTGTCAAAAGCTTCAGAGAAATAAAGGATGATGAGAACTGAAACAGGGTCATTGAATTTGGTGGCCTGGAGTTAACCATTGAGAAAGCTGTTTCGATGAACTGAAGCCACAGATGAGGAGTTGAGAGAATGGAAAGTGAGGAAGTGGAAGCTCTTGGTAGTGACAGCTTTTTCCAATAAATTTAGTGTCTGAGGTGAGAGGGAGAGGTGGAATAGTAGCTGGCAAAGACTGGAAGAGCCAAGGGAAGTTATTTTTGCATCTGGGAAGACATGATGGGAGAGACATAAAAGAGTCGATTGAAAGAGAGGGATTGGAAATGACTGAAAGGGAAGAAATGATTGCTGGGATACCTCTTTATTAATATTAATAACAAGTACTTATATACCACTTTAAGGTTTACAGAGCACTTTAGATATATTATCTTATGATATCTTCATGACAAGTCTGGGAGGGAGGGGCTATTATATCTCCCCTTTGTAGATGAGGAAACTGAGGAAGAAAAGGTTAGTTAAGAGTGTCAGAAGCTAGATTTGAATCGTCCTAATTCTAAGTCTATATACTGCTCCTAGTTTCTTCTAATAGCCTTTGACTGATTCTTGCCAAAGAAAGATGAGTTAGTCGTCATAGTTCTTATAATCAATCAATAAACATCTAAGTGTCTGGTCTGTCCTGGATGCAAGAGATATAAGAAAAAAAATGAAATCATTCCTGCTCTCAGTTAACTTATATTATGTCACAAGATAATATACATATAATAAGTTAAAGGACAAAACTCTGTAAAAGATAAATGCAAGGTAATTTGGGCGGGGGGGGGGTGAGTTCGGGGAGGGAAGTGGGTTTAGGAGCTGGGAAATCAGGAAAGGATTTATATAGAAAGTGAAAGATGAGCTGAGTTTTGGAAGCATCAAGGGCCTTCTAAGAGGCAAAGGTGGGGAGGGAGTGAATTCCAGCCATGAGGAATAGCTGATATAAAGATGGAGAGAAATGGAGTTGTATGTCTTGGGGATAATGCCCTAGTTATAAAGAATAGTAAGAAAGCTAGTTTGACTGGATTGTAAAGTCCCGGAAGTTGGTATAATTATCATGGAAAGATAAGTTGAGTCTAGGTTGTGAAGGTTTGTAGATCCTAAACAGTGGAATTTATATTTGAATCTAGAAGTAATAAGGAGCCTTTGAAGTTTATTGAGAAGGGGAATTTGGATTTAGTATTAATAAGGAAGGAAGTATTGTATTCAATTTTTCAGTTCACTTTATAGGTTATCCTAATTTCATCAGTTAGGAGGAAGTTTTGGGGAGCTTTGGTATTATGCCCCAAGACTATCCAAGTTAGCATAATATCTATTTCAAGAACCCCTCCTAAGGGACCCATAGAAGCTGTTATGGTCTCTTTAAGAATTATAGTTCTAAGTGCTTCTCCCTGTGGAATGAGGGAGAATATGTGTGAATTTAACTTTGATTTGTAAAGAGCTATGAGTTTGCCGAGAAGATAGAAGGTGAGGAAAAACTTCTTTGGAGAGGTGTTTTAATTTACTTTTTTTTTAATTTAACAGTGTTATAGCTTTAATTAATTTTTTAAAAAATTAAAACTTTTCAGCGTTCACCCTTGTGTTCTAGTTTTCCCCCCTCCCCTAGACGCCAAGTGATCCAATATATGTGTTTTAACTTATTTTAATGAAGAAACATTATATTGAGAATTTGATGGAGAGATTCTGTTTTTAGGGGTACTGTACCTATTGAGAAGCTAAAAGACTGTTTTTTATTCAAGATTGGAGAGAAGTTGGAAAGAGAAAAAGCTGGAGAGGCTTTTCTTGATAGAACTGTTTTAATCTTAATTTTTCAAAAAGGATGAAGAAAATTCTTGAGAAGAGCTTGGTATATTAAATGAATTAAATGGTGGGACTGTGTTTTCAGAAGTAAGGAGAAGACACCCATAGTTAGAGTGAAGATGTAAAGTAACTGACTATGAACTTTCTAAGTAACATTTTGTTTGTGTGATTATTTATCTTTGTGTAATTATTGATGATATTGTTAATAAATTGCTTATTTAGTGATTTTAATATTTAATTTTTAAATACTATTTCATTTTTCCAAATACATGTAAAGATAGTCTTCACTATTAATTTTTGTAAAACTTTGTGTTCCAAATTTTTCTCCCTCCTTCCCTTCCCTCCTCCCAAAGACATCAAGGAATTTGATATAGATTTAAATACGTACAATCCTTTTAAATATCTTTCCATTTTTCTCATATCGTGCAAGAAAAATCAGCCCAAAAGGGGGAAAAAATCCCCACAAGATCAGAAAAAAACAAACAAAAAGGTGAAAATACTTTGCTTTGATCCATATTCAGTCTCCATAATTCTCTCTCTGAATGTGATTGGCATTTTCTATCCAAAGTCTGTTGGAATTGCCTTGAATCACTGAATTGTTGAGAAGAGCCAAGTCCATCACAATTGATCATCACATAATCTTGCTGTAATTGTGTGTTTACTTAATTTTAAGAGATTAAGGGATTTAGTACATAGAAAAATTTTTTAAAAGGGAACGTTTTTCCAGTTTGTTAAATAATATTAATGAGAAAGAAATTATAATTTTATCAATAAAAAAGTACCTAGACACTTTTGGATCATCCTAAAACTCAGAATAATAAAATGAAATATGGGAATGAGTGAAATATCAGGCTTAGGGGTAATTTATAATTGAAGTTGTTTATGTGACTATAACCTTGTGCAGCTTATTGAGTCCTTGTAGCTAGTATTTTTATTTCCCCCCCTTCTTTTCCAGGGTAAATTGTATATTTATTGATTACTTTAGCCATCTTGGTTTTCTAAATGTAAATTTGTTAGCACTAACTTAAAAACAGTGATTGCTATATTAATGTATGTTACATTGTTTTTGAATTTGAACTAAGAGTAGTTTTCTAATTTTAGGAGCAAAGCTAGAGAAAAGATAGAGGATTGGGGAGACCGCAAAGTAATTCATAGTAAAGTTAGGTCTGGGGAGTCAATTTATTCATCGAAAAAAACCAGACACATTAACAATAGGAAACAGTACCTGTTAATAGACCCTCTTACAAAGAGGAGGAGTTAGTCAAGAAAGTTGACTGGAATGGAATGGAATGGGAAAGGGGATCAGAAAAAGTTTTTGAGTGAGAAAAGAAGAGCTCACCTGTAAGAATGGACATAGGTTCATACTCATCCTCTTTTGAAACTGTAATTAATTCCAGGAAAGTAGCATCCATGTAGGGGAGATTATGAGTGCAATGTATCCTTATATGCAGTATATCCTTGCAAAGGATTCCCAGAAGGAAGAAACCGTGCTGAATAATGTTAGAGCATTCTCTCATATATAGAGAAGTACAATAAAGAATCCTAATGTAGATTTGAAGACAAATGTTTATAAAGATTTTTTGGGGGAAATGGAGAAATTGTAAGATTGAAGAAGAGAACAAAAGTCAAAACAGCTTGAAGTAAGACCACTATCAGGACAGTACAAATGAAGAAGTAGAATTATCTTCTGTTATGACTGTGAGCTTGAATGGCCTTCTAAATGATAAATATACTTGAAAAGAAACGCAGTGGGTATGACAAGTTGTATTCCAAAGAATCAGCTTTGCAAAATAAAGATGTAATCATCAGAGCACAACAGTTTTACCCAAGGACACCCGCAAGATACAGCAGAAATGGTTTCTGCTACAAATGTGGGCTAGATAATTATAAATATGTCAGATGTAATTGAGAAGAAACTTTTTTAATCAGTGGAAGTTAATGTCCAGAAAACCAATGTTGAGAAACAAGATACGGTAAGAGGGTCCCGGTTATCAAGTATTGAAGAAAGATGAAAAAAATTTGCTGAAAGACTTTGGTAATCAGAGTATACTGAGGATCTTTGGAAAAAAAATTAAGACTTATCATAACGAGATAGAAAAATTCTATTGTAAGATGCTTCCTTTGAAGAAGGAATTGAAAAGTGAAGCAGAACAGAGGCTCTGTGCATAAAAGAAATGAGACAATTCATCTACTTGATACAAAAGAAATATTAAAAGGTGCTAAAGAAGAAACTGCTACATTGAAGTAGCAACTTGAATATTGAAGCCCAAACTTATTTCCCCAATCAGCACAGAGAAATGCTGAGCAGTTTCTTAGAAAAATCAGAGACCAAAGCCCAATAACTTTGGCTAAGTTGAGGGGGATCCTAGTGTAAACAATGATGGGCTAATTTAGAACAATGTAGAATCCCTTAGGTTAAGAAGACAAGATACAGAAGTTTAAAATATTGGTAATAGACCTATAACAGCAACCAGCTTGGGTATAGATATAGAAAAATCAATAGGTCAAAACATAATTACAACCCCTAAGTAGAAGGGTATACACCAGCTTTTTATGATTCATTGTTGAATTATGTGCAATTTTTTTGTACTTTTAATGCATTATTTATATTGCTACTTATTTTTATTTTTACTGTTGCTAGTGCTGTATTCATTTAAAGGTTTGTCAAGTCATGATATCTTGATATCTATATATCTATATATTGTGTTTAATATTGATAAGAGTTCACATATTCCAAAAATGATTTTTAGGGGATTGAAAAGGTTTTGAACCATGGTGAAAAATGTATTATCTATTTCAAAAACCTTTCCTCCAGAAGTCATAGAAAATTGTTATTGTCTCTTTAAAAACAGACAATAAGTGTAAAAGTTGTAATTGAAATTTTAGGAGTGCTTCCCTCAGTTAAGCAAGGGAGATTATGGGTAAGTTTAACTTCAAAATCTATAAAGAATTTATGGAGATGACAAAGAAAGTGAGGAAAAACTTTTTTTGGGCAAACTCCTTTATTTTATTGGGGAAAAAACCCTTATAAAGAGAATTTTATAGTCTGATGAGAGAGACAATTGACAGGTTTTTTTTTTTTTAAACAAAGTAAGTGCTTAATAAATATTAATCAATTTGATAATAAGAGTATATATGGGAATAAGTAAAGTGTAACTCTATTACATTAGGTCAAGTCTTGGTTTTTGCACTGAATAAAACTGTCCCCTCTGGAATTTTCTTTATCTCTTGTCCTCCTTGGCTTCTTTCAAGTCTCAGCTAAACTTATACCTTCTATAAGAAGCCTTTTCTAGTCCTTAATTTTAGTGCCTTCCATCTAATATCTTAAATCTGCATATATGTTATAATTGTTTGCATTTTGCTTCTCTCACTTAAATGTATACTCTTCCAAAGAATAGGAACCAGCTTTTATATTTTTTTTTATTCCCATTGATTAGTTCACAATGGCACATAGTAAGATACTTAAATTTAATAAGCACTTGTTGATTTGACTTGTATAGTTGGAAGATTTACTAATAATCTGGGATACCAACTCCAATCCTTTTGGCAAAATTGAGAATTGCCAGGGCTGAATAGCTTGAATGCCACTAGTACCTAAGAACCTCCCAACTGCCCTGCAGCTAAACTTTCCTATATGTATTGTCTCCCCATCTTGGAATGTGAGCTTTTTGAAAGTAGGGACTACCTCTCCTTTTTCTATTTGTATTCCCCAACACAACAAAATACTTGGTACATAATAGACATTTTTCTCCTTTCAAATTTATCTGAATTATTGAACTGTTATTGTGGTATTGGGAAAGTACTCTGATCGTTTAAAATACTTTACCTTTTTTCTTTAAGAAATTGAATTGTGGTTCTCAGAGAAACATTGAAGTCTTCAGGGAACGTTTGGGATTGTTCTTTTCTGAAATGATTGCACTTTTGTGTTGGGAGAGAGTAGGTTGAACTTCTTGAGATTTTTTTCAGAAGGCTTTTCTCTTGAAAGCAGGAGACTGATTTTGCCAGCAGTCCCAATTCCTCTTCATCTGGTCTTCACTCAGGTTCTAGTCACTAAATGACCTAAACCAATATTCACCTTCTGCCTCCCGTAGAGTTTTTCCTCTTTCCTCCAACCCATTCCCCAATTTTACTTTGAGAATGCCTTATAAAAATTCAGTGGACATTTAAACAGAATTTAGTGCAATTTGAAATTATTAGGCCATCATCTTAGGAGACATAAAAGCTGTTCCTGCTGTTTTGTTTTTTTTTTTTCCCCTTAATTATTTGTATTTCCCCAGCAGGTTCCCAGCTTCCCATATCGGCTCAGGAGACAAAAATATATAGTGACCTCAAGTACCTTGAACTGGCCAGTAGAATTCTTTTTCTCTTCCCTCCCATAAAGAGACCCACAGATGTAAAGGGCATGCCCTAGATCATCCAAGCAGTCAAGGCTCAGAACCCAGAAAGAGACAGACATAGAGACAGAACAGAAGCTTCTTGAGGGCAGAGAATGTTTTATTTTGATTTATTGTATACTTTGTAGCTACCAGATTGCCTTAATTGGAACACAGTTCTTAATACATACTGGTTAAAGTGACTCCTGACTTTAAATCTAGTGCCCTTTTGAGCACACCTTTTACCTGACATAGTGTATCAACGAGATTGATTTGGCAGTGATATGTAGACTGGATCAGAGGGGAATAGATGAGTCGGATAGAAGATGTGACTTCCTAACTCTGTTTGCCCTAACCCACTGGAGAAGAAAATGGCAAACAACTCCAGTATCCTTGCCAAGAAAACCTCATGGACAGTATTGGCGTGCTGTGGTCCCATAGGGTCATAGAGTTGGATGCAACTGAACAACAGTGAATTGTAGAATGATAGCTAGGGCTCTAGCTCCCAAATCTAGACTTCTTAGTCATTCAAGGCCTTTTATAACCTGTTAACACACTCTCCCAATACTCCCCCCATCCCTCTGGAAGCAAGTTCATTATGTTTATTTAACTTGCCTTTCTCTCCCATCTTTTAGTTAGCACTGCCAGTCCTGATTCCTGGCACTTTTCCTGTACTATCCATCCTTAAAAAGCCCTATTTTATTGCCAGCTCCCTTCATGAAGCTTCTCCTGACCATTCCTTCTCCAAACTAGTTATTTGATCCATGGGGTCCTTTCTATCTCTAAATTCAAAAATCCTAGGACTTTTGGGATGGTAGAAAAAGACTAGGATTGTATAGCCTGGAGAGGATATGCAGAAGGTGTCATACATCAGAACTATATTCAAACTTTTGAAAGACTGTCAAGTGGAAGAGGGATGTAAGTAGGAGGGCATGTAAATAGAAGATACACACACACACACACAATAAATGGAAGGTAACCTTGGTGGGGAAGGCTCTAACAATTGTTGAGACCCTCCTTTGGAAGGGTCCCCAAACACTCTGAGAACATATATAATATTCTGTGCTATTATTCTTTTTACTTTCTTGCCATGAGAGATACAAAGTATGTTTCATTATCTGTTTTCTGGGACCTTTCTACTGTTTTTTTCAATTAGTTAGTTTGACTTCTTTTCAGTAATCTTTTATATTGCTCTAGCTGTGTCCTCTTGGTCTGCTTGTTATATTCTGTATCAGTTCCTACAAATCTTACCATGTTTCTCTGAATTTTTGATTTTCATTTCATATCCCACAATATCTCATTAAATTCATTGCTGTAGTTTTTTTCTTCAAACTGCGTTCTGCTATAATTTTGATTCCAGCTTTTTGTTATTGTTGTTGCTACTACAGAGCCATAAATTGCCATGAATTATTGGTAAGTGTTGGATCTTTAATTTTGTCTTTGACTTTCTGTGGAAAATATGCCCAGGAGTGGGATGGCTAGGTCAAAGCGTATCAAAGATTTAGTTACTTTAATTGCATAATGTCCAACTTGAAAATCAGAACAGTTAGACTACTTCTAAGTTCCAAGCCCATGGTATCAAGTTTTCCTGCCTTTTAATAACTTCCAATTTTGATTGTTTTCATCTTTTGTTATCTTAAGGTATGAGGTGAAATTTCAGAGGTTAACAAGATTTTTAAAAAAATCATTATTTTGAAATTGACAAACATTAACATACATGGACATTTCTTCGTACAAAGAGCAGAGATAATGGATTGCATATGACACTGCAAATCTGTATGACATAAAATTGGTTTCCCTTAAGTATATATTAAATTTAATCTGGTGATTCCAACATGTTCCTGCTTTGTTTTTCTGAACTTCCTTCTGATCATTTTTACATTTTAAGAAATGGTCTCCTTTTCCTAAAAAGCTCTTTTATTATAATAAATAAGCACTAAAGAACTGTGTGAATATATATATATATATATATATATATATATATATATTCATCCTGTATTTTCAGTCCATCATTTCTGACAAAGGATGAGATGCATGCTTTTACCATCAATCCCCTGGAGATGTGATTAGTCATTGCATTCAGTTTCGAATTCTTAGACTTTTGCATTTATTTTATTTTATAGTGTAGTAGTTATTGTATAAATAGCTCTTAGTTCTACTCACTTTGCTTTTCATCAATTCATACAAGTCCTTCCAAGCAGAGCTATTTTGTTTTGTCTTTAAAAAAAAATGCAATGGTTTATGGATTTGGAGCACATTTTTGTGTAGTGATGGATAGTTTCAATTTTTCTTTTTTTGAAAGCTATTCCTATCTTTGACTTCTTCTACAGTGGAGAATGCTTTATTTTTGAATATGTCTTAGAATATTTGCTTATATGTATATGTATGTACGTTCCATGAGTACAAAAAACCTTGAATTATTCATCCTTACATGGCTTGAAGTGTCTAACAAAGTGACTTTCATAGAGTAGGTTCTTCAGTGCCTATGAATGAGTCTCAAGTTTTTTCTCTTGGACTTCAGCCCAGTCTATGAAATAAGAAGAATTGGACTTTCAATTACTGAGGACTTGAAATTCTCGGGTGACTTGGTGACTTCTAGTTTCATTAGGGATGTAACTTGTGGGCTTGCTATCTGCCTGTGGTCTTGGTGCCTTCGTTTCCTTGGTATTCTCTACACAGGTGGCCTTTGTTGGAAACATTCCTGGAATGCTGGTTCTTACCCAGAATCTTCCTGTTTGACCAGCTCTGCTTCCTTCCCTCCCACTCAAAGCTCCCTCCCCATCCCTTACTTTTCTTGGCTTCCCTTTTTTTTGAATTTCCTCTGGGTTAGTCTATTTCCTGGTGGCTACTGTTCTTTTGCTGTATTTGAGAGCTCTGGTTAGGGCTTACTCTTGGCTGTCCCCCTCCTGCAGAGATGATGGGGGCTGGCAGATGATGAGAGATTTTGAAAGTTGGCTTGTGTTGTAGGGCTTGCCTGGAGAATCCTTGGAGGGCAGGAAGGAATTTGAGCAGTGGTCATGCTTTTGTATTTGTGAAATGTCTTACAGTTGCTTTTTACAACATTTCCCTGGGTTTTAGTTAATTTCTAGACCTTTTCCCCCTACCTGATATTTTTTTTACTGTTCATACCTCGGAAATTGCCTGTGCCAGAAAGAAGAGCTTTATGCTTTATGATGGAAAGAATGGATGTCTTGGTATCAGAAAGTCGGTTCAAACTGCCTCCTTAAAACTTCCTAACAGCTCACTTAATTACTCTGTCTTGGTTTCCCCATCTGTTAGATGGGGACCTTGCAGGGTCATCATGAGCATCTTCATAAGACTTAAAAATGCTAAATAGACATAAATAGTTATAATTAGGAGATCTGGGATGTGCTTCAATTTTTGAATAATTTTAGCATCACCTCTTTGCAGATCGATGTTAGGATCACTGGTGGGAAATGGGGAATAGATTAAATCACATGTGGTCTTCCACCTCATGAAGCTTATGGTTCAGTGTTGGGCAACTAACTGTAACAAGTGAATGTGCTTTGAGGCTTGAGAAAGGAAAAATAATTTCCATCAGTAGGAATCAGATATAGTTTCATGAAAGAGATAGCATTTGAACTGGGTCTTGAAGGATGGGGTAACGTTTCAGACTACAGGTACACTGTGTGATAGGAAAGTTGTTTGTATTCTCTCTGCCCATTTCCTCATCTGTAAAATGGTACTAGTAAACCATACACTATTAGAACTAAAAGTTGCCTTTAGAGATTAGGTCATCTTAAACTTTTTCCACTTCAGACTCCTTTTCACCAGAAAAATTTTTATGTGATTCCAGGTATATAAATTAGGTATACTATTTTATATTATTATTATTATAAACTATTTTTATAAACACATTTACTGATAATAAATCATAATTTTGCAACTCCCATATTCAGTTATATGACCCCATCATAATGCACAGTTAAAGAAATTTTGGATTAGGTAGATCAATCCTTAACCAAGAAGCATTTCTTAAGTATAGATTATGTGTAAGGTACTATGTTGGGTAAGGAAAATTCAAAGATGAAAGGAAAAACAATCCATTGCCTAGAAGAGTTTATGGCCTACTGTGGAATTATAACATGTTAACAAATAAATGTATAGATAAATTATCCATCATTATTTAAAGAAATGCTTTTCCTGCACTAATGGGGTGTATGTATGTATAAGTGATTCCTTGAAGGGAACAAGGGATTCCAAGGAATAGAGGCAAGGAGGAGTTCATTTCATTCATGGGAAACAACCTGTACTAAAGCATAGAGGTGGAATTTGAAATACCAAGATCTGGAAATGACAAGGAAGCCAGTTTGGTTGGAATATAGAATGCATGAAGAGGGGTAATGGGAATCAAAAAAATCTTATTAAGGATTTTCAAAAATGGCAACCTTAAGTACTTTTGTTTTATTTTAGAGGTAATAAGGATACCACACAAAGTTTCATTATGGGAATGACATAGTCATACTTGTGATTTAGGAATATTATTTTGGCAGTTGTGTGGAGAATGGATTAGAGGGAGGGAGACTGGAATTGGAGAGTCCAGAATATTTTAAGACCTTGAGGTCATAGCATCACTTTAAACTCTAAAATGATGTGTGAAGACAAAAGTAGATGAAAAAGAAATCCAGGGACAACACGAAGCCTGTTGAAGATACTAGAGCTTCCTTCTGGGAGTAGTAAGTGCTATATTAAGTGTGTTCCCTATTTTCCTTGCCTGGGAAATCATGTTTCAGTTTAGAATGTCTCGTAATGACTAGGAACTCTGATGCTGCTTGGGTATTGCTTTCAAATCCTACATCTCTGACTTAGTCATGGGACAGAGGGAACATTTCTTTTAGAGGCAAAGATGGGTGATTTCTCTAGTATTCTGGGAATATGAATGTGGTATAGTGGAAGGAGTGCTGGAGAACTGGAATCCAGCCCTGGCTCTTCCAGTAACTTGTTGTGACCCTAGCCAAGCCACTTGACTTCTGGGTTTCAGTTTTCTCATCAGTAAAACAAAAGGTTGTGTCTAGATGGGGTTTAAGGCCCCTTTCTGTTCTAAAATTCGATGTCTTGTGTAACTATGTGGGACACCAGTAGTTGGCTTGGTGTGGGACCCCACAATTCTGGCTCTCAGCATTATGGTTGGTCTGGAATGGCCCCTTGCTTTCTGCTGGGCTTATCTCCATCACAGAAGGAGAAGAAATGGGTCAATATCTTGGCATTTTCTCTCTGCAGATCAAAGCCAGCATCTTTTACACCAGCCTGTTGGTTCTCCAAGTCAGGTCGTAGTTCACTTGAAACCGCAGCCTGGTTTGCCTGGAGATTTTAAACCTTTCAATTCCATCTAGTTTATTGATCTGGAAGGTGACTCCCAAGTGTTTTAGGCAGATGGTGAAAGTCTCTGCTGGCCCATTTAAGTCTCCCACTGTTCTCACTTTTTTCTTGGCGCCAGGCCCAAAATGATGATGATGACAGCGACAATGTTAGGATTAACTCAATTTTATGATAGCTGATGCTTAGTGCTTTAAAGCTGACTTTATCATTATCCTATTTAATGAGGTTGAAGTGGGTACCATCAGCATCATTATCCCCATTTTACAGAGGAGAAAACTGGGGTTCAAAGAAGTTACTGTTCACTTCTGGGTGAGCTAGTAGAGAGGGAGAATTGGAACCCCAATTTCTACTGACATCAAATCTAGCTGTCTTTCTCTTATACTTTTCTCTTATACTATTATTACTAAGGTAATAATAATAACAATTAACTAGTATTCACTATGTATCAGGCATTGTGTTAAGCACTTTACAATCATTTGCTCCTTGCTCTACTAGATAGGTGCTATTTAAATTATCTTTTTTTTTTTTTTTGTAAATGAGGAAATGGAGGCAAAGGGGTGAAGTGACATGCTAGGGTCACACAGGTAAGAAAAGACTGGTTTGAACTCTGATCTTCCTGGGTCCATGCCCAGCACTCTATCCACTTCCCCATCTAGCTTCTTTCTAAAGTCTACAAATAACTTTCATTCTGAAACCCATATAAATACCTGGGAACTTTTTTCCCCAAACCCTTTAGTTAAGTTCTATATGTGGGTTTTGTAGGGGATAGGCTAATTATGGGGTATAGGTTAATTATATATATATATATACACACACGTGTGTGTATTTATATGTATATGTATGTGTAGTAGGTTTCTTCCAGTGGTGTTTTAGCCTCTAAACTATGGCAATTAAAGGCTTCACAGAATCTCAATGACTGTTAAAGCTAGAAATGATGTCAATGTGTCAAATAACTTTGCATTGTGTTGTAGGTAAGTTAGGATTTTCAAAAAAAGTACTATTAGTATATACATTTTTACAGGTGAAGAAATTTAAGCTTCAGAAGGTTGGGATTTAGAACATAGATCTATGTTGAATCAATCTCAACCTGAGGCCCAGCTGGGTAATATACTGGGTTTGGAATCAGGAAGACTCATCTTCCTGAGTGCAAATCCAGCCTTAGACCCTTACTAGCTGTGTGGCCTGGACAAGTCACTTAACTCTGTTTGCCTCTATTTTCTCATCTGTAAAATGAGCTGGAGAAGGAAATGGCAAACTATTCCATTGTTTCTGCCAACAAAATCTTAGAAAAGGTTCATGAAAAGTGAGATATGATTGAAATGATTAAATATCAAAGGCCCCAGAGGAGTAAAGTGACTTGCCCAGAGACACTTATGATGACAAATGGAAACTAGAAGCCAGATTGCCTGACTTTGCTATTTCTATATTCCATACTCATTTGCTTTTTAAAAAATGTTAAATTAAAAAAATATATATATATTTTTTTGGCTAGGCAATTGAGATTAAGTGACTTGCCCAGGGTCACACAGCTAGTGTTAAGTATCTGAGGTCAGATTTGAACTCAGGTCTTCCTGACTTCTGATGCTCTATTCACTGTACCATTTAGCTACCTCATCTACCTGCCCCCATTTACTTTTTTTTTTTTTTGAGTATATATTTTGTTTTTATGTCTCCTAAATTTCTCCCTATATTTTCTTTTCCTTCCCTCAAACATTCCAGATAATTTTCTTCATTCATTTTTAATTTTTTAAAATTTGGAATCTTGTCACACTTTCAACTATCAGCAACAGGAAAAAGAATATTTAAAGGAAGAGTGAGACTTTGTTTTTATGGATTTGGTTAAAAATAAACAAAAATAAAAGCCCAATACTCAGTACTTTCTAAGAGCCAAGTTGTAACTTGAATCGAATTTAGAATTCTTATAGACTATAAGGAAGGTGACTGGATGCTATAGAATCCCATGACCCATGACTGCAGGTTTGTTAACCTCTGACCCAAGGTCAATACACCAAAGGTGGATTATCATAGATGTATGTGTCACTGACCCTGTGGCACAGATTGATCACTAATAAAAATTTAAGTGGTCTTTGGGTTCTGGACTTCAGACATCTTCACAGGATAACCTGATACAAATAACTTCCATAGGAACATAAGTTGGATGCCAGGGATCTACACAGGCCCAGGGAATGGACAGAATCTAGATTTAGCCATCTTCCTTTCCCTTGAATTGATCTGCTCTCACACCTGGTTCACCAGCTCCCTGTCATTTAAAGTCCCTGAAGAAATCAAACTGGATGACCTTCTAATTCTAAATTGATGATTCTAGAACAGTTGAAGTTACAATAGCAGTATTTGAGTATAAAATTGAGTGGCAAAAAGCCCTCTTCTCCACTTTATTTCTAATTTTTGGCTTTGAGTAGCTCTAATCTTGGAAATAGATTGGCAGATAGCTTAGAGCTTTTGGTCATGGCAGTGGCTTCCTTACTTCCCTTCCCATCCTTTATTGCCTCCTTTCCCCTCCTACACTATCTCCCAGCTCAACTGTGTAGCTTTTAAAAATTTTGGTTACAGGCACTTGTGGAGTGGTGACAAATCAGTGCAATTTCAAAGATAATGGTCTCTGCCCTTGAGTTTGCAATCCAGCCAGACTTTTATTTATGGGGTTGAAAGCATTTTTAGGTTTCATGAATGTCTTCATGGGTCAACCTAAATTGTCGGTGACAAATAATTATATATATGTGTGTGTATGTATGTATATATTAGTTTTTTATTTTCAAAATATATGCATCATTTTCAACATTTCACCCTAGCAAAACCTTTGTGTTCCAAATTTTTCTCCCTTCCTTCCTCCTCCACCTCCTCCCTTAGACAGGAAGTATATATTTTCTATAAGTATTATCATAATTATCATGCTGCATAAGAAAAATCAGATCAAAAATAAAAAAATGAGAAAAAACAAAGCAAGCAAACAACAACAAAAAAGGTTTGAGAATACTATGTTGTGATCCACACTCAGTCCCCATAGTCCTCTCTGTGGATGGCAGATGGCTCTCTCCATCACAAGTCTATTGGAATTGTTCCGAATCACCTCATTGTCCAAATAATTAAAAGAGGCCTAGTTGCCTTTTCCAGGGCTTGCCAGTAGTAGCTTTTCCCCCCTTCCCCTTCCTGCTCCCTAGTCTTTCTGTCACCCCTTGCCTCTGATAACTCCTTACTTCAATCTGTGAGGATAGATCTAAGACCTAGCCCACTAGAGTAGCAGAAAGAGCAGTGGTCAAGGAGTCTGGGGACTTATGTCTCTATTCTGCGACAAATTTTCTGGAGGCCTCAGTCATTTATCTTCTGGCTGCAGGATCCTTTTCTATAATATGAAGTGGTCACATCCTGTTTTTGGAGTTCTCATCCACAGGCAGGGCTGAGCAGTCTGACAAAATGGCAGCAATGATGCTGTTGTTATTGTACACATAAAAAATGAAAATAAATTGTTGACTTTGGGCCTGTTTATTTTACTGCAGCATAAGCCGGCCTGGAGGTCAGGCAGGCCTTTGGATTGCTGGGCTTCAGGACTGAAGGGTCCTGTTGGGTCCTCGGGTTACTGGGCCGCAGCTTAGACAACAGGAAGTCAGTGGACATTCTCTTATTGAGGGTGGGGTCTGTGAGTTTGAACTAGCTTTGCTTTCTGGTCTCTTTTTCCTGTCTCACCTTTCACTCTTGCTTTTTTTGGGGGAAAGGTCGGAGAGTGGGGGATCACTTGGGCAGTCAGAATCTTCCTTTGTCACCAGTTGCCTCTTGCTCCAGAAA
>JAJPUD010003344.1:158510-254748 GCA_023553655.1 Myrmecobius fasciatus | reverse complement strand
ATTCATATACCATAATTTATTCAGCCATTCTCCAATTGAAGGGCATCTATTCAATTTCCAGTTTCTAGCCACTACAAAAAGGGCTGCCACAAACATTCTTGCACATGTGGGGCCTTTTCCTTCCTTTATGATTTCTTTGGGGTATAAGCCCAATAGAAATGCTGCTGGGTCAAAGGGTATGCACAGTTTGATAACTTTTTGAGCATAGCTCCAAATTGGATAACTAAATTTTTTAAAGCCTAGATGAGTAAAAGGACAATATAAAAATAAAAAAAAACTGGAGGAAAGATATGTTTTGGTGGGGACATGATGAGTTTAGTTTGGGATTTTTTGACTTTGAGGTGCTGATAAAATACTTGAGTAAAGAAATTGTACTTTCTCCAGCAGGAAACTGGAGCTGAGAAAACCTTTTCCAGGTCTAAATTGACAACTTATTGTCATCATTGTCACATCAGCTTCATTGTCACAGAGACAATATCCTCTGTAATATTCTCAAGAATCAGAAGCACAGTATAGAACCTATATATTCATGGAAGGGAAGCAAGGAGAAGTTGAAGCATTAAAAAACAAAACAAAATATAGTATCCAAAACAGTTGTCACAAATATTCCACTAAAGCCATGAACTTTAATTTTAAAGATCTCATTTGAGCCTTATTAACATTTATTTAACATTAAACTTTTAGTAATTTTGTTTATTTGATTTCCTAGAAAACAACAAATTCAATGCAGCAAACTAGAAGTCAGTTTTGTGGATTGAGAAAATGGGAGAATAAGACTATTAGAGGCAGTCATCACTGATCATAGGAAAAGTGGTAATCTATTATTGAGAGAAGACCTTGAAATGATAAAAGGTAGATACAGTATTACATTATGATATACTCTGAATAGATATTTATAAAAATAATTCTAGTTTATCAAAAGTTGAGTGCTTTTAGTATTCCAATTTAAGAAAGTATGGAAATATAGGACATATTTACATTCTTTAGAAAAATTTCCATCCCTATTTCCCAAAGAGATCATAAAAAAGGGAAAATGACTCACATGAGCAAAAAAATGTTTGTAGCAGCCCTTTTTGTAGTGGCAAAGACCTGGAAATTGAGTGGATGCCCATCAGTTGGCGAATGGCTTAATACGTTATAGTGTATTAGTATCATGGGATATTATTGTTCTATAAGAAACAATCAGCAGGATAATTTCAGAAAGAATTACAAGTGAAGTGAGTAGAACCAAGAGTGCACTGTACATAATAACAACAAAATTGTGTGATGATCAATTCTGATGGACATGGTTCTTTTTAACAATGAGATGATTCAAACCAATTCCAATAGACTGATGCTAGAAAGAGCCATCTACATCCAGAAAGAGGACTGTTAGGACTGAATGTGGATTACAACATATTTTTTTCATCTTCTTTGTTATTGTTTGCTTGATTTTCATTTTCTTTCTCATTTTTTTCCTTTTCTGATCTGATTTTTCTTGTACAGTATGATAAATGTGGAAATATGTATGGAAGAATTGTATATGTTTAATATGTATTAGATTACTTGATGTCTAGGGTAAAGGGTAAGGGAAGGGAGGGAGAAAAAAATTAAATGAAAGATTTTGTAAAAGTTAATGTTGAAAACTATCTTTGTATGCATTTTGAAAATAAAAAGCTATTATTTAAAAAAAGAAATATTTTCATCAAAATAGGTTAAAATGAAAAAAAAGAAGTCTGAGTATTTTGAGATAAATCTTCCAAAAAATTGACCTATTTAGAATCACTTATTTTTTTGATTAATTTATATAATACTACCACTACCACTATTTACTTATATTACCACTATACTATCACTATCTAAATTATATTACTACTACCCCATCACTATTACTACTGGTATGACTACCAATTAGCTATCTAGCATTTAAATTGGGCTTTAAGGTTTCCAAAGCATTTTACAAATATAATCTTTTATATTCACAATTCTTGAGAAGTAGGTGTATACACATACATACAAAATATTACATAAAAATTGCACATGTGTTTGAGCCTCAATATCCAAACAATTTATGTTTCAAGCTTTGGAAATCTAGAAACTTTTTTAGATGATGGATTAATTTCATTTTATCCCAAAGTAGATCATAAAACTATAGAATGTTACATCTGGAAGGGTCCTTTAATATCACCTAATGCAGTTCTCTCATTTTACATAGGAAGAAACTGTAGTCCAGAGAGTGAAGGTCACATAGTAAATTCATGGTGGATCTAGGATATTTTCCAGTGCCTCTAGCTACTTCATCATATTCATGTCTTTTTTGGGTTTTCTCTGCTCTGTATTTTTCTTGGTTGATTCTTAGAGTTAAACTTTTCCCAAAGCTTGACCCCTTTCCTACTTAAGTAAATATACATGTAGGCAAGAGGAAACATCTAACTCTGCTGGGTTCCAGCCCTTTTCCAAAATGCATCAAAATTTGAATTTTTAAAGAAACAAACAAGGAATAACACATCAGTGAAAAATGGCTAGAGTGGGAAATGATATTTCTTCTAAGCTGAATTTATGAAAACAAACCATGAGAAAGAGCTCATTTAGTTTAGAGCTTGTATAGCTTCAAACCACTGGGATCTGGCATTGCTGCATCAAATCCTACCCTTTTGGAATGTCTTCCTCCTTAGGAACTCATCAGTGGCTTTCCAACTCCCAAATTGCCAGGACGGGATCCAAAGTTTTATGTAGTGTAACTGGCATAGATCGCTTAGACTTAGAATAAACTTAAAAAGAAAGCTTTGCTCCCTCTTTCTCCCCAAAACTGATTATGCTAGAATAGCATTCATAGATTTTTTTTTTGAAAATTCAAAGGACTGTAAAGCTGAGAACTGAAAAATATCTTACAGTTCATCTAGACCAATCTTCTCATTTTCACAAAGGAAAAAACTTGAGATATCAAAATGGTAAAAGACTTTCCCAAGGTAAAACAGTAAGAATGGCAGAAATAGATGAGATAGAATTCAAGGTATCTTGATGGTACATTGGAAAGAGAACTCAAATTTGAAGTCAGAAGACCTGGGGAGAGATCCTGCTTTTACTGCTTATTATTTGCATAATTTTGGGCAAATTACTTTATTTCTCTGGGTCTCAGTTTCCTCATTTGTGAAATGAAAGGGTTTAAGTCAAATGGCCTCTAAGGTTTCTCTCTAGCTCAATATCTATAACATTATGATTCTTTTACCTCTGCCCAGTGGTCTTTCTACTGCATGAGCTCTAGCTGTCTATGGTTAGATGGATTTTTAGAAGGGGTCTTTCTTAGTTTCTGTGTGATGGGATTGTAGACAATCTATTTTACCAAATGCTTTGTTATCAGACTGAACTTTAGATATCCACTGGGCAAAAGAATATTACTTTGAATTGAATAATGCTTAGTGATCATTCTTTTTCCAGATACTATAAAGGCAGTTAAGTGTCAATTCATGGTGTTGCTCACAGCAATCACCTTCTGCCCTCCAAATAAAATAGAAATATATTATTGAATATTCAAAAACAAGTTTCAGCTCTCTCATCCTACCTACTAGATAGACTTTAGTTCGACAAATAAAGTATAAAGTCTTTGGATATTTATTCATGAAGTTCAACACAGAAAACTTGCATTGCCCAACAGAATTTACTAAAGTTTTGTTTAAAGCTACTTTCCTGAGAGGACAAAAGCAAACCAGGATGATAATGAAATAGCAAATGACTTATTTGATTTTCTCCTACTTCTTTGAGAAATTATGTTATACTTGAAATAGACAGTCCTGGATCCAAAAATCAGAAGATTTTTACTATGTGATGAAGAACTCTGATAACAATCAACTGAATTAAAAAAAATCTGGCATTGTCTCATCACCAAGAGACAGGATGGTGAAACTGAACTGAAGCTAGGAAGACCTGAGTTTAAATTCTAAGACTGACACTGAGCTGTGGGACCCTGGACAAATCAGTGAATTTCTTAGTTTTCTGTGCAGTTTTCTAAGACTCTAAGCTGCAGAGAAGATGCTGACTTGCATTGATAGAAGGAGTTTTCTCACTTGGGAAATCACAGATTCAATTCCTCTCCCTTTCCTGACTTCTTATTCATATTGCCTCAAATTCAGAGGAATAGACTGTAGTCACTTCCCCAAATTTCAATCAGTCTTCCTAGAAAAGCTTCCTAAAATTAATTTCAATTGTACTAGCCACAATACAAAGAGAAAAATGTTTAGTTTTTTGTCTCTACCACGTGGTGTAATGTCTCTTTAAAAATCGTGGGCTGATTTAGTTTGTTTCAAAGCCTTAATTATACTTTTATGTTACAATTTCCTTATTTAAGTGTCTACTTTGTGTCAGTCACTCAGCATATGGGAATGCCCCCTACCTACCTCAAAGAGATGGATATTATTATCCTAATTGAGGAGGAGGAGGAGAATGCTGTGAGAATTATTAATACATAAATTAAAAAATTAATCTGGAAAGTGCTTTAAAGTCCCTGGAGATGGGGTCTACCAAAACACAAAGTATTTAACATTATTATAAGTGCCCCCATGGAGTAGATAAGGGCTGTTATCATGGCTTAGAGAGGAGGAGGCTAACTGAGGCCTTGTGAGGAGGCAAAATGAGTTAATGGGCAGGCTGTTATTTGAAACTCCGAGGTCATCAGGCAGGTATAGCTTTTTACAGTCAGGAATTTCACTGCTTTTCTAGAGAAGCACATTTAGTACATTTTAGAAAAGAACATTTTCTTTTTTTTAACTTAATTTTTCATTTAGCCTGCTATATTTAGGATTTTGTTTTTGAATGTTGCAGTAGAGGTAAGGAAGATCAGAATATTAAAATCTGTTAAATTAATTAAAAGTAGCCATAAAAATTACTCGTGGGCTGACTAGTTATCCTGTTTTTTCCCTTACTTTGTGACATGGCACTCTAAATTGCATCAGTATTGTACATTATTTCACATTATCCTTTCATTTTTACAGATGAAGATCCTAAGACTTAGTGAGATAAAATGACTGGTCCAAGATCACAGAGCAGAAGTAAAAATAAAACCAAATCTTAAGACTGCCAAGTTGGCACTCTTTTCCAAGTTCTTATCAAAGGATAGCTTTGACACTGATTTTAAATCAATAGAGTATAGGGAAAAGGAAAGGGACAGAATTGGCACTTAACATTTCTGCAGGGATGTCCTCTGTTAATGCAGGTTGGTATATTCTCTGCAACTTTTAATTTTCCAAAATTGCCAATGACTACTCTTATCCCCTCATTATTAGTATATCATAGGTGCTATTCTTAATGATTTTTTTTCTGTTTTATTTCATGCCAGAAACTGACAGGAATTAAAAGAACCCTAAGACATAGTCCTTGCCATAAAGCTCATACTGGAGAGATAAGACTAAAATATATGAAACTTAGAGCATGTTCTCTAGGCAAGTGCAGAATAATATAGTACAGAAAATAAATGCAGCAAGAGTTCAGAAAAGAGAAAGAAAATAATAACATCTGAGATTTATAGATCATTTTTCAACCAAGCTCAATGGACTTTCACATATAATATCAATCATTTTAGCTTTTTATTTTTTGAAGGGCTCCATGATTTATTGCATGTATGGATGTTACCTTTTTATCTGATGAAGTAAATGGAACTTCTTGGGAAACTAACCTAGAGAAACAGGGTAGATAGAGTGCTGGACTTGGAGATCAGAAAGATCCAGGCTAACATTTTCCCTCAATTACTGGCTGTGGGATACTGGACAAATCATTTAATTTCTCTTAATTTCAGTTTCTACATCTGTAAAGTGAAGACAGTATCTAAGACATTTACCTCTTTTTTGTTGTGAAGATTAAATAAATTAATGCATGTAAAGGACCTCAAAAATGTTATAAAGCAGCCAGGAATTGTAATGCATCTTTCATTATTACTTAACAATCTCACAATTTCACTTTAGTTCATACCCACACGTACATACTCATTCTTTTTCTTCAACACAGACTGTCAGAGAGATCCCACATTTCATTCCCACCATTTCTATTTCCTTTCACACATACAGCATCTTTTGCTTTGACACAGACTTTCACACTTACATACACACAGATTCGCTCACATACACACACTCCCATGGACTTTCCTCTCTGTAATCTATCTTGCTGTGCACATAACTCCATTAGTTCATTTCTCACATCCCCATGGGCTGGCACTTATGTTCCATTGGGGAGTAGGGACAGGGAATGTTTTGGCTCCTGCATTGAAATTCTGAAAGGGGTAAAATGCTCACACACAGAGCCCAAAGAGAAAATTGCCACTCTTGTATTATTTGAGGTTGTAGTAGATGTAGATTTTTCAGGTAGCTTTTGTAAGCATTTGAAATGCCTTTTCCTCCTCTAATTTAAATGTATTTTAAACATGATCTTGGATTCTTTCAGATCTTAATTTCCCTTGTCTTAGCTCTTGCAAGTTGTTCTCTCCTTCCCATTTATTTTTTTTATTTTGATACAGTATTTCTTGTTCTTAAGTATTAGTGTAAAAGGAGGTCAGAACTGGGAGAAACTCCTCTTGGATAATGATTCTATCATAGTCTTTTCACCCCAGAATCATGCCTGATACTTGATACATAGTAGGTATTTAATCAATGCTTACTTAATAAATAATTGAATAATTTTAGAACACAAAATGGTAGAGCTGGAAGGGACCTTATTTAGCACATGGAATATTAAAAACAGAGGAGACCTTAGAATTTATCCAGAACTATATGCATTATATAGTTGAAGAAATTGACACCTGAAGATGTGACATGATTTTTTTTTTAAGATCAAATAGTGAATAGGTAGCAATCAGGATTCAAACACAAAGTCTATTGCTTTTTTCATCATATTTCTAATGAAAGTAGGATATCTTTCCATACATAAATAATGATATTTTTCAGTTATTTCTTTTGAACCTTCCCTGTTGGTTGTCAGGATTTGGATCATTCTTCAGCAATACACACAAACTCCACAAACTCCAAATTTCCTAATTTATCTGGTCATACATTACCATTCATGAGTTTGAAGTTTATTCATATGTAAGGAAGAGTTATAAAAACTCTATCAAATTTTTTTTTGCTTTTTTGTTCTGTGTGATGCTGATAACTTGTTTCTCATATAAATACTTTTTCAATATAGTAACCTTTATCAGAAATAGCCATCTTATAGAGAGGGAATACTAGTAGTAAATACTGTAATGAAAATGAGAAGTAACAACTGACATCATAGTAAGTGAGGAGACCACAAACTACAAAAGATATAAACAAGAACTAAGAAAAAGTACAAGGATCCTTCAGTATAAGGAAAATTGTTCCACATACCTCCATATTAAAGGCATCACTACTGACCTCTGAGTAGCACAATGAATAGAGTCCTGAGTGAGGAGAGGTTAACTTCAAGCTAATATCAGACACTTATTAGCTATAGGAATTACTAGCTTCTGGGACTTAACCTCTGTTTTCTTGCAACCTCTGTTTTATCTGTAAAATGGGAATAATGGCAACTCCTACCTTGCATGATTGTTGTGAGCATCAAATAAGATAACATTTGTACAAGTGCTTAACAGTGTCTGGCACATATTAGACACTATCTAATTTGTTATTCCTTCTCCCTTTCACTATCATACTATTGTAACCAAGGGCATCATCATCAGTATCATTTTCACTATCACAATCACTTAGTACTGAAGGAACCTCAGTGATTATCTAATTGGTTGGAATTAGAGGGTGGTTTTTTTGAATCTCAGCCCAATTGAGGAACAGTCTATATAGCGTATAGAGACAACTTTTTTTTTTTCATTTTGCTGAGGCAATTGAGGTTAAGTGACTTGCCCAGGATACACAGCTAGGGAAAGTTAAGTGTCTGAGACCAGATGTGAACTCAGGTCCTCTTGACTTCAGGGCTGGTGCTCTATCCACTGCGCCACCTAGCTGCCCTGGAGACAACTTATTAAATGAAGAACCATGAGATAACATTATTGTAGCTATTTTTTTAAAGAAAAGTATAACATCAGCTTTAGGACCATTAATAATATTTGCAGTTATATAAATGAAGATGAAGATAATAAAAGTTTTCTACTTCATGGTTTAATCTGATTGCTTGCATGGGTCAAGACAAAATTTTCTCACACTGAAGACATCATTGCACAATTGAATAATGACCCTCTTATCCTTTACTACCAACCATCCTCTTAAGTTCCCAGGACTTCTGACTGGGTAAAAGGCAGGCGAGGCGCTCTATCATTTGCCTTTTTCCATTGTTGCTTGGGATTATGTCAGAGCCACTATTTAACCTATATTAACCATTTTTAAGTAGTGGTTCATGTTTGTATTCTCAAGCTAGTCAGAGTTCCAGTCCAGTGTTTTGCACAGCTTCTTTTCTCTGTTTTTAATGGGCTCCATTCAGTTCTTCAACAGATCAGTGCCTGGGGAGACATGGTAGAGCTCAGCTCAGAACTAGGTGACACTTTCAAGCAAGTGATCTTAAAAAGGTTAGCTTGTTCTGGGTAATTCATCACAATGGGCTGGGTTTTCTTTTCAAGCCAGGGAGGTAGCATTGCCCACCACATGTGAAAACGAAGATAATGATAATATAGCTACAGGACAGAGCTTTTATAAATATTGGCTTTTATATGGGTTAAAATCAAGATTGTATTTAAAAACTGACAGGTTAATTACATGTTTTAAAGCTTTGTTTTCATGAGTTGATAACTAATGCTACTTAATAAGGTCTCTACTTAGTGCAAAGTCAATTTCCTTTCCAATGTTTCCCTTCAGCTGATTACTCCTCATGCCATCCGAGTGCAGACCCCTCCACGGCACATCCCTGGTGTTGTAGAAGTCACATTGTCTTACAAATCCAAACAGTTCTGCAAAGGAACACCAGGAAGATTCATCTACACAGGTAAGAAGTGCAGAGAACTTTGTCCATTAGATATGAAATTATGAATTCTTGTGCATATTTGCATCCTCTCTTCCCAACCTCCTATTACTATGAAGATGTTGTCTCCTAATGTCACCATGTGCATTTTTGATAGTGAGATTATTATTTAAGAATTTATTTGGGTGTCCATGGGATACATATAGGTCAGTAGAAACAGCTGGCTGCCTTCATAATGTGGCAAGATAGGAAATAAAGAGAACTACTTCTAAGAGGTAAAAAGGGAAAGTGCAACTCAAGTCTGGCTACTAAACCAGCTGTTTTTGTTTTAAACCAGCTTCTATCCTCATTAGAACATTTTTGATTGTGATTGGTGGCCTCAAATTTTAAGACTGGTGGGTGCAACTCCAATCCCCACCAATCTGCCCTTGGGTCTCTTGGACTGTGGCACTTCTGGGAATTGTCTGAGCATATGGAGTGGCCTCCTGTTGGGATGCTGATTATTGGAATTGCTGGGTGAATCCTTTGTGACAGACTGAATAATTTAACCAGGAGAATAACATTAGACAGGGAGGACCATAGCTCTGCTAGGCATATTCCAAGTGCTAATAGCATGGACCCAGAGCTCTAGATTACTAGGGATAATTGTTGTAGCATTTCCTGAAATGGCTAAAATATTTGGTTATTCCTTCAATAAAGGAACACAAGGCCCAATTAAGTAGAAATAGGGACTGTGTGCACGCAAAGAAATTCCAAAGGCAGTCACTAGATGACTCCATTAACATATTTTAATTATAGCCATACAATTAAGCAAATAAATTTTATTTTGACTGTGACACTTTATCTCACAGCATCTTTTCTTTCTTGCTTCTTAATATTAAACTGTGAAGGAAATCAGCCATGTTTTTTAAAGCAAAACACTTTTTCTTTCTCTCTTAAAAAAAATAAAAACAATTAATGCATCCTGACCCTTGGAAATGCCTCCCAGCCCTTTAAACAAAATGCAGGTTTGGTGCCCGCCTGACGATTAGTTTTAGTTAATTGAAAATTATAGGATTGACCCAAGAGGAAAATTTTGTTTGCACTCCAATCACTTTTACAAATTAAGGAAAATTACCACAATTTTGTTTAGCTAAGGTTTCACACTGAGTTCAAGAAATTAGCTCAGCCATCCCAACGAAGTCAGCACTTTGTTAGTGAGCACTTGAAAAATAATAGTCTATCTGGAGTTTTGTGGTGTATACAAACGGGGCATAGAAAAAAGCTATGATACTTTATAGAAGTAGGCCAAGTGTTTTTAATTAGGCTCATTGGTTCAGTGTAAGTTTTGAAGAACAATCAAACTAGCAGATTAGCTGTTTCTTTTAAAGCTAGGATTTCTTGCCATTCATTTTTCCCATGAGAACTTCCACATAGCACAATTTTTTTTACAAGCCTCATTATGGGCCTACAGGAAATGGACCAATTGGAACTTCTGATACTGTAACATTCCTCAGCATCATTCCAATAGATGGGAGTTTTTCACAATGTTCTTCAGTGAACTCAGTGTTCTGGAACATATTACAAAACCACAGAGGCCAAATGTTTTCTCAGAGGAGCTTGGACTCTGTTTTTGGCCGAAAACATTTAGGCCTCACTTGCTGCCTATTTACCCTGCTATTAAGAACAAGAAAAAGAGAAAGGGGGAAGGGGGGAGTGGAAGAGAAGAAAACCCTGGTGTTGTGGGCGGTACAAGTCAGCCAAGCATGGTTTCCTCTCTAGTGAAAATGTCCCTGCCCATTAATGGCACCATTTTGTGGTCAGGTCTCATTTAGTTGAAATTATTTTTAATCAGTGTTCAACAAAATATCCCCCCTGCCCCTCAAGCCACCTGGCTGCAAACTTAAAACACACACACTCACAACTGTTAAATACTTAAGTTCTCAGAAGAAAATACCCAGTGACTTTTTTTTGTTTTTAGCCATTAAAATATCTCCATAAATTTAAGAAATTGAATCTTAAGAGTACATAATCTCATCAAAAATTAAGTCAAATATGTATATATACATATATATATATACATGCAAGTTTAGTTATTTTAGGAAAAATATCTGTGATATAGGAATATATATGTGTGTGTGTGCGTGTGTGTGTGTGTTTGCATGATATAGGAAAAGTCAGATGTCCTATATTTTTATAGGTTCAATAAGGGAGCTGAACTACATTCCAGCCCTAAATTCTATTGAAATGCTAACTATAATAATTGTCCTTTTAGTTGTGATATCTCAAAATATATATGAAGTAGAAAAAAAACCCTTAGATTTTAAAAAAATTGAGAGGTTTGCTTCTTTTTTGTAATATTAAATTATGATGCAGTTTGCATTTCTTCTGAATATTGTTGCCTATTAATAATAAATGTGGCAAAATATAATCTATGCTAATTGGATGGATACATGAGGGTCTCTTTGAATATCACTATTAAAAGTATCTATTATAGAGAGAGTGTCTAGTGATTAGTGCTACTGATCCATACATTTGACTCACTTTATTTCTCCACAGAGAAGGAATGTAGAGGGACTCTCAAATGTGTCCCTTTTTTTTGTGTCCAACAAACTGCTTAGGTGATTTAAAATATGAAACCCTCCTCCTTTCTCACAAACAGTTGTTCACAATTCATTTTCTTTAGCATCTTTAGGTTGGTTTTCCAGGTCTGGTGAGCTCACTCTTGTGCTGCTCAATTGAATGCTGCTGAGAGAAAGAGGCAGCAGAAGATATGAGAATGAGAAAAAAAAGAGAGAGAGTAAAATAGGAGAGAATATGAAAGAAAGATAACATAAGAAAATATGAATAAGAATAGACTGAAAATACCAATCAAAACAAACTTTAATATTTTTACCTGGGCAGAAAAAGAGGAAAAAGAAGAAGAAAAGAATACTAGAACATAGGACATTGAGAATACATCCTTTTGGGAAGATTCATTCTTGATATCAACAATAATATTAAAGAATCATATTTAAAATAATCATAGTCAATGATTTTTGTCTGGATTCGTGATTTCATCAGGTAGGGAAAGTCAGTGTGGAAACCCATGCATTTGACAGCTCATTAATAATTTAAAACATTGGAGATGTTTATGGCAATAGAGAAATTAAATGACTTGTATGTAGCTAGTATGACTACAGAATTTGAACTCAAGATTTCCAAAAATGGCCCATTTTCTACTATAGTTGACTGTTGCTTCTTATTCTATTTCTTGTTATTCTTGATATCATTCTGATTTTCCTCTTCTTCCTCCACTTTTCTTCTCTTCCTCATTTTACATTTCCTACTTTTTTCTCTTCCTCCTTTTTTTCTCCTCGTTTCTTTTTTTTTCTTCCTTCTCTTCCTTTCTCCTTCTCATTTCTTCTTCTTCTTTCTCCTCCTCTTCCTTTCTTCTGTTCTTCTTTTCCCTCTCAATCATACTATTATTGCTATGACAGAATTACAATAATGCATAATATAACAAAAGCAGCAACAAGACACTCCTTTCCTGCTTTCACTGAACCTAAGGAAGTTAAGCTTAATTCATAACACTTTTATTTATCCTCAGAAAGCAGTTTATTATTTGCATAACAATCTACAAAACATAAATATATAACAATAGGATAGTGACTTGCATCAGGCTGGTTCCAACCAAATAGATGAGAATGAGATAATTTATTATTAATAATATTAATAATCTAATATTACCAGTAATAATCATCCTAGATGTATTGATTGATGCAGGTGCTATAAATAACTGGTAGAACATTTCACAGCAGGTGGCAAAAATGTAGTTCCTACTAAATACTTCAAAAGGTACTACCACATGGCCAAAATTCTACATCTAAAGCTTTCTTACTCATAAGTTAACACGACAATTTCCCATACTATATATATAAACTGCAAATTATCCTTGAGAATTAAGAAAATAAACTGTTAAATTAACTGGAACTAGAGCATTTTCACAGACAAATGGATGGCCATATATAATTGACCCATACAAATTTAACAAAATATTTTAGTGGATGGTGCCATAGCAGACAGTCATAATCTCCAAGCTACGTGGAATGGAAAACTTTCAAAATATAGAGGCCTAGTATAAACAAAACAAAACAAACAAAAACCCCACCAACAGCTAGGTTTAAGCATTTATCATCATCCCTATGTTGCCTTATGAGCAAAATCACAAAGATACTTTAATTGAGCCAAAAAAAGAGATTATATATTTTTTCAATTATGAAAAAAAATCATCTTGTCCATTGTGCAATATTCCTGAGGTATCAAACTTATGACTTGCAAAACTCCCAAGTGCTATGGAACCAAATTAAATATAATTGGAAAATGTTCAACAACTTAAATAAAAATACAATGCAAGACAGATAATGTTAATTTGTAGTTTTCTGTATCAGTAAGTGATGTAGTTCACACAACATTAGCTATCAAGAGATAATGGTGATATACTTTGTCCTAGGACTATTTCTCTCTTAACTCCATTGAAGAGAGGAAGAGAAAGAGACAAAGAGAGAAACACACAGACAGAGAGAAAGATGGACAGAGAAACAGAGAGATAGACAGAGACAGAAATGGAGTGGTAGAAAGACTGAAAGAAAGAGCAAAGAGACATTAAGATACTGCTGCTGTTATACCCTACTGCTAATACCATTTCTATCTGAATTCCAATGGACACAAAGAAAAGAATGAAATAATATCTAACACAAAAGAGAGGGTAGGGTTGATGCAAATAAACTCAGATGTTTTGGAGGAAGTGAAAAATAAAACATTTAATAAGAGATAGATGATTTGTCCTAAGGCAGGACAACCTGTGAAGAATCTCCTATGCGGTCTTTTGCTCTTTTGAATGCATTTCCCTTCCACTTGATCCTGAGTAGAAGGAAATCCTGGGTCAGGCTGAATCCCACTTTCCCTTTAGTTGTTTCATGCTCTCAGTTCACATGTATTTGTGGGCTGGTCAGAGGGAAATAGGATAAAACTCTTAACCAAACAACCAAAAGGCTAGTAGTTCCTCTGGATCTGATTCTACCCTGCCTGGCATATTCTTATGTAAATATGGGTTTGAACTAATGATGTTTTTGTGTTTTTAATGACTTTCAGAAGGTGTTGAAGGGGGAAAGAAACAAAAAATCAACAACTTTCCAGTCAAAATTATTTTCAAAGCTTTCTTTCTAATCTCATGTCTAGTCAATCAGTCTTAAAGATCATTAAGAGGTAGTTTTAAATCCTTCTCAAGTCCCCACCACCCATCAAGGGGCCTTCACAATACTCTTTTTGTTCTCATAGCCCATGTTCCATCAATTGTGACATTTTTTGGTAACTTGGATCCTTGTAAGTGTTGAAATCTCTCCTGCCAAGCTCTGACAAAGGAACTTTGGAAGTCCAGTGGGCTTTTAGCTGTCCTCAATCAATTAATACAGAAATAGCATCCTTACTAAGACATAATCAACTGTAAATGTAGGCACTAATTTCAATCTAGCCTATGTTGGAAGGGATTATCCATTTTCTGGAAGGAAAATAAGTGCAGAAATTGTAGCTGGTCAATTTGATAAATCTGCTTAGTAATACTTTTCCAACTCAAATTATTTCATAGACTCATAGCTTTATAGCTAGAAGATCAGATTCAATGAATTCTTGAGTCTCTTCCATTGGAAGATTCCTATAGTTCTGCATTCTTTCAACACGTAGTTTTTTCCAAACAGGCTTTGGTAGATTCCTACCTCCATAACTCTGCTCAGATCGAGCCTCCTATCTGGAAGTCTTTCATCTACTTATTAAATTCTCACTCTTAAAAACTCAGTTTAAATTATTTTTCCACATTCTTTACTATCCCAGGGAATCTTCCTTCTTTGACTGGTAATAAGATATATTGCCTAGATGATCCAGTCATCAGGTTTTTTACTTTTGTTTTTTTATTTGTCTAGTTCTTAAATTTCCAATCAGATTGTAAACTTCTTAAGGGAAGAGATATCCTTCTTAAATCTTTTTTTCTATCTCCTCCTTTCACTACCTAACACAGTGCCATGAACACTGTAAACATTCAGAAATTATTTGATTATACACATTCATTGAATTCTGTATATGTTATGTGCATGTGTGTATGTGTGTTTTTGAGAGAGAGAAAGGGTATAATTACAGAAAATGCAAATGGAATTTCCCTTTTTGGGAGTATAAAATGTTTTCATTTTCTGTTTAATGTCCATTGAGCAAAGCAGTTGAAGCCTCTGAAAAAAAGGGGAGGGAGGAAGGAGGGTGAGAAATTATTTTGAAAATGCCAAGAATTGATTATTGGATACTAATAATTTTCATGTTTTATGAAGTCAACTTTTCTAAATCAGCATAGCATAGTGATCTTGAGAAAGTCTGGATTCTATTCCTGGCTCCTAACCCTAATTCTCTTTGTGACTTTGGATAACTCATTCAATGTCTCTGTGCCTCAGTTTCCTTATCTGTAAAATTAAAAGGAATAATAATACGCACCCTATCCACTTCATAAGGGTTTTGTAATGATGAAATGAGATTCAGTACCACAAAGGACAAATATTTGTAAGACCTTAATTAAACACAGTAGTGGGCAGAATGTTTTTGCTAAGCTCGCTTAGTGAGACTCAAATTCTAGATCATGAAAGTATTTTGTAAAGGAAGAAGTGATTTGCTAAAGTAATATATTATCATTAAGGTACCCCATCAATTAAATTGGGGATATTTGACCCAGGATGGGGCAGGGCAAGAATCTGTTTTCTTTCACATCAGATTTTCACTTCATATTCAGAAGACTGTCTAATGAACACTTACCTAACAGTTCTGCCTTTGCTGTGTCCTAATTGGAAAAGACCCAAGAAGAAAGAAAAATTAACAGCCTACCCCTGTCCACATGTTTTGAATATTATTCCAAATGAGCCATTTATACCAAGAGAGAGTAAGAATTCAAAGCAGAAATTCTTCCCGTCCCTGTGATAGAAGGAGATGGGGAGAAGGGAAGGCAGTATGCTTCTGCTCTATGCACAGAGGGAAGGCTTTGACAAAATTTGATCATGTCTGATATATGCTAATGTGATCACTGAACCCTGGTCCTCTGGCATTTGTAAAGTTAAACATTGTCAGCACGATAATACAGAACAAAAATAATCACTAAAAGTATACAATGTACCTGTATGACATCTGTAAAACGGAAGCAATTACAGTACAGAGGAAAGCCAGCTCTGAAGGCAACATATTATTTTGCATATTTTATGTACACACTTTCCGAGAAATATGACCTTTATTTTCTAGTTGGAGTGGAGTGTAATCAGGATTTGAGCAGCTAGTGTAACAGGATCATTAAAAGGAATATTTTCCCTGACATTAGGGGTCTAAATGGGCACTAACCTTCCTTCACAGCCTTAGCTTTTTCCTGTCTGCCCAGACTTAATAAGTGATAAGACCAGAAGAGAAATAAATCATGGAAATCCCTGTCCAAAGAAAACATATTGACTACAGCCAAGCAAATAACAGACTATAACCAATGGTCCCATTCATCATTCATATAATAGGGATATAAAGTATTTCCTACCTATGAAACCATAGAGAGGGTAAAGGCAGATAAGCTCTCCCAATCTAAGGCATGTGATTTGGTTATTAAGAGACATGAACTATTTGTCACATGGCTTTAATCTTTAAGATGTGTTGCTGTCTCTTAACTATAAATTTCTACTAAAGGATTACAAAGCTATTAACAATAAAGGATAGGGACTGAGCTTTATAAGTATTCTTGCTTGTGTAATGCAATTCTATAAACTCTTAAAACTCTAATCTATTTAGTATGATAGACCATGATTTGCTCTTCAAAGCCAATAAACAATTTGGGGATTTTCTTGTTTCATATCTGGTACCATGATAAATTAACTACTCAGTTTCTCTGAATATAGCTTATAATTGTCCTTTTTCCTGGGGGAAAACAAAGAAATCAAATGTATTTTTCACTGGTTTGGGGATTTATTTCAAGTTTAGGAATTTTGGATTATCTTCTATTTGGCTTGTAAGCTTTTCAATATATGGATATTGATATGTGTCCTGTTAAATGTTTGAAGCTAGAAAGACAATAATAGTATATAAGGGTCACTTTATATAGTATTGAAATTGTGTTTTACTTTTTAACTTGACACTTTTTTTTTCTTTTGGACTTGTGATTTTATTGGTACAAGCACCCCCTTTACTAATGCAGATCAGCAACTGCTTTGGGTCACATTGCCAGTGTGGATGAGAAAGCTGGATTTGAGTCCTCATTCTGAAGTGAACCATCTATCCACCATATAGTCCCTGCTTCTCAAGTTTTCATCTGGTAACAGAACCTTCCCATATAAAATACTTCCCTGAATAATGACAGAGTTAGTGCTTATTAAGTGGATGTTGAATTGAATTCTCTTGATTCAACTTTGGCTTTTCTGCATACCAAAAATACACTACACATGAGGCCTTTTTTCTTTCTTTTTTTTTAAACATAAGATCATACATAGATTTATAGCTGAAAGGGATCTCAAAAGCCATCTACTAAAAACACTTCATTTTTTATGGATGAGAAAACTGTAGCCTGGGGAGATTAAGTGACTTTGTTCAACGTCATACAGTGGCAAGAAGTATAGTTGGGAATGACCCCAGATATGGTTATTGAACTAAGGTCCTCTGATTCTAAGTGCTACTCCCACCATAATCTGTAAAGTCTCTAATATGTTTTTATCCTTATATTTTGGCACTGATATTATAATGGATATTTATGTCATTCATATCTATAATCTCACTATGCAAAAGAGATAGGACTCTCTTAAATTAAGAACTGTGTGCAATAACCAGAGAAAAGGTAGGTGACATTTTGTATCAGTCTCATAATCCATCTTGTACAGCAGTTTTTTTGCTTCTACTTTTTATGATGCTGGGTAAGTTATAGGATTATATAATTCAGAATGATCACAGATCTTAGAGATCATTTAATTTGCGCTTCACTCCTTTTTTTTAGAGCAAGAAATAAAAGGTCCAGCAGTATAAAATGATAATAGATTTAGGAATTAGTTCTTTGTATGTATGTGTATGTGTGTATATGTCTATATATTAGGTATATGGATACATATTTGTGTATATGTATTTATCCCTCTATGACTATCATATCATGTATATATTGCCTCATTAAGCAAATATAAGCTCATTGAAGGTAGTAACTATTTTATGTTATATAGAAAGTAATGGGAGAGGGAATCTATCTATTGAGTCCATAACTTACCTCACCCTACTTAGCCCAAATGCTTTTATCAGATGAGAATACATCCAATGAATCACTCAATTCAAGACATTTCAACTAGATGGAGTATGTGAGGATTAATTGAGAATGTTGGTCCTTATTCAGATGGTTTGGAATCAGGCATTCAAGATCCCCAGAGTGGAAAGGGGAGAAAAACATTCCAACCTTCCCTGCTAAGGCTTGGGGAGTGAGAAGAGGAGGGCCTTGTTTTAGCTTCAGTGTAAGTCTCTTCCTCTTTAGTCAAAAGAAGATTCTGTGAAAATCACAGGGCTAGAGGATTTGAACTTTTTATCAGTATTTTAATAATGTATTAAAAACAGTAGTGACAATTAGGGAGATGAGGGCAAGGTAGGACTATTGGGAAATGGAGGCTTCAAAAATGTCCGAGACTTTCTACAGAAAAGCTATTTCATAATTAAGGGGAACTTTGTGAATGCCTCAAGAAGGGGAGAAATTTATTTACAGCAGCTAAGATCTGTGAATTATTTCTTTGGCCTAAGTTCTTTCAAAGTTTGCAACAATTTGCCCCAGAATCTTTGTCCCGAATAGAAAGTGTGTCAAAATCTTTTAGGGGATGCTTTATAGTAACCATTCTTATTATAGTACTTCAGTTAAATAGACTTTTCCTGGCTAATTTATATCAACTGATAATAAAGGAGAGAACACACCAGTGGGAACTTATAAGTGCTATCATTAGAAAACTTGCCTTGGCCACTTGAGGTCCTCTGGAACTCTTGGGAAGAACAGTCAGCTTAGCTCTGGCTAACTGACTTGAAATTACCAATGTCAATTGTGAAGAGAGTTTTGGAGTCTACATGTGCTATATTCGCCTTTGTGTCTACAATGTCCAGCATAGTTTCTAGAACTTAATAACTTAATAACTGCTTGTTAGTTGACTAAAGATCCTCTAGTCCAACTCATTCATTTATAGAAAACATCCTCCAACAAATAAAATGACTTTTCCAATGTCAGTCACTTAAACCAAAATCTTCTGACTATAAATAGATTACAATGCACTTTCCACTATACCTTGATGCTTGTTTATTAAGTTAACTCATCTGAATTTGTTTCCTCATCTATTAAATATATATATATATACATATATATATATATATATATATACATAACTGTCTCATCTACCACACAGGGTTGTTATGAGGATAATATGAATGGATGGATGGATGAATTAATGAATAGAAAAATGTATTAATTACTATGTGTCAGTCATAATGATAATTAATGAGCAAACAAATACCAAAGCGAGATACTGCCTGTCCTTAAAGAAACTGGATACAGGGGCAGCTAGGTGGCACAGTGGTTAGAGCACCAGCCCTGAAGTCAGGAGGACCTGAGTTCAAATCTGGTCTCAGACACTTCCTAGCTGTGTGACCCTGGGCAAGTCACTTAACCCCAATTGCCTCAGCAAAAAGCAAAAAAAAAAAAAAAAAGAAACTGGATACAAATAGGGGAGACCATAACATATTAGTATAATGGCCAGAGTGGGACATTGTGAATTGGAAAGTCACAAAAATAATGAGAAAAGCTATAAGGGAATGGTTTGACATGCTCTTTCCAGTCTCAATATTGTTTTGGTTCTAGTTCCAGAATTGTAGGGCTGGGGGTCAGGGTGGGATTAAAAGAGGTAGGAAGGGGAACAGAGTCATACCATATGTCAAGGCAGAATATGAATTATGTCTGAAGCCAACTAAATAGTGTATCAATGGTTATTATCAATGGTTATCCATTCATTGATAGGGCCTCAGGAAAGGGGTTCTAAAAATCAGAGTGCTAAAGTCCCAGAGGATAAGGTCCCTGGAGATATCATATGGTCAAAAAGGGTACAGAATCTGGTGAATGGTTAAGATCAGTGGTCCAGAAGGCATAGTATCAGGGAATATAGATGGTAAGAAGACAAAATAGTATTAAGAATAAATATGTAACCCAAAGTATAGTTTTAATATAGGGAATACTATTATTCTCCTCAAAGAGTATAGACATGTCCAAGATATGATAGTTTCCTTTAATAACCTATTATGTCATTCATGAAGGTAGCTACATTTTTGGAAGCTATTTATATCTTTCGCTTGCACTGTCTTTTGGGCTAATGAGTTTCATAACTTTAATGTCCATTGTATGAAATAGAACTCTATTTTAAATGTATCAAGGATGGAAGTAAGAATAAGTAGTGGAGAAGGAACATAATAATATAGCAAAGTCATATAAAATAATATTAAGATGCTAAAGCACAGAATAAGCTAAAACCAGCAAGGAAATATAAGGATTGTTGTTGTTGTTTGTTTTAGAAGGGTTTTAGAAGGTGTGTGTGATGGTGTGGTTTTTGGTTTTGAATAGCTCTATTTGGGGAAAAAGAAGGATTGATGAAGGATATATTGCTGCTTGATATGAGATAATAATAGTTTAATAATAGAGGGGAGGCAGAGATGATCACTTCTTTTTTGCCTCTGTTTTCTCTTCCAAGGATCATGGAATCATAGAAACAGACCTGAAAGGGACTTTGGTGGTCATCTAGTCTCACCTGTCCAATTTATAAATGAGAAAACTGAGATAAGACAGGGATGGTGAAGGTGAGGCTGGGACCCAGCTGAACTTTCTTAGCATTCCCCCCTAAACAACTTTAAAATAAATCTCAAATCCAAATTTTGGAGCAGAAGAAGGAACAAAAGATCAAAGGGACATATTTTTTCCTAGCCCAAGACAACTTAGAAGACTGAAAAGACAACTGTATGCCAATAAATTTGATAACCTAAGTGAAATGGAGGAATATCTACAAAAATATAGATTGCCCAGATTAACAGAAGAGGAAATAAATTACTTAAATAGTCCAATTTCAGAAAAAGAAATAGAACAAATCATTAATCAACTCCCTAAGAAAAAATCCCCAGGACCAGATGGATTTACATGTGAATTCTACCAAACATTTAAAAAAACAGTTAACTCCAATATTATATAAACTATTCGAAAAAATAGGGAATGAAGGACTCCTACCAAACTCTTTTTATGATAGACATGGTACTGATACCTAAACCAGGTAAAACAAAAACAGAGAAAGAAAATTATAGACCAATCTCCTTAATGAATATTGATGCAAAAATCTTAAATAAAATATTAGCAAAGAGATTACAGAAAATCATTCCTAGAATAATACACCATGACCAAGTAGGATTTATACCAGGAATGCAGGGATGGTTCAATATTAGGAAAACTATTAACATAATTGACTATATTAATAACCAAACTAACAAAAACCATATGATAATCTCAATAGATGCAGAAAAAGCATTTGATAAAATCCAACATCCATTCCTATTAAAAACATTAGAGAGTATAGGAATTAATGGACTTTTCCTTAAAATAGTCGGTAGCATCTATTTAAAACCATCAGCTAGCATCATATGTAATGGTGATAAACTGGAACCATTCCCAATAAGATCAGGGGTGAAACAAGGTTGCCCACTATCACCATTATTGTTCAATATTGTATTAGAAATGCTAGCCTTGGCAATAAGACAAGAAAAAGAGATCAAAGGAATTAGAGTAGGTCATGAGGAAACCAAATTATCACTCTTTGCAGATGATATGATGGTCTACTTAGAGAACCCTAGAGAATCAACTAAAAAACTATTAGAATTAATCCACAACTTTAGCAAAGTTGCAGGATACAAAATAAATCCCCATAAATCATCGGCATTTTTATACATCACCAACAAAATGCAACAGCAAGAGATACAAAGAGAAATTCCATTCAAAATAACTATCAATAGTATAAAATATTTGGGAATATATCTGCCAAGGGAAAGACAGGATCTATATGAGCAAAACTACAAAACTCTCCACACAAATAAAGTCAGATCTAAACAATTGGAAAAACATCAAGTGCTCTTGGATAGGTCGAGCGAATATAATAAAGATGGCAATACTACCTAAACTAATCTATCTATTTAGTGCTATACCAATCAAACTCCCAAGAGATTATTTAACTGAACTAGAAAAAATAACAACAAAATTCATCTGGAAAAACAAAAGGCCAAGAATTTCAAGGGAATTAATGAAAAAAATGCAAATGAGGGTGGCCTAGCTGCACCAGATCTAAAACTATATTATAAAGCAGTGGTCACCAAAACCAATTGGTACTGGATAAGAAATAGAGTAGTGGATCAGTGGAATAGGTTAGGTTCACAGGACAAAATACTCAATGACAATTGTAATCTAGTGTTTGATAAACCCAAAGACCCCAGTTTTTGGGATAAAAACTCACTATTTGGCAAAAACTGCTGGGATAATTGGAAACTAGTCTGGAAGAAATTAGGCATTGACCCACACCTAACACCATATACCAAGATAAAGTCAAAATGGATTCATGATCTAGGCATAAAGAATGATATTATAAACAAATTAGAACAATGTAGGATGGTTTACCTCTCAGACCTGTGGAGGGGGAAGGAATTTGTGACCAAAGAAGAACTAGAGGTCATCATTAATCACAAAATAGATAAGTTTGACTATATCAAGTTAAAAAGTTTTTGTACAAACAAAATGAATGCAGACAAGATTAGAAGGGTAGCAGTAAACTGGGAAAATATTTTTACATCCAAAGGTTCTGATAAAGGCCTCATTTCTAAAATATATCGAGAATTGACTCAACTATATAAGAATTCAAGCCATTCTCCAATTGACAAATGGTCAAAAGATATGAACAGACAATTTTCAGACGAAGAAATTGAAACTATTTCCGGTCACATGAAAAGGTGCTCCAAGTCACTATTGATCAGAGAAATGCAAATTAAGACAACTCTGAGATACCACTACACACCTGTCAGATTGGCTAAAATGACAGGAAATGATAATGATAACTGTTGGAGGGGATGTGGGAAAACTGGGACACTGATACATTGTTGGTGGAACTGTGAACGGATCCAACCATTCTGGAGAGCAATTTGGAGCTATGCTCAAAAAGTTATCAAACAGTGCATACCCTTTGACCCAGCAGTGTTTCTACTGGGCCTATATCCCAAAGAGATTTTTAAGGAGGGAAAGGGACCCACATGTGCAAAAATGTTTGTGGCAGCCCTTTTTGTAGTGGCAAGAAACTGGAAATTGAAAAGATGCCCATCAATTGGAGAATGGCTGAATAAATTATGGTATATGAATGTTATGGAATATTATTGTTCTGTAAGAAATGACCAACAGGAGGATTTCAGAGAGGATTGGAGAGACTTGCATGAACTGATGCTGAGTGAAATCAGCAGAACCAGGATCCCTAACAGTCAGTCTTTGAGGTGGCCATGGGAGCAGCAGCAATAACTTCAAGAGTTCTCAGTCCAGAGAGAATAAAAGCATTAGACAATTGGTCAGAAAAAGATTACAGGAGACTCTTAACTAGAACTGGGTGCAGCTGGCACTGATGGGAAACTTTATTGCCCATAACTAGAGCTGGATCACATTTCCAGAGTGGAGAGAAATACTTGTGATCAGTTATAAGAGAACAGGGCCCTCCAGGGTCAGGGGAGCACTTGTACTTGCAGCTTCAGGGGACCAAAGGCCTTTCTGGAGTAAAGATGAGAGCACAGAGCAGGAAAGCAGTGACCACACTTGTCCCAGGGTAACCTTGGAAGCACTAAAAACTTGCAGAACTCCAGAACTAATTCTGAAAACAGCATCACAAAAAAATCCTGAAGCTTGGCATAGTACTCCCTCATGCCCAGTTAAACAGAGACCAACTTTAGCATAAATTTCAAAGTCAAGAAAAGGGTGGGAAAATGAACAAACAACAACAACAACAACAACAACAAAAGAATTTGATCATAAAACCCCCCAAAATGTATTAACATGACAGAAAAGACCAAGACACAAACTCAAAAGACAATAATGTGCAAACAACAAGAAGCAAAGTCTCAAAGGAAATTTCCAAATGGATTCAAGACCAGTAAGGATTCTTGAAAGCATTAAAAAGATAAGAGCAATGAGGAAAAATTGAGGAAAGAAATGAGGGTGAGGCAAGAAAATTAGGAAAAGAGAATTAATAGCTTGATAAAAGAGGCATGAAAAAATACTGAAAAAAATAACACCTTAGGGGCAACTAGGTGGCGCAGTGGATAGAGCACCAGCCCTGAAGTCATATGGATCTGAGTTCAAATGTGATCTTAACACTTCTAGCTGTGTGACCCTAGGCAAGCCACTTAACCCCAATTGCCTCAGAGGAAAAAAAAAAAAAAAAAAAGGAAAATAACACCTTGAAAAACAGAATTAAAAGAGGCATAAAAATCACTGAAGAAAAGAACTCCTTAAGGGGCAGACTCGACCAAATGGAAAAAAAGATACAAAAATTCACTGAAGAAAATAACACCTTAAAATCAGAATTACCCTAATTGTAAAAGAGGCATAAAAATCCCTGAAAAAAAAAAGAACTCCTTAAAGGACAGAATAGATGAAATGGAAAAAAAGATACAAAAATTCACTGAATAAAAGAACTTATTAAGAAGCAGAATTAGTCAAATGCAAAAAAAAAAAAAAGAGATGTAAGAGCTCACTGAAAAAAATAATTATTTAAAAATTAGAATTGGGCCAGTGGAAGCTAATGACTCCATAAGATTTTAAGAAATAATAAAACCAAGTGAAAATTAGAATAAAATGTATAATATCTCATTGGCAAAACAATTGATCTGAAAAAATAATCAAGGAGAGATAATTTAAGAATTTATAGAGTAACTGAAAGCTATGATCAAAAAAAGACTCTAGAAATCACATTTCAAAAAAATATCAAGGAAAATGACTTGATATTTTAGATCTAAAAGGTAAAATAGAAATGGAAAAGATCTAACAATCACGTCCTGAAAGAGATACCAAAGTGAAAAATGCCAGTAATATTATAACAAAATTACAAATGGGAATACTGAGACCTAGAGAGATTGTTTATTTTTTTTTTATTTAAGCTCTTTATTTGCAAAACATATGCGTGGGTAATTTTTCAACATTGACCCTTGCAAGGCCTTCTGTTACAAATTTTTCCCTCCTTTCCCCCACCCCCTCCCCTCTATGGCAGGAAGTCTAATACATGTTAATTATGTTAAAGACCTAGAAAGATTAAAAGGCTTACTTGAGGTTTCATAGCTAGTAAGTTAGGACAGACTTGAAACCAAGTCTTCTTTCTTTTCAGTGCCACTGATCTTTTCACCATATCCCATTAATTCTCCTCCAAAAATAACAACCAAAAAAATGACTGGTAAGGATTTGTTACCCAATAAATAAATAAATACTCATAAATAAAGAAAAGGTAAGATCACAAATTTGATGAATTTGAGTCATGGGTTGCTTTTTGAGATAAAGTAAGAAATGGTAAACCACGTGATTATTGAGACACTGTCAATAATAATTTTAAAAAAGGGAATTGCAAAAAGCATTGAAGGACAGGAGAAAGATATGCCTCTGATTTTCAAAAAAAAAGAAGAGAAAATCACCTGTAAATTGTAGGCTCATGAACTTGACCTCAATTCCCAGAAAAATTCTGTACTTGTTTCTTAAAGAAATGCTTAGTGGGTTTCTAGAAAGGGAATTGGTGGCCATCAAGTCAGTGTGGATCATTAAGAACAGGACAAATCAGCCTACTTTGCTTACTGTTAAGCTAAGATACTAAGAATACTACAGAAATGAAGGTGCAAAAGATCATTGAAGAAAATAACTCCTTAAAAATTAGAATTGGGCAAGTTGAAGCTAACAACTTGATTAGAGCTCAAGAAATATTAAAACAAAAGTCATAAGAATAAAAAATTGGGGGGGGAATGTGTAAATATGTTATTTATCTAGCTTTTGGCAAAGCTTTGATAAAGTATCTCATTCTATTCCTGTTGAAAAGATGGAGAAAGATGGATAAGACAGTGACAAAATTAAATGGTTTCAGAGCTAGTTGAATGACTGGACTTCAAGGGTAGTTGTTAATCAGTGTATGAATTTGAGGTCTCAAATTGAGTGTCCCAGGGATCTGCTTTGACTTTGTGCTGTTAACTTGTTCATTAATAATTCAGTTAAACAAGTTAGTGGAATGCTTATCAAACTTGCAGATGACACAAGTCTGGGAGAAATAATTAATAAACTGGAATGACAGAGTAATGCTCTAAAAGGCTCTTAAACAAAGTAATACAAAATCAACTTTATAAGTACAAGTTTGGAAGGGCATTAAGAAATGTCTAGCTTCCAGGAACATGAAAATGTATTGTGTCTGTTTTTTTTCCCTTGTCAGAATGAATATGGAATATTATGTTTAGTTCCAGGTGCCATATTTTAGGAAAGATATTGGTGAAATCCGGAGTAGGGCAACAAGATGATAAAAATCCTTGAACACATGTCGTATGAAGAACATCTAAAAGAATTGGAAATATTGGGGCAGTTAAGTAGCCCAGTGGATAGGGTACCACCCATGAAGTTAGGAGGATCTGAGTTCAAATCTAGCCTCAGACAAAAAAAAAGAATTGGAAATATTTAGCCTGTAAAAGAGAAGCCTTGGAGGAGCATGATAACTGGCTTTCGTATTTGAATGGCTGTCATGTGGAAAAGAGTTTAGACTTAGTCTGCTTGGTCCTAGCAAGTAGGGCAAATAATGAGTAGAACTTGCAAAGAAATAAATTTGGACTTAATATTAGAAAAACAAACAAACAAAAATTTCCCAAAAGAGTAATTCAGAAATGAGGAAATAGTAATTTTTTTTCCTTGGAGATTTTAAAGAGAAGCTAGATGAATACCGTTTATTTATTTATTTTAATGTTTTGAAGGCAATCTGGGTTAAGTGACTTGCCCACAGTCTCAGCTCTTAAATGTCTAGAGGCAGATTTGAACTCAGGTTCTCCTGACTCCAGAATCACTACTCTATTCACTGTGCCATGTTTAGTATAACACAGGTGAGATTCCTTTTGGCATGTGGTTTAACAAGGTTGTCATTGATTTTCATTCCAACTCTGTAATTCAATGATTCTATATTTCTATGAAAACAAGAAGTAAATAGAACTCAAATTCATCTAAAGCATCATACCATATCTAAAGGTCAGTCAAAGCCAATTTTTAAAAGTGATAACTAAGTTCAACCACATTTCTGTCTTTAAAAGCAATATATCCAGATAGATTTTTTAAGACTGATTTCTGTCATTTTTTTACATGGCAATTGGCTTTTTCAGCTTTTGAGTCTCAACAGTTTTTATGACCTTCTCTCTTAAATTTCCTCTATTTCTTATTCTCTAGCCAATTAACTTTTCTCTTTTCCTTTCTCTCCGGTTCTTTCCTCCTTCTTTAAATTTCTCCTATCTCTCTCAGAGATGGTCATTTTTATTTTGTGTTTTTTTTCATTTCCTAACCCAGTTATCTCATCTTCAATGTGAACCTTTTCTTCACCTATATCTATATTTTCCATATGTAATGAACTACTATGGAATATCATATTTTTTTTGCTGAGGTAATTCGGGTTAAATGACTTGCCCAGGGTCACATAGCTAGGAAGTATTAAGTGTCTGAGGCCAGATTTGAACTCAAGTCCTCCTGACTTCAGGGCTGGTGCTCTATCCACTGTACCAACTAGCTGCCCAGAACATCATAATTCTTAAGGAGGAACCTGAAACCTCTTTGTTTATGGGTTGGTTGTTGAAGTTCCATGAAATTGTGTTAATGATGATGGAAAGAATGCAACAGAGTTTGTAATACTCCAGAGTATGTAAGATTTGAGGAGAGTTGGGCCCTTTCATTACTTAAAAATCTCTCTTTTCCTGTTTTCAGTCATGTGCCATATATAGTTCTTTGTATGATTTAAATCACATAGGTCCTATAACCTTTTTAATTTAAGCAAGGTCAGAAAGAAATTATTAAGCACTTACCATGTGCTAGGAAGGTAGGTCCAATAGATTGGCCTACAATCAGGAAAATATGAATTCTAATCCAGTCTCAGATACTAGCTGTGTAACTCTGGGTATGTCATTTCCTTGATCCAATGGAGAAGGAAATGGCAAACCACTCCATTAAATTTGCTAAAAATCCTTAGATAGTATTGGCAGTGGTCCACAGGGTCATGAAGAGCAGGACAAGATTGAACCAAACAAGCTAAAGAAACAAAGAAATATGCTAGAAACTGTGCTAAGTGATGGAAATTCCATTCTATTCCTTCCATCATCACTAACACAGATGATTCAAACATTGCCCTGGAGATAACCCTGGGCTCTCAAAGTCTACACCAGCAGAATGTAAATTCTGGGATAATCTACAAATCTATTAAAGCTTTGAATTTGGACTCATTAATTAACTGTATGCATATTCATTGTGCATAGATTAGTTTAGCTATGTTTAAAGAAGGTGACCATAGACAGGGAGCAATGACTTTTTTTTTGGTAGCAACAACTCTTGATAATCATTTATGAAATTGTTGAAGGTTCCAATCTAATTGTGAAAAAATGAAGTTTTGAAATTGTATTAAATATGTATGTAATGCTGAGTAGAGACAATTTCATTTGGGAGATGTTAGAGCCACCTTCAACTATGTGGAAATCCATACAAAACTTCTCCCTGTTAAGATGAGGCTTCTCCCATGGATCAGAATCAGTGAAAGGATGGCATGTGCTTTCTTCTCTTGTTTTCACCGATAATCTGACCATCCTCCTGAATGTAATTTTTCACCTTTTTCCTGTTGACATCAATTGTGGTTAACCTCTTTACATCTTGAGATGAGACCTGAACTGCTACTTCCATGCACCTGGTATGGCCTTGGTGGTTAGCCTCAGGAAACACCAGCTCCCAGACAAAAGGGGTTAATTTAGGTTTTTTGTTTTTTTGTTTTTTTTAAAGAACAGTATATGTATTTATATATTCTCAGAATAAGACCTTCACATTCCACTTTATACATTTGTAGCATTTCCCTTTGGTTTAAGCTAATTTCTAAAATAAACAATTTGATCCCATGGATCATTAGGGGTTCATTAAGAGATTTGGAGTAGCAGAGAAAATCACATGAGAATTTGGTTGGAAAGGAAATGACTGAAAAAATCTTTTCTCTGTTTTCTTTAGTTTCTATAAGTCTAAAATTGAAATGTACTTAATAAATAAAAATATATTATAGAAGGAATCACCAAAATCATTTTGCATTTTGCATATTTCTTAGACTGACATTGAGAATTTTGCTAGGTTCATGGGACAAAGAAACTTTATCCATTTTTTCTCCCTAAAAGGTCTCTCTACACTGGACCGAGCCTTATGGTCTGAACTGAGTTCAGTCCTAGAGGAGCCTGGACTCTAATAAGAAGGGTCTCCTTCCCCACTGTTGCCTTTTTTAATGCTCTACCTTGTTAAACTCCTACCTGGTACCTTAGGGATAAATTATTCAGTGATTAGTTTTTGGCTTATTTATAGGTCTCTACAAAGCAGAGGGACAAGAAAGGTACTGAGTATACAGAGTATATCACTGTATGGGTTAGGTATTTATATCTTACTTAGGTATGGATTAGGTATTTATATATCACTGTGAGGTAGATATTTATATCTTACATGCAAAAAATGCAAAGAGACACAAAAGTTATGGTGAGCATTGAAAGAATGACTTAAACAGGTTTCAGTAATTTAATTTAAAACTATTATTGCCATTTTCTGCAAGACTGATACTTAAATCCAATCAGAACATAAAATAATCCATGGGGCCACCAAATAAAGCTAGCCATATTTCATCTTACTTCTAAACTATACAAATAATTTCTAGTTATTTTCCTGAATTTGTTCATCTTTTTCCTGGGTAGTAGTTCACTCAACCCATTGTACCCAGGACTTCTGACCTCTCAGACTTCCAAGGCTGCCTCCAAGCTTAGATACATCTACCTCAAGAATAATGTTAGATTCTCAGGAAAGAATATAAATGTGGAAAAGACAATCAGGGGCCCAGGTACAAAGTTGACCAATTAATATTTCTGTTCTACCTATCACATGACTATGGTCTTTCCTCATCCCTCACTAAAAAATCTGAGAGTTAGGTGTTTCCACTAAGAGGCTCAAAGGAAGAGAGAGATAACTGGAAGCTGGCTTTCCTTTGAATTGAGACAGTTGCCATTCAGTTTTCCTAGGAGATGACCAAAGGATCAATGAGTTTTCTATGTCATTTCAAAAAGACAGATTCTTTCAGGCTTAACTACCAAAGTAGTTAGAAAATTCTGTATACTTAAAGAATATAAATGCTTGTATCTGAAAATTTCTAGGAGAGGCTTGGGAACATTCTGAGATATCAATTTATTCAGTAGGATCAAGACTGAAAATTTTGTGAACAATCAAGAGGTGATGTGTCATGAACTAGGTACAATTTTAGAAATCAAAAGTTTAAGTTTCGTACTTTATCTTTTCAAGAACATTATTTTAATCTATAGTACTGAAAGATTAAGGGTTTTACCTGTGGTCACACAGCTAGTATGTGTCAGAGGCAATACTTTTAACTAAAGTCCAATATTATTCCAAACTTTTCCCTGATGTCTTAGGTAGTCCTCAAGATCTCTAAGCTACAGATTTATTCATTAATTCAACAAACACTTGTTTAATATCTAAGATGAGTCAAACATTGTGTTTTTGAATATAAAAATATAAAAACAAGAATCCTTGCCCTCAAGGAACTTGTACTCTGAGTTTTAAAAAATGTACACTTATGAATAAAATAAAAATGTATACACAAAGTAATTTTAAAAGGAAAGGGAACACTAGCAAATGGAGGAGGTCAAACTTGAACTTGTGGCTTGATATTCGAAATGATCCTTGAAGGAAACATCATAGTCTAAAAAGTGGAGGTGAAGAGTTGTTGAGTGCTCTCAGTAGAGGAAATTACCATACCAGGATTTCCCTACAATGATGAAGTCACAAGTTGGGATGAAAAAATGTAGATATCAGAGTATTTGTTATTGTTGTTATTATTGTTATTTTAAATAAAGAGTAAAGTTTGAAGATACACCACTAGTGTTAAGAAATATGTTATATAAAAGAATCTAGATGGTGCAGTGGATAGAATACTGACTGAAGTCAGGAGGAGCTATTTTCAAATCCAGCCTCAGACACTCGACACTTACTAGTTGTGTGACCCTAGGCAAGTCACTTAACCCTAATTGCCTCATAAATTTAAAAGAATTAATTAAAAAATCATAAAGACATTTATTTCAAAACAATTTTTGGTATACATATAATTTTACCATTTATTAAAAATGAGAGCAAATTTGCATTCTATTGAGATGGGTGTGCTTGTTTAAAAATTAATATAAAAAAGATGCTATACAAATAACAGGATTGTTATTACTGTATCATTATCATGGCATGTTTGAGTTCGTTTCACGGACACATCATGGTTAAATTTAGTTCCATGAAGAGTTGGTATTTTAAATTCCTGAGGTACCATATTTGTTAGTGAGGAAGAGACAACAGTTCAGCCTTTGTAGAGGAGGATCTTTGTGGGATGAATTCTGGGAGATATGGAAGTCCCATAAAATAAAAGGGGCTGTTGACCACTTGGTTGAACACAGGCTAGCAGACCTGTTGTCAATTGCAGCTATTTGAACTGAGCTCAGCTGCACTGACCAAAGCCATCAATGCTCCAAAGTTAATAACAGTATTAAATTTTTACAGATCTTACTTTGTGCAGCAGAGTCCTTTAGTACATAAACATTTTACAAATTAGGACTAGAAATTAAAGTACAGAATTTTAAATTGATAGAATTTTGGATTTAGAAGGAGCCTGAGATTTCATCAGTTAAATCACTTTATTTTATAGATAAGGAAACTAAAATGCAGAAAGACGAAAAGAACTTCATACAGCTTACTAATGGAAGAGCTTGGTCTAAAACACTCCCATCCACCATATTTCCTTAGTTAGGATGACCAAAAGTTAAGAAATTTTTATCCTTAGGACAGCTGATTCACTACTTCTGTTCAGTTGCAATATGCGTATTTAGTTACACCCTTGGATGTTACTGTTGTTCAGTCATTCAGTTATGTCCAACTATTCATGATTCCATTAACTATAAATACCCCAGACCCTACTATCTCCTGAAGCCTGGCTAACCTCATTTTTGTTGCTTCCACAACACTATCTCATCTTCTGTCATCCCCTTTTCCTTTTGTCTTTAATTTTTTCCAATATCAGGGTCTTTTTCTAGATAGGACATGCAATTTAAGGGGGAAAAGACCTAGAATTTGCTAAGCATTAAAAAAAACTGTTCTCAAAATAATATGCCAAGGTTGGTTGGTACACTCATCTCTAATTCTAAAGACTGTTTCCAATTACTTTCAGAAGTTGTTGATCATATTTCAAACTAGAACTCAAAAATGGATGGAAATGTCTAATATGCTTGATTTCATGGGCTCTTGTTTATAAGTAAACAAAAACACACCACCAATTCTATTGCCCTTTCATATTTAATTTTTTTATCTTTCTGTTGACCTGAGAAAAAGTATTTTTCTTGTCTTCAAAGACAAGAAAAGTTTTCACGAAAAGTCACATGCCTTTGCCACTGATGATGAAATTTGGTCTCTCATTTTAAGGAAGATAGCTTCAATCTATTTTTAATGCCCATATTAAGAGTCTCCCTGGATTACAAGCAAAATAGCTGTCATGAAGAACTCATGAAGAATGGAGGTTCATTTTCACAAGACTCTGGGCCAGGGAGGAACAGTGCAGGTCAGCCCCAGAGATCACTGTCTTCATGGTACCTCTCTTGTGTCTAATGACCTTGGTGACTTATGGCGATGTTTCTTCGCAGGTCACTGAACAATCACAGTCCCTCAGTTTTGCCATTGATTTCTGCTCTTTGATGTTCCCTGGAGAGATGAGACATTGTTGGCCTCTGTCCTATTTAGTGTTCTCCTACTTGGGTGGGTTTGGAGAAAAAATTAAGAATCAAATACATTGGAATAACTTTATATTGATATCAGAAAACATGTTGAAAAGTTATTATCTGTGTAGTATCAGTTTTTTACCCCTGAAACATTATGCTTTTGGGGAACATGTGATATTGGGCTCATGATACATTTGCATTCGTAGAATATTGAGGTATGATATAAGGGGTTCTCCCATGGCTTGCTTTGGGGAGAGGTACAATTATATGACTATAAAACTGAGGTTTCCCATGTTTTTATACGATTCTTTTTTCTAAGCTTTTTTATTCCCAAAACATATGCATGGATAATTTTTCAGCATTGACCCTTGCTAGCCTTGTGTTTCAGATTTTCCTCTACTTTCCCCCACTCCGTCCCCTGGATGGAAAGTAAGCCAATATGTTATACATGTTAAAATATATGTTAAATCCATATTTATGTAATTTATACACTTTTCTTATTGCACAAGAAAAATCAGAACAAAAAGAAAAGAAAATGAGTAAGACAACAAAATGCAAGCGAACAATATCAAAAAGAGTGAGAATGTTATGTTGTGATCTACATTCAGTTCCCACAGTCCTCTCTCTGGCCTTAATAAGATTCTAACAGGACACACAAGAATTCAATTGCTGGTGAGAAGCGAGACAGTCCAGTTGTCCTGAGTAGCTGAATGGTAATGTATTAAGTAGAAAAGTGAAGGACATTAATTTCAGTCCTCAAATAGCAGTTAATTATGGGGTAACTGATTTAAAAACAGCCTTATGTAATTCTTTAATGTAATTATTCAATTAAATTTACCCCCCTCCCCCGTTTCTCAGAGCATTTCTTTTTATCTCTGCCCTCCCTGACTTGCTTATGATGTGTCCACTTGGTGTGAAGAAATACTTCCCTGATCTGAGGTGGTAATGGGAAATGGCCACAGTATTTCATAATTGCCTAAATTAAATAATATGCACATAAATGGAAACTTGAGTGTAAATTGTGTGTCTGAATGCAGCAAAGAATTAAGTCTCTATATCCCAATATCTTTTAACCAATCAGGGTAAAGTACTTCCCATTTTATTGTATGCTACTTAGAATAGTTTATTGCATTATTAAGTCCATGTTACAAGAAGCACATTGTTGTTTAAGACTCATTGATTTAAGCAGAACTATTCTTGTAAAGTTTCGTAGGCTTTTACATAAAACAGAGAAAAGCCCATATAAAATTATAAAACCTTAATGTCATATAACTGCCTATAATATAATATACCACATTTTCTAAAGAAGCCACCAAAATTTTTAATGAGTTTATTAGAGTGACTGTTTGTGAATTCTAAAATGTCATGTCTAATTAGGTTTAATGGATTTGAGTAATTCTCTAATGAAATCTGTAGCTTCGTTCACCAGGCTTATTCCTTGTCCTCCTGCCCTTAAGATGATTTTACTTTATTTTATTTTGGGCAGCATTAAAAAGAAATGAAAGAGGATCATTCTGCCTTACTCTTGGATAGATGTGGTGAAAAAATACAGTTCTTATTATGAAGTTAATGTGAATTATCATGTAATTACCAGTGGCTGCACTGTAATGATTATTTAGTTACCACTGAGCATTTTCTGCCAAATAACACACATTATTTGATAGGAAGTGTAGAATTAACTCACACAATCCCAGAACTCACTGAGGGAATGAACTGAGATGCTTTTCCTTAAATGCAGGGCCTGCTAATGCTAACATCTAAATAATCAAAGCACAGAGCAGACAGACAGCAGTGCAGGATATGAGTTTACATAATTTGATTTGCTGATGCTTTAAACACTTAGCAGGAGACAGCTATGGAAGCCAATTAAATCTCTCCAAGGTGCATGGAGTTATCTCCTTTGTGAGAAACAATTTAAGTGAATTGCATTGGCCCTTTAACTGGAGGGGAAGAAAGCATTAAGAATGAAATTTCAGATGCAAAATGCTGATCAATTGGGCCTCCCTTTTGTGATTTTCAGCTTTGTGCTCCTTTGGCTGCTAATATTTTAATATTTTAAGGAATTTGCATTTTTATTTTGCAAGTACAAGATTATTTTAAACTTTTTTTTCCTCCATGTAAGTGCCCCTTTTGCTATTGATTATGTTGTGCCTTTAAACATGGTATAGTGCCTAAAAGAGTGAAAAAAAAATCATGTTGGTACATTCAGTACCTTTCAGATACTGCGTCTTATTTAGTGTACCGGAATTCCCAGTTTAAAGTAATCACAAAATTTATGGAGAAACGGATAAAAAAGGTTGTAAAATATCGATTTGGGGAAAATAATAACACAACTCATCTATAATAAGAAGAAAAATGAAGCAATAATTCAGGGGGTATCGAGCGGTCTGCCGCTGGGAGTATTGATCCAATACTTTAGTGTATGAGATCGCACCTGAGATTGGTCTGAAAGAAAGCACTGCATTCCTCCGCTCATTATTTCACAGATGCTATCGTCTTGTTACACAGGCCCTGCAGAGTTTGGATTGTTTGCAGCAGGGAGAGTGGGACCCACAATAAAAAAAATCCCAGAAATCTATATCACCTTAAAGCCATAGTTCCTGGACTTAATAACAGATTGGCTTTGGTCTCAGACGTTCCTTATTGCTTTACAGAGCTAATGACAATTCCTTTACTGTTTGGCTCATTTGGGTCCCAAACGGATCTTGATCTTGTAAATTGGCAACTTACAATTTGAAGGGATTTCTGCTGTGAGTGAAACATGATGTATCTGCCATCTTTAATTGGAAACCATACATAGACAGAGATCCATTACTTTCATTCTCTACGGGACAATTGGCTTCTGTCCAAAACGGGGATTCATGTTACATTAAAAACAAAATAAAAATTACTTTTATAAATTAGGTGTGTTAAGGTTCCTTTGTAAAATCTTAAAAAAGAATATAACCTCAGTCACTGAGATATATCTTTACCTATTTCTAATTTGAGTAATTTTGCAGGGGGGAAGGGGGGAGAATTTTCATTAATATGACAAAACAACTTGGCAATGTGTCATCACAACAATTACTTAATATATAGGATCCATAATGTCCTATTTCCAAAGAGGTCTAGACTCTTTCAAAATTACCTAGTCAATAAAACTTTAAAATGTGATCGTTTTTTTCTCAAGTAGGTTTTTTTTTGGGGGGGGAAGTTAACACAAATGGATTTTGCAGAATATAACCAAAAGACAAACCTTGTCAAATCCTACATGGTCACTTCAGCAGAAATACTTTGGTTTCTAAATATTTAGGGCGTTTTCCTAGTGACAGAGCTATTCTCTATCACTGCCTAGAAGCTTGGCTCTTCCCAGGCTTCTGCCCTGGATCATTATCTAGAAATATGAGCACACCAGCTGACTACCTTCTTAACAGATCAAGCCTCCTGAAATTTCAATAAACATTGATCCACGTGATAGAACTAGATCCTTGAAATTGTTGTTTCTGTAATATTTTTCTCTCTTTCCCTCCTTCCTTCCCTTCCTTCCTCCCTCCTTTCTTCCCTCCTTCCCTCCTTTCTTCTCTCCTTCCCTCCCCCTTTCCTCCAAACACTCCTCCTCCTTACCTTCTTTTCCTCCCTCCCTCACCACCCTTGGGAAAAACAAAAATCTACCAACAGAGTATGTGAAACTGACACTCAGTGTCTATAAAGGGAATGAGAGCTAGAATGAAAGAGAACAAAATCTCCAGCCAATATGACATAACTCTAGAAATGGATTTCAACAAACTGCAAATCATGCCTCCCCTCTTTCTGTAGAGTAAGATTGAAAGTGATCACTGAGACTTAAACTGTGAATATTGAAATGATGAGATGTATGGTACATTTAGTAAGGCACTGGTGAAGTGCTGTAGTCATCTTAACTTTGTCTTTTAATTTTAAGGATTTATTTTTTGCGAGGAGAGAGAATATTTATATGTGTTTTTAGGGATTCACAAAATATACATTTGCGAAACAGTGAAGAATGGAAAGAAATCATCATTATGAAGCTGGATGATTCAGAAAATATGGTGATAAATATGGGAGTGACATAATATATTATCTCAGCTCCTTTTTACTCAATGTTTTTTGAGTCATGATTATTCAATGTTGCAGTACATAGACTATGCCAAATCACTTTGAAGTTAGAAGTGTTTTAGTTTTAAAGAGCCACAAAATACTTAGCTAATACAGATATGATAAATGATATCATTATCTCAGCTTGAATATATATGTATGTGTACATATATATGTGTAAACTTACACATAATATGTATATTATTTATTTCTGCTCTTTAATTCTTTTTTTTATTTATTAAAGCTTTTTATTTGTATAACATATGTATGGGTAGTTCCCCAACATTGTTCTTTACAAAGCTTTTCATTACAAATTTTACCCCCAGTCCCCTCCCTTCCCCTAGATGGCAGGAAGTCCACTACATGTTAATAATGTTGAAATGCTTGACAAGTTATGCAAGAAAAATCCTATCTACAAGAAAAAAAAAAGAATCAGAGAAAGGCAACACAATGCAAGTAAATGTCAATAGAGATCATGGAAATGTTACGTTGTGGTCCATATTTCATTTCCCTCTCTCTGGGTGTATATGGTTTTCTTCAGTGAACAATTGGAACTGGTTTGAGACAATTCTTTGTTGCAGAGAGCCATGTCCATCAGAATTGATCATCATGTAATACTGTTGTTGCTGTGTGTGATGATCTCCTGGTTCTGCTCGTTTTACTCAGCATCAGTTCATGCAAGTCTCTCCAGGCCTCTCTGAAATCATCCTGCTGGTCGTTTCTTACAGAGCAATAATATTCCATAACATTCATCTACCATAATTTATTCAGCCACTCTCCAATTGATGGGCATCCCTTCAGTTTCCAGTTTCTAGCCACTACAAAAAGGGCTGCCACAAACATTCTTGCACAGGTGGGTCCCTTTCCCTCCTCTAAGATCTCTTTGGGATATAGGCCCAGTAGAAACACTGCTGGGTCAAAGGGTATGCACAGTTTGACAGCTTTTTGAGCATAGTTCCAAATTGCTCTCCAGAATTGTTGGATCGGTTCACAGTTCCACCAACAATGTATTAGTGTCCCAGTTTTCCCACATCCCCTCCAACATTCATCGTTATCTTTTCCTGTCATTTTAGCCAATCTGACAGGTGTGTAGTGGTACCTCAGAGTTGTCTTAATTTGCATTTCTCTGATCAATAGTGATTTGGAGCACCTTTTCATATGACTAGAGATGGTTTTAATTTCATCATCTGAAAATTGTCTGTTCATATCCCTTGACCGCTTATCTATTGAAGAGTGTCTGCTCTTTAATTCTTGTAATTAAAGGAAACCAGGAAGCAACAAGAAAGCAATGAGTTCTGACAAAAATCACTTAGTTTCTGTAGCATCAGATTCAAAACAAACAAAAAAAACCAACCCCTGTTTACATTTTTTTACAAAGTATTTATTTTAAAAATCTTTTCTTTTTAAATTTTGAGTTTCAAATTCTCTCATTCCCTCCTATCCCTCTCTCACCTGCAAAAAGGCAAGCAATATGAAATCAATTATAAATGTGAAATGATGTAAAACATATTTGCACATAAGCCATATTATAAAAAATAAAATTAGAAAATTATATTTCAGTTTGCACCCAAAGTTTATCAGTTCTGTCTTTGGAGATAGATTTTTTTCATCATGAATATTTTGAAAATGCCTTAGATCATTATGTTGATCAGAGTAGTCAAGTTTTTCACAGCTGATTATCCTTACAGCATTGCTGTTATCATGCCCAATCATCTTCTAGTTCTTCTCACTTCACTTTGTATCAGTTCATATAGAACTTGCCATGTTTTTTTTCCTAAAGCCACTCCCCTGATTAGTTATTATAGCAATTAGCATTTCATTACAATCAGATACCACAACTTGTTTAGTCATTCATCAATTAATGACTATTTCCTATATTTCTAATTCTTTGCCACCTCAAAAAGAACTTCTATGAATATTTTGGTACATATTTGGGACATAGTTCCAAATTGTTCTTCAGAATGGTTGGACCAGTTTACAAATGTACCAATGGTACATTTGTACCATTTTGTACCTATTTGTACAATTGTACCTATTTTCCCCCATCATACCCTTCAACATTTGTCCTTTCTGATAGGTGTGAGGTGGTACTTCAGAGTTGTTTTAATTTGTATTTCTCTAATGAATGGTGAATTAAAGCAATTTTTAAAAAATATGGCTATATAAAGTTTTAGTTTCTTCTTCTGAAAACTGCTCACTTATATCCTCCAATCATTTATCATTTGGGGAATGACTTATTTTTATAAATTTGACTCAGTTCTTTATATATTTGAAAAATGAAGCATTCATTAGAGAAATTTGTTATATTTTCTTTATATTATTTCACTATCTGTCTTTTGGCAAAATGGAATTTCCCTGTTTATCTCTTTTAATTAGCTTTATCTTTCCTTTTGCTTTGTGTGAGATTTTGATTGCTATTCTTTCCATATTAGATTTTGCTCTAATCTTTTATTTTAATTGTTTCGTGTGTCTCTTGTAAACAACTTATTATTAGATTCTGCTCTCTAATCAATTCTGTCTATTTTCACCTTATATGTAAGCTCATTCCATTCACATTCATAATTATGATTCTGATTTCCCTCATCCCATTTTCTTTGTTTATTATTCTTTCTCTCTCTTTTTATCTTATCCCTCCTCAAAATCTGTTTCACTTTTGACTATTGCCTCCATTGATTCACTCAATCTTTTTATCTCACCCTCCAACCTTTCTCTTATGTTCTTTTTCCTTACTGGGTACAATAAATTTCTATACTCAGCTGAGTTTTTATAGAAATTTACAAAATAGGAAAATAGGAGAGAAACCAATTCTAAAGAAAACGAAGTTTAAGTATTGCCTGCCACCCACTATTTTCTCTTCCACTTGTGCACCTCTTTTATGTGAAAATATTTTCCCCATCATACTTCTCTTTTCCCCCTTCTCCCAGTGAAGACTTCTTTCTTATCTCTTAATTTTTTTTGAGGTCATTCCAACCTAAATGACTCACACCCATGCTCTCTGTGTATGCAAATTCCTTCTAATTGCCTTCAAAATGATAAAAAGTTCTTAGGAGTTGCATTATCATTTTTCTGTGTAAGAATGTAAACAAGTAAACTTTATTGATCTTTTGTGATTATTCTTTCATGTTTATCTCTTTTTTGCTGCTCTCAAGTCTTGTGTTTGAACATCAGATTTTCTATTTATCTCCAATCTTGCCATCAGGAATTTTTTAAAGTATTCTATTTTATTAAATATCCATCTTTTCTCCTGAAGGATTATACTTGCTTTTCCTGCTGGATTATTCTTGTTTGTAATTCTCTCTCTTTTGCTTTCTGGAATATTGTATTCCAAGCCCTCTCCTTCTTAAAGGTAGGAGCTACTAAATCTGATATGATTCTGACTGTAGGTTTAGGATACTTGAATTGTTTCTTTCTGGATGCTTACAATATTTTCTCCCTCACCTTTGAGCTATGGAATTTGGCTAAAATATTCCTGAGAGTTTTCATTTTAGAAGTTTTATATCTAAGATATTAGGGCAGTTTTCCTTAATAATTCCTGGAAAAATATCTAGGCTCTTTTTTAAATCATGGTTTTCATGTAGTCCAATAATTCTTAAATTCTCTTTCATTGATATATTTTCCAGATCAGTTTTTTAAATAATATTTCATGTTTTCTTCTATTTTTTCATTCTTTTGACTTTTTAAAATTGTTTCTTAATATTTCATGGGATTATTATCTTTCACTTGCCCAATTTTAATTTTTATTTTCTTCATTGAGTTTATGTACTTTTCTTTCCTCACTTGGCCTATTCTGTTTTTTAAGGAGGTTTTTTTGTGCCTCTTTACCATTTAAACCAATGCTGTGTTTCTTAAGGTATCATTTTCTTCAGTATTTTGTACCTTTTTTTCTTTTTATGAAGTTATTAATTTTCTGGCAACCTTCTCATTTCTTTCTCCAATTTTTCCTCTACTACTCATTTCTTTCTTTAACTTTTTTTTTTTTGCTAAGGCAATTGTGGTTAAGTGACTTGCCCAGGGTAATACAACTAGGAAGTGTTAAGTGTCTGAGGTCAAATTTGAAATCAGGTCCTCCTGACTTTAGGGCTGGTGCTCTATCCACTGCACCACCTAGCTGCCCCTTTCTTTAACTCTTCTAAGATTTCTTGTTGTGCTTGGGCTCAATAAGCAATTTTCTTTGAGGCTTTGCTTATTGGTACTTTCACATTATTGTCATTGTCACATTAGCTTTTTATGGGTCCAGTTCTTTTTGTTTGGTCATTTTTTTATCCTATTTCTTTTTTTTAGCTTTATGTTAAAGTTAAGCTCTGCTGTCTGTGGATGGGTAGGCTCTATCCCCAGCTTCAGACTTTTTTACGCTGCTGCTTTTAGAGATAGTTCTGGGAGTCTGCAAGTTTCAATGCTTCCAAGGTTATTCTGAGAAAAGTGTGGTCCATGTTCTTCTGGTCTGTTTTCTGATCTTTATTCAGGAGATACCATTGCTCTCCTTGAGTCACAAGTACAAGTGTTCCTCTTGGCCCTGGAATTGTGATCAAGGTTCCTCTTCTCTCATGACTTATGGCTTTGCCCAAGTGATCCTTTCCTCCTGGAACTGTGACCCAGAAATGTTATGAGTAATAGAATTGCCAATAAGCACCAACTGCTCCCAGTGCCAGCACAGGGTCTCCTATAATTTTTTTTTCTGATTAGTTGACAGGACCCCCACCCTACCTTTTCTGGGCTGAGAGCTTCTGAAGTTCGTGCTGCTGCTGCTCCTGCTGGCCTCCTTCCCAGTGTCACAGACCTTTCCTGATGACTTCCCGAGTTTTCTTAGATTATAAAACTATCTCAATCTGCTGCTGCAAAATGTGATTTGAGGTGTTATTTTAAAGTTTTTTGAATGGGAATGTTGAGAGAGCTCAGTTGAATTGCTGCTAACCCACCATCTTTCAAAGATTATTTTTAATAGCTTCTATACTTGCCCTTCTCTTTTTTCCTCCTCCTCCTTTTTCTTCTCTTTCCTTTTTCTCTTCCTTCTCCTCCTCCTCTTCCTCCTCCCTTTATGAACAACAAATTATTTGGCTTGTTTGTAAATGTCTCCTCTTTGTTGAAAAACTAGCTTGTCAAACTGTACCACTTGACTGCTCTGCTAGTTGCTGAGTATATTGAAACTCCTGATTTATGAAAATAATTGTTATAGGTTCATGCATGCTGAACCCCTAGTGCAGAAATTCTCTCTACCAATGCAGATTAGTAACTGTTCTGTACCATTATGTCATAGGATAGTAACTCTAAAGCTGAAAGGCCACCTAATCCCATTCCCTCATTTTATTCAGGTCCAGAGAGATTGTAACTTCACTAAAATCATTTTAGTAGTAAGTAAGAGGGACAGGATTCAAACTTAGATCATGTTAACTGCAAAGCCACTATTCTTTCCAGTTTACTAAGCCTTTTTGGGGGGATTTCTTGGAAAAACTTAACTTTTTTACTTAATTTGCTTAGGGATATACAGTGTCAGAGGTTTTTGCTTTTGAAGTTAACATGTCATTTGACAGCTGCCCAGTCAAAACTTAAATAATCCTCAACATCTCTTAGTTTGAATTTGGTTAAAGGGTGATCAACAGAGTTGTTAATATTGATGTAACTTGGGAGATTAATTATTGGAGAGAAGAGCATTCAGAATGCAGCAGTGTTTCCTATTTTTGATGAGGCCATTAGCAAGGTGAGGACAATAGGATTTTTGTGGAACTACTATGATTACATTTTCCTTTCCCTTCCCTGCTTCTTTATCCCATCTTGGGCTATAGCCCGGAACGTTAGACAGTTATCAGGGATTATGTATGTTGTAGGAGGTAAAAGGATGGGAAAGTATATGAGGTAATATAGTGGAATAAATACCTGCATTTCTAGTTAGGAGATTTGAGTTTGAATCCTTACTCTGACAATCACCTTGTAAGTCATTAAACTCTGAGCCTCTGTTTCCTTATCTGTAAAATGTACTTCTTTCTTTGTGGGATTATTAGGAGGAAGATACTTTGCAAACCTTTAAAATTTGGCACAAATTAGTGAATTCATTGATATAGGTATCAAATACTTGGAATGAAAATTGCTTCTGTTATTACAAATGAGCCAATATTCTAGCACTCAGTCCTACAAAGTTGCCTATGATTGTATTAAATGCCTTATCAAAGGTCACAAAGCTACTTTGTATCAGTGGTGGGTTTTAAATATATAGATCTTTTCTGATTCTGAGCTTGGTTTTCTACCCACTATGTCACCTTGTCTTTCATGATGTTGTAATAATAATATAAACAAGAACAACAATAATAACTATCATTTACATAGAACTTTGAGATGTGAAAAAATACTTAATACATATAATCCCATTTGATTCTCACAGTAGTCCTATAAAGTAGATGCTGCTATTATCCCCATTTTACAGATAAAGAGATTGAGACTAAGAGGTTAAAATACTTAGCCAGAGTTGTTAAGCATCTGAAGCAGGATTTGAGTTCAAGTCTTCCTACTTTAAGTCACTCTTTTTAGTCACTATACTAGGTGGCTGTCTCCAATTAGTATTGAAATGTACAAATCTCAATCTGTGTGTGTGTCTGTCTCTGTCACAATATACACATATGTTATATGCATATAATGTACATATGTGTGCATGTACATGTATATAAATATGTGTGTGTATATAAATATATCTATCTACATATAGATACAGATATAAAACAGAGCAGGGAGAGAGAAAGGAAGGAGATTAAAGATAGCACTGTTTGTGGTAATCATTAAGCATACCAAGTTTCATGTGGCCAGTCTCTCATCATTGTCCTTCCCCCTTAAAAAAAAAAAAAAAAAAAACATCTGTACTTTAATGATAAGAAACCCTGTGAATTTCATCTGCTGGTAAGTGGAAGTGTTTTGTTAGAGGAGGTGAACCTGTGGTAGCCAATTGTCTCCTTGTGAGTAAATCTCCCAGCCTACTGGGCAGCACGAGATAGAAAGGGGGGAAATATTGTCAATCTGAGTCAACAGATTCAATCACGGGAGTCAATCTGAGTTTGAGACCTCACACTGTCACTAACTAGCTGTGGGACTTTGATCAAATAACTCAGTGTCTCTGACAGTTTTCTTGCTATAACATTTGCACAATCTACCTTACGTGGTTTTTGTGAAGATTAAATGAGATTATGGCTACACAGTGTTTTATAATGCATCTAATACTAAATAAATGCCAACTATTATCATTTCCTTTGGCCCCTGTTTCTCTTTTAGCTTTAAAATTCTGTGAAATTGGTATACTATTCTGATGGTAGCTTACAGCAGGGATGTTGAAAGATTGCCAAAACATAGTCCTATTCTGATCATAACCAAGTTATCTCCTGTGTCACTAGATGAGAGGAACTGTTTTTATTTTTTAACAGAGCCATTGGTATCATCATTGCTGTTAATAACAGTACAGAATGAAGCAGCATGAAGACAGTGCATGGGAAAGGAATGAGAAGACCCTTTCTCCTGCCTCTTTTGTTTAGATCCTGTTATTGGAACCTGTTTCTTTGAGACCCTTCTCCATCATTCTAGACTCTTACCGAGTCTGTCATTGTGAACGGGGAGGTGAATCGCTCCAGTTGCTTTACTTTTAATAATTCAGGGTAAAACCCTCACTGTTCTCATTTCTCCAATCCCTCCCCCACTTCCTATAAGGGAGAATGAAGCTCTCAAGCCTTGGGAAGGAGAGTGATAACTCAGATCAAAAACAAATGGAAAATATCTGAAGTCTTACTCCATGCCATCTTTTCATGGTTTTAGGGTTGGAGATTAATGAAGTAAAAGACATGAGTCTACTGAATACCTTCTTTAGTTTGCTGATAAGCAATCATTCTTCAAGCTTTTATTAAGCACATATTATATGTCAGGTAGTATGGCAAGCTTGTTGTTGTTCAGTCATTATAGTGATGTGTGGCTCTTTATGATCCCATTTGAGATTTTCATGGCAAAGACAACGAGTGGTTTTCCATTTACTTCTTCAGCTCATTTTACAGATGAGGAAAATGAGGCAAACAGGATTAAATGACTTGTCCAGGGTCATATAGCTACTGTCTGTGGCCAGATTTGAACTTGCTGCCCTTTATAGTATGGCCTAATTATGAAATCTTTTGGGGGAAAGTTAAATTCTCTGTCTTTGAGACCAAAGACTGAACTTCTCCATATATTCTTCTTTTGAGTTCCTATCATAATTCACAGCATGGACTGAATGAATGGCAATCATGGATATATGAAAGAGTTGTTTTTCTTTTTCCAAATAATAGAATGCTCATTATTGCTGACCTAGGCCAATATCATCCTCAAGGCCACAGGAATCATCAGCCAGGAAGTACATAAAATAATAGCCTTTGGACATAGATTCATGTGGCAAAGTTTTCCTAATGGTAGTGAGTTCAGGCTTCTGTGTAGTGGGTAAGGCTCCTTTCAGTCCTGTTTTCTCTGCTATTTGTACTTGTGCTGTTAAAAGGTAGAATACACAATGATTTTTATAAAACTAGTTGTGGAGGTAGTTTTTATTTAGGGAAGATACCTAAAATAATTTAGAAGAAGGAAAAATACAACCAAATTCAGCTAAACATTTATTAAGGACTGTTCTGTACCAGCCATAGTATTATAAGCAAAAAAAAAGCCCTGTTGAGGGAGCTTATATTCAATTCAATCTTAAAACATGTAATGATTTTGAAAAGATGAGTTGAACTGAATCTCTGAGTCATTTTTACTGAAGATCAACAGTATAGATCATAGATAGAGTTGTCGATCTAGAAAGGGAAAGACTAATCTTGTCTAACCCCGACATTTTACATGTCAAGAATCCGAGGCCTAGAGAGGTTAACTTACTTGTTTAAGATCATTTGATTTTAGAATCAGTATTTTTTACCATGGTACCAGGCTACTTCCTAGTTCCTGATTACCTGGAGAAAAATTCTTCTGTTAGTTTTGGTCTACCTGATGAGAAAGGGAAAAAAAAAAGATTTGATTAAGGATAAAATCTACATTTGTCATGAGAAGATAGGAATTAGGGAAGGTCTGATGAAAATTCATGGCAAGTATGCCCTTATTTCTCTTGAAATAATAATATCAGAAATAGAATCCAAATTTGAGAAGAGCTACTAGAAAAGGCTGAAAAACAACTTTGTACTAACCCAGAAAACAAGGCTAATTTAGAACTTGGCCTAGATTCTAGAGCTTACTAAGGCTTGCTAAAACATTGGATAATCAGTCTACATTATTTATGGATAATCAGATTGGAGAACTGGTCATTTTTGTAAAATCACAGAATCTCAGAATTGGAAGGAACCTTAAAATCTTTATGAATGCATTTATTAATTTATACCTCAGACAAGGTTTCTTTCCACAATATCCTTAATCATTCAGTGTCAGCTTGAACACTTCTGGTAAATTTACTATCTAAAAAAGCAAGCCTTTCCATTGTTGATTCTCTTTGATTCTTGAATTTAAGTTAAAAAAATCAGCTTCCCATTTCTAATCCTATTCTTTCTATTAAGAAAGCTTTATTCATCTTCTAGATTAATGGAGTTTTTTTTCCTTCTTCACTTAAACATCTCTAATTCCTTAACCAGAACCTCATCAGACATGACTGAATCTTCACTATCATCCTTGCCTTCCTATGGGCAAACAATTAATCTGCTAAGATTCTACCTAAAATATAAAAGCAGCAACTGAAAACAAAAAATTTAAGTTTTCTGATCAATACTAAATACCATCCCTTATTCTGGACACTAAGATTCCATAATAAAATCTAAAATTGCATTAGTTGAGTTTTTTTGGATGCCATGTCTTATGTTGGTTGATAATTGAGTTTGCAGGCAACCTGAACTGTTAAGCCAAACTCAGCTCTGGAAATGTTTGCATTTGGGGCTGAGGTTTTATTGTACTTCAGTGGGATCCATCTTTTCTCCCTGTTTTTCTGTTATTGATTTTTATCATGTAGTGGTCTTTGAGTGAACTATTATGAATCTTTACTCATGGAAAGGAAAAACTTTCTCTACCCACTTAGCTCCATGACAGCAGATCATGAACTGCTATTTAACTACATCTTCTCCATCCTGAAATTGTATAAATGATTTCTTTTTGAACTCAAATGCAAAATTTTTACTTTTTATCTTGAACAAAGCCTATTGTCCTAGGACAAATTTTTTTAATCAATCATTTATTAAATACCTATTATATATCAAGAACTGTGCTAAGCATTAGAGATACAAAAAGAGGCAAAACAGTCCCTGCCATCAAAGAGCTTACACTGTAATGGAGGAGACATGTAGACAAAAATATACAAAGCAAGCTTTATACAGGATGAATAAGAAATAATTACCAGAGGGAAGGCTTTGGGATTAAAGAGGGGTTAGGGAAGACTTCCACTAAAATATGGGATTTGGGACTTAAAGGAAGCCAGGAAGGTCAATACTCAGAATAAAAAAGAAAGAATTTCTCTGGGAAACATGGGGAATAGTCAGAAGAAATCTTGGGAGCTGAGAGATGGGGAAATTTTATTTGTGGTAGAACCAGGAAGCAAATGTGACTGGATGGGAAAGTATATGATGAGGAATAAGGTTTAAGAAGTATGGGAAGGTAGGTGGGGTGAAGTTTAAGGGCTTTGAATACCAAATAGAACATTTTGTATTTGCTCCTGGAAGCAATAGAAAGTCACTGGAGTTTATTGAGTAGGGGAGGGTGTCATAATCAGACCTTGTGCTTTAGGAAAATCATTTTAGTGGCTGAATACAGTGTGGAGGTTCCTTTGAAATCCAGCTTTCTTCCCTTTCCTTCTTATTGATCTTCAGGGAGTAAGGTGAGCAGTCTTTATGTCTGAGTGAACCTGAACCTCATTCATGAATCTTCACTCAAACTGCAAGAAAAACCCCACCCCATCTATCTGTCACTATTCTCTTTTACCTCTCAATTAGGATTTTTCCTTCAGCTCCCCAGAATCTCTGAACAAGTGACTTCACAAAGTAACCTTTTGTACTTTTATTTCAGTCTTTGGGATTTGAGTGTTTTTCCCCTCCTCAGCTCATCTTGACTTGAAAGAGTCAGAACATTCCTTTGAACTCGATTTTGAGGAAGCAAAGCTGCTTTTAGGGTGTTGGAATTAGTACAGTTTCCCATTACATTTCCTTCTGTAGCATCCAGGAGTTTCCTATGGAATTTAAGGCAATTATTTTATTTTAGCTATAGCTTTCAAGGTCCTTGATAAGTAGATATATCTGTCCCTCTTTTATAGATAAGGAAATGAGGATGTGGACAGGTGATCCCCATGGTAAATTGGTGAAATTGTGATGTCTCAAATTCATGAGCTTGAGGTCATCTCTGTTCTCTGCTCTAGGAGACATTGACAGGAACTAGTCTTTGGCCATAGTAAAAACTATGGTCAGTGAACATAGGTCACCCAGTGTAGGGCTGTTTTCTAACCACTTAACTTGGGGCTTTGGGGGCCCTGGAGTCCAGCTTTGCCACTGAATAGTGATGTTGGAAACATCACTAACCTCTCTGATCTTTAGTTTCCTTATTTGCTAAATGAGTATCATCCTATTAGTATTATCTATTCACAGGTTTGTTATAAGGAAAATACTTTGCAAACCTCAAAGCATCTAGAAACACTTGATATTTACATAATTTAGCTATTATAGATAGTGAGAATGGGGCAGAATGGCAAGTACACTATTTGCCAGCAGTAATATTTGTTGACTATAGGGGGAAAAGATATATACATATACAACTTCCAAACCCTAAAGAGTAAATCTTGCTTGTTTGGATGTCTTCATTGTTTTTGTTCTGAATGACAGGTAGTTGCCTATAAAAGACTATCTATTTACAATAGGTTTGCAATTTTGATGATTGAAATTATTTTCCAATGAATAAGAGTGCCAAATCCCAATTTAAGTACTAGGAAATCCATTTGTCAGGGGACTATATTTTCATAGTCCGAGGTACTGGATCCTTATTTTGCTAATCCCAAGTAAAGATACTTGTTTAGAAAACTTGTGGGTGAATACGACATTCTATCCAAGCCCATGACCCAACAGTTACAAAGAGTAAGATATAACTGAAACGGACTGAACAGCAGCATTTTGCTTTTAATAGAATAGCTGCAGTGGTTTTATTCACGATAAGTTTAGTACAAGTAGTGCCTGTGATCTTAATAGAATAGCCAGAAAAGAAGAATTTTTGTTTTAGTGGTTATAGATTTATATGAAAGGCTGTTGAGAAATTATAGACTGTGGAGAATAAGGAGAATTGAGTTCTAGTCCTGGTTCTACTTAATTCTATAACTTTGGTCAAGTCATTTTTACCCCCTTAGGTTTTAATTTCCTTATCTATAAAATGTGATAATTTCTAAGGCCCCCTTACAGATCTAAACTTTAGTAATATTCCTCTGGAAAAGTTGAAAGGAAATCTAGAGTCTAATTCCATCACTTCACAGAAGAAGCAGAGGCCTAGTGAGGTAAAGACAGGAGGGTTGAGATCTGAACTAAGGTACTCTAACTTTAAACCCATTATCCATTCTTCTGAACTATACCCTTTGTAACAACATATTCACTAGAGAATTTGATCATTGGACATAGTTTGGATTAATTCACTTAACCATAACTTTACCCATCTAGATCTCCAAAGATTCTACAAAGCATTTGAATTTAAATTTTAAAAATCTATCCAATGACAAAGCAGTCATCATAGAGGAGAAAAGATGTCTGTAGCTTTTCATTCTCTGACTGATAATGATAGTAAGTATAAATGCTTTTAGTTTCTTTTCCTTATCTATTCCAAGGGATGCTTATTGTAAACCCAGTAGCTTACATCTACTCTTTGTGCTAATGAAGATCATCACCAGGGCCAAACAGAACATAGATTAAAATTCAAGAGATACCTTAGATGTCATTAAGTCCAATCCCCTCTGTTTAATTTATGAGGAAACTGAGGACCTATAGAGTTTAGGTGACTCATCTAACATCACAAATCTGGTAATTAAGTCCAATGTTCTTTTCAAGATGACTATGCTTTTAGTAGTGTAATGCTTATGGAAATCTATTTAAATACCTTCAATAAGTTATTTTTCATAGTTCTTTTCCATTTTACTTTTCCATTTACAGAGAGAGTTGGTTAATGTCTGCAGAATTTTCTTATTAAAGGATTTCCTGTTACATGTACAATCAAGCTGACTCTCGTTATTTGGTTGGGTTTTTTCTTCTTCCAAACTTTAGTTAGCTGGAATAGAGGAGGAAAGACTTGCTCAATTGTATTATCCTGTCAGTTTGCTTAAAGCATGTTTAGACAAAAAATTACTTTTTTGCTTTTCTTGCTCTATTTTATGATTCTTCCTTTTTAAAGCATCTTTTCTAAATTTTGTGCTTTATTATTCTTGTGATGTTGAGAGAGAAAAAACAAACTCGAGTCTATAATTCACTTTAAAGAACATACTCTTTCTTTCTATTTTCTTGTTAAAAACCAAATTGTGTGCAATTTATAGGAAATTGAAACCACATTTTTCACTTAACTTTCCAAAATTAAAATTTATGGGGGAAAAGAAGCAATAAAGCAGTTACAATCTGGTCATCTATAATTATCTGTGTGGTTTGAGGAGTTCCACATTTAAAGAGAGTGACAGCAAAAATTTATCAAGCTTTTATAAGTATTTCACTTCTCTCTTCATGCTTTGTAGTCAAGACCTCCCCCAAAATGATGAGAATATATGCTATGAATTTTAAAAATTAACTGCATGAGAAATATTGTCAGAATCCACAAGAAGAAATAGATGGTATTTAAATTCAGCTTTTCTTTACATCATTCACTCCTTGAAATTCATTGCAATGCACTCAACCTTATAAACCATGTAAGTTTAAATTGGTGTCCCTTGACTTCAATAGCTCCAACATGCCCTCCTCAAACTCTGCATGGTAGCATATTATTTTGGCCTTACCAACAAGACTTACTTGTGGATAACCTCTTACTTATATGATTCATATCATGTGATGTTACTCTTCAACTCTTCATTTTTCATTGCTCTTCATTCCAAGTGTTCCCCTTTTAAATGCAGTCATTCATTATATACACACACCCCCCACACACACACATACATATATATATATATATATATATACATACATACATATATATGGAGAGAGAAAGTGCCTATGTATACAAACTCGTGCAAATTATTGTTTAAAAAAATTAAAGAATGAAATATTAGAAAAGACATGCAAAGCACTTAGCTTTTACTTCTGGTCTTAGAAAGCCACCCATCTACCCCTTTCTTCCACACTGACCACCTTAAGGATTCCAAAGACCGGGTTTGTTAGGAATCTAGAAATGGCACCGATATTTGTGCAAGATAAATCCATGCCAAGTTAGACAATACAAACTGTGGAAACTTGCCCATCTTCAAAGAAGCACAGTTCTATACAGATGGCTAGATGAATATTGCCTGAAGGTAGACAAAACTATTCAGAAGATGTTTAGAGCTATTTAGGAACATTAACTCTGATTTGCTAAGTGAGACTGATAACCTTGGTTCACAAGTACTTTCCAGGGAGTCCATTGTTTGTGTTTATTGGAGTAGTTTGGTTAGCCAGAGCCCCTTCAACTTCTTCTTTCCCAATCTGGAAAAAGAGGAAACAAGTAGGTAGAAATAGCCAGAATGACTGATGGGTCCATTAAGTTTGGCCCTTGACACCACAAGAATTCTCAATCTTCTTTTAATCCTTATCTGACCTACTTGAGGTTGTCTGGGGTAAGGTGGTGTGTGTGTGTGTGTGTTTGTGTGTGTGTGTGAGAGAGAGAGACAAAGACACACAGAGATCTGCTTTTGCCCTACTATATATTCATAAAAGTCTCAAGCTCCCTTTGTCTGATTTAATGTAAAACCCCATGAACTTTTACCACCATGGACCACTCTAAATCAGTCCACAAAGTTCTGAGCAGGGTTGCCTTTCTGGGACAATGGCATATATATATATATATATATATACACATATATATATATATATATATATACATACATATATATATACATATATATATATATATATACATACATATATATATATACATATATATACATATATATATATCCTTTTCCTCTTAGAAATAGAAATAAAATCAAGACTTAGGTAGTAGTGAAGCAGTAGGTCACATGCATTTTTAAGATTCTTTGTCCATTAGACTGGTTTGTAAACAATAGATACATTCCATAGATATAGTATTTGAATGTGAGACTGTTTTTATGCCTTGAGATTAGACTTATTGTATAGATATAAGCCAGAAGTAATTTAATGTTTGTTTTACTCTGAGTCTTCCCTTTACTCCAAACATGTTAAATATTTTGGTTTTGAATGGCCCTAAATGGTTCTATTCACTTAAGCAGGGCTAATTTGACTACTTATAGGTAATTTCTATACACATATCGACTTATATCCTAATATCCTTAATACAAATCATCAACTGGGTGATTCTGTTGAAGGATCATTCATTATAAATTAGTGAATGAATGAATTAATAACAATGAACAGATATTAATTTTTGAGTGATGAACTTTTTATTTTATGTCAATTTTTATTTTGAAAAGAGAGTAATTTCTGATAATCTGCTTCTTGCTGAATATTTTAAAATATTGTTTTACTGATCTTCTCTACAGATTTTTGTGTTCTTTTGTTTACTTGCTTGAGGTAATTTTTAAAATTTAATTTTAATCTTTGCACTATAAAAATTGCCATAAAATTTAGAGCAGTGGAAATAAAGATGTGTACAGATGTGTACACATGAATCCACATTTAGCTTAGAAAATTATATCTAGCTATAAAGTAAGCATATTAAAGCTGTCTTGTACATATTAATACAGTCAACCATACTTGTTTAATGTATTAGTGTTTAATCTATCAGTGTCCCTTTCTTTTTTATCACCCAACTGCAAACTGGATTCATTTTGGATAATTACCTTTGCTACTAAATGTATATTATCTGCCCAGTTAGGAAAGAGATTGCAGGGAATTCAGAAATCAATAGTAATAAATTAAACACAGAGAATGGAAACTATTTCCTCTCTTGCTATTTCTTTGAACGCACTCTACTAAAGACAAGACTCTAGGATAATGGAACCTGGCCAGAGAGAGGAGGAAAGGGCACAGGCAAATTTTATGAAATGGGTTTTCTTTAAAAATTGATGGGATACTTCATCAAAATACACAGGAGTTTGAATATGAAGCCTGAGGACAAAAATGGTCACAGAAAAATTCAACTTCTTTTTTCCTGCAAAATTGTTTTGCTGTTCTTTTCTTGTTATAAATTTTATGAGGAAGCATAGTACAGCCCAAGTTGGAGGATGGGAGAAGGTAGATTGCTAAACTTAGAGCCAAGACATTGTGTTCACATTCCAACTCTGACATTAACTGTGTAATAATTCACAAGATGCTGTTTAATCCCTCTTAGCCTCAGTTTCCTCAGTGAGCAAATGAGGATAATAATACACTACTTACTTTGGGGATACTATGAAGAAAGTCTTTTGAAAGTCTTAACAACATTTAAACAGGAATTATTACTTCCCTTCTGAGTCCTTCATGCCCTAATCTATAAGAAATAATTTTTGACAGAGGGCAAAGTTTTGTTCCTAAGCACAGGTATGATACTAGTAAGCATAAATAATAACTACACATATTTATACATTGTTTTGTGACAAGACATTTTCCTAACCCATTTTAACTGATTTATTCTCCAAAAGAACCCTTTATTTTAGTCAGGATAAATATTTTAATCCAATTTTACAAAGGAAAAACAAGTTCAGAGAGGTCTAAATGACTTGTTAATTATATTCTAATCACAGTAGGAAGCAAAAAAAATCATGTCCTATTATATTAAGTATGTGAAACAATCTGCAGACTTTCTTAAGTGTTATTATGGCAAGAACATCATACTTTGAGTAAGGATACTTAGGTTTAAATTTTGGTTTTTAACACTTACTTAGCTATAAGTGTCAAATACATTGCCTATGGATTTCATCAACACTTGAGTGAGATTTGACCCCGATTAAAACATAATTGGAAAATATTTAACAAAACAAGTAAAAAAACAATAAAACATAAATAATGTTAATATGTGGTTTTCTAAATCAATAAGTGGATCCTTATGTATAGCTTAGTGACTCATGGTTCTATTTGAGTTTGGCATCACTAAGCAACATGGTCCTTGGGCAAAGTGCTTCAATTTCAAGTTTAATTATCCTCCTCTATAATTTACTGATTCTGGGGGAAGAAGCCTATTGTTAATACCTACAGGATTGTTTAGAGAAAAGGCTTTATATAACTTAAAGTGCTTTATATACTTAAGCTACTTCTATCCTAGAAAGGAAACTGAGTACTCAGCTTTAGAGAAATCCAGAGCATTTTTCCTTTCTGAAAAAATTCAGATTCGAGAATCTTGCTCAGGCTCCTGAGCAATATTACAACCATTTATTCCTATGTGATAAACCAGTGCTGGTGAGACATAGAGAATTGGCAGGTCTTTGGTTCCCAAGCTGATGTTCTTAGTCTGTAGCCAAGAACATGTTTCCATGTTAGTAACCTCACGATTGCTCTTATTCAGTGGGCTCATGTTACATTCTTACTGTTTTTCTCAAAAAAACCAAACTCTTTGGAAGGTTCTTAGCTTAGGTCATGCCTGGGCTCATAAATTTAATACTTCATACATGCTGGAAACTCACATTAAAACTTACTCTATAGGGTAGACACATAAGGTTGGTCTGATTTGAATTCCATACAAAGACCTTTACCTACTTACAGGACCTCACTTCATTTAAGAAGGTCTCTGAGTGTGGTCTGAGCAAAATATTAGCTTGTGTACAAATATCACAAGGACATATGATTTTTCAAAGTATCTGCCAATAGGGAAGCCATAGAGATTCAAAATTTATTTCTGCATGAAAATTGTTAAGAATAAAAATAGGACTTATTTAATGAATGTGAGGTTAAAGTTTATTGGAAATTCAAAGTATTGTAGAGTTAAAGTTGGAAGAATCCAAAACCAAGATTCTTTCTACTGGGTCAATGGTTTCCACTGAAAATATTTCAAATAATGTTAACATTTTAATCTCATACACAGGACTCTTAATAATCAAAATTCATATTTATATAGCACTTCCAAAAGTTTTTGCATTACAGATTTGTGAAGTTTATGCTAGAAGTATTGTCATTTCAGTGTTGAAGAAGCTGAATCTCAGACAGCTCAAGTAATTTATCCAAGACTACTCACCTAGTTAAGTAGTTAAGTAGTTAAGTAGGCACAATGGATAGAACTTGGATCTGGAGTTGATAAGGTGCATCTTTGTGAATTCAAATCTGTTTTCAGACATTTTCTAGTCATGTGACCCTAGGCAAAATCATTTATACCTATTTACCTCAATTTTCTTATCTGCAAGATGAGCTGAAAAAGGAAATGGCGAAACATTCCAATATATTTGACAAAATCCCCATGTCAGACACGTCTAAAAAAACATTTAACAACAACAAATATCTAGTAAATAGGGGAATGGAGTATAAAACCTATGGTTTTTTTTTTGAGGGGGGGTTCTAAATTTAATATTAGTTTTATTTTCTGTTATGTCATGTAGCTTCCTACTATATTATAAGTTACTTAATAGTACCATACATCTGCTTCAGATACTAGTAGGTGACCCATGACAAATCATTTAATCTACAGGCCTTAGTTTCTGCAAAATGAGGGTAATAAGGGGCAGCTAGGTGGAGCAGTGGATAGAAATCAGGAGGACCTGAGTTCAAATCTGATGTCAGATACTTAACACTTCCTAGATGTGTGACCCTGGGCAAGTCACAATCCCAATTCCCTCAGCAAAAAATAAAATAAAATAAAAATAAAATAAATGAGGATTATAATATCATCTACCTCATAAGATATACAAAGCACTTCATAATCCTTAAAGCACAACCCAATTGTTGTGATTATAGTTTTGTTAAAGAATCAATTCTTCAACAAAGACCCAAAATTCAATAAGCATTCTGAATTTAAAGTATCATATCATCAGCAACAGAGATTATTGGTCTTCTTTAATGAAGAAGTGTCTCTATTGTTCCTGTGATATCTCCCCCATATATTCACTTTAAGATCAAAGGCAAAAATATTTGGAATACGGGGAAGGAGTACATTAAGACTTTAACTTCTGACATCACATCCAGACAGCAAATATGCTTAGAAAAAATATGAGGGCATTTTTAACCTATTATTTCTGCCTTTGCAGATTTTTTATTCAGATTTTTTTAAAAAAAAAGTATATGACATGTTTTGCATTCTCTGGTATACACTTTTAAAGTCTACTTAAGTGGTATTCTAGGGACAAGATAGCAACATTTGACATTAGCTTGCAATTGACTCAGAATACTAATCTGATGGTATCAATTTAGCAAGTGCTGGTGAATAAGAAAGCTTGATGGACATCCTTCTTTCCTTGCTGACCTCCATCCCCAGTGCTGAACTTCATATTCCTCTGAGCATAGTGCCAACAAGATGAGAAGCCAGGAAGAGACTCTGTGAAAATAGGCATTAATGGTTTGTGAATCTGAAGATACTTAACTGATCTGCGCATTCAATTAAGATTAGTTTTTCAGTTAAAAGACTCCCTGGGAAGAAATGAGTTACTTTCATTTCTGGGAGTATGAGCACTTAATGAAGAAAACATATCAGAATTCTATCCATGCTACTACCCAGAATAGCCTCAAGATTCAGAACTATTTTCAAGTTATTTTATTACGCAAAGCTTGCTAGGTGAGGTTAAATGAGAAAGAAAAAAAAAAGAAAGTGCAATGTATGTACCATATTTTCCTCATGTCACCCCCCCCCAAAATGGCCAGTGAACAGTCACTAAAAGTAGGTTTTTGCTAAAATGCATGTTTCATTTTGAAAGCATCTTCTCTTTTTCTGTGTCTTTTTTGAGTGAACCCTTTATTTCATTCCAGATGAACCAAATATTTATGGTTGGTGCTCTTTTTTGATTGGTCACCTTATTTCTTTGCATTTTATCTTAAAAAGAAAGATTTTTAAGCAAAAATCAGGACTTGTAAATATAAGAACTTGCTGTTTTTACCATATAAGAAATGAATGTCCTTACCCGTCCATCAATGGATTCCTTCCAGACTTACTTTAATAGAGGCTGGGGGACTGGATAGAAGAAATTGATGCTTTCTGAAGATGTTCCGTGTTTCTTCCAGTGTTTCAGAAAGAACTGCCTTGTTCTACCCAAAAGCTCGTGGCTACATTATTTTATTTTGTTCTTTAAGTGATAGTGATGTGTAGCTTCCAAATGATCACAAGTTTGTTTTTACCTAATAAAATAATGCCCCTGATCCACCTAGTATTGTTTTACCTGATGTGGCAATATTTTTAACTGATTCATTTCCATACCTTTCCAGATATCTCTGGTGAAGTGATGAATTTGTGTAAGATGCCTGTTCAATAACTGGGGCACAAATTGAAGATAGCCCAAAGAGAGTTTAAACATATAACTGTGCCCTAACCAATCAAGCCAAAGAGCCACACATAATGTTTGACTCAAATACTCTTATTTGGTTGTCACAACATATTAAGAAATATCTCCTCTATCTTCTTATTAACAATTAATTACCAATATAACTAGGTTTATATTAATATTTTGATTGTGAAGATAATTTTGGCATAGGAATGGGCTTTCCTATGGAAGTGGTAGAATTTGAAATTGTGGAATCCCACTTTCAAAGAGATTAACTTATTAGTTATCTCACTAAGAGGCCAAGGAATGTACATATCTATAATCACCTAGAGTTGCTTTGATCCAGAAAACATGATTCATGTCTTTTCCCAGCTACTACTCAATTAGTAGATAAGTAGATAGTAGGTAGTGCAACACTGGCAAATCCCTGAGCCTTAGTTTCTCCTTCAAAAGTGAAGAAATAGAAATAAATGCTTTCTAGGGCCCTAGGATTCATTGAATATATGTATTTTTGCACTTATGAACACAGAAGTGGCATCAATCTTAGAATTATTAACCAGATTTGGAAGAATGTTGTTTTCTCTCAAAGTTCCCTTGATAACTTTTCAGGAATGAAATCCTGCCTATTATTTGTTCTACTGTCCTATCATAATCCTAATTTTCCCCCCATTTTGCAAACTACTCAGAAATTTAGTGTTACTGATCTTTAACACTTGAAGGTATCATCCAGTCCTCTGAAAAACTCAGTGATAACATTTGACATAATAGCCTCAGGCAGAGATAAATTTTATAATTTAACCTCATGCTGAGTTAATGACATATTTTTGTTTCTTTTAAATTTACAAGGCTCAAATGTGGATTAGGGCAGAAGTCTAAACTCCTTAACCTAGATTTCAGGAATCTCTACAATTTAGTACCTTCCTACATTCCCAGTTTTACTCAATACTAATTGGCTCTAGTTACAATGAACTACTTGCCACTTCCCATACATATCACATATGTCCCTTTACACATACATTTTCATTTCCTATATCTGGAATGTTTTTTTCTTTGTTTCTTCCCACTCCTAACTATCTTTGCTTGTTAGTTCATCTGCCTTATTGGATCGTAGAATTTTGAACTGAAAAGACTTTATCCATATTGTGATATTACATGAAGCCTTTTGGGATTCCACTAGATATAAGTGGTCTTTTCCTTCTTGGACCACTCTCATGATCCTTTGTACCTTTCATGGCTTATCGTGTTCTAAATTAATAATGATGATGATGATGGATGACATTTATATAATACTTAACTATGTATCAGGCATTGTTCTTAATACTGTACAAATATTATCTCATTTGGTTTTGATAACAAGCCTAAAAAATATCTCCATTTTGTAGTCGAGGAAACTGAGGTAGCCAGAAGTGAAATGATTTGCCTAAGGTCATATAGCTAGCAAGCGTGTAAAATTGGGTTTGAACCTAGGTCTACATGATATTCTGAACTCTACTCTTTCTGACTCCAGGCCCAGTGCTCTATTCACTATAGCACCTAGCTTCCCAGTCCTGTGAGCAATAGGGAACAACTGAAGGATTATGACCAGAGATTTGATGTGGTTAGACCTTTGCACTCAGAAGATTATTTGGGGGGCAGCGAGATGGTGCAGTGGATAGAACACTGGCCCTGAAGTCAGGAGGACCTGAGTTCAAATCTGGCCTGACACTTAATACTTCCTAGCTGTGTGACCCTGGGCAAGTCATTTAACCCCAATTGCCTCAACAACAACAATAGCAACAACAAAAAAGAAGAAGATTATTTTTATTTTGACAGTTGTGTGAAGGTTGGATTGTAGACTGGAGTGAATAAAGTTAGGGAGATGAGCACTATGAAGATTCAGGAGAAAGGCAGAGAAGGAAGAAAATCAGGTGGTGGTTAGCAGTGAGAGCAGAGTACCTCACAGAGAAATGAGAGAAAACTTGGAGATTAAGAGGGATGGGATTTGGTAACTGAATGTGAGGGATGAGAAAAAGATAGGAGTCAATGATGATTTTGAGAGGGGCCATGCCATTAACATGAATCAGGGAATTAGGAGAGCACAATTTGTGTGTTTTTGTTTGTTTTTAGCTGTGGAATTGTTGGTTGTGGAGGGGGGGCGGTGAGGAAGATAATGAATTCTGTTCAGTGCATTAGTTTGCCATGCTGGAGGAACATCTGGGTGGAGATTCTCAAGCAGATGGTCAGGAATCTGCCTTTGTCTCTGATGCTTCCCAACTCTGTGACTTGAAGTAAGTCACTCTACCTCTCAAGGTCTCACTTTCCTCATTTATTAAGTGAAATTGCACTAGGTGACCTCTGGAGTCCCTTTCAGTTCTATATCTATAATTTTATCAAATGCAGGAGGTGAATGTAACTTTGGAAACTCAGAAAAATTGCACAATTATCAACCTTGAACCTTCTGAAAAAAACATTAGAAATAGTTGAAGTGAACATAGGAATGTAAAAACATTTATTAAGCATGTCCCATATGCCACAGAACTGTGCTAAACATGAAGATCCTCAAGGAGCTTCCACTATAATTTGTGTTATTGTCATTTTCAGTCATGTCTCACTCTTCATGACTCCATTTGGGGTTTATTGCTAAGATAATGGAGGAGTTTGCATTCCTTCTCATTTTACAGATGTAAAGGCACAAGGTAGGCTTTCCCAGGGTCACACTGGCCTCTGACTAAAGCCACATTTGAACTCAGGAAGATGAGTCTTGCTAATGCCAGGCCCTAGATGCAATCCTAGTTACCTAGCTGCTGTTCATTATAATAGGGTCAAACAACTCACATCAAGGAGTGGCAATCCTGTGTTGTGAAAATCAAGATGGAAAGTGTCCCACAAACCCTTCAACAGCAGCGAACATAGGTTTGACAACTGACCCAGGTTCACTCACTGCTGTTCTTGCCCTCATTCTTTGCTCTTCAAGCCAAGATCAATCAGTATCTTCCAAAGAAACCTATTTAATACTTGGGGGGAAAATGTGGGGAGAGAGGGAAGTGAAGAAAAAAAGGAGGATGATGGAACAGGGATAGGTTCTTTTCTCTTTATATTAATAGACTTCTCAGGGTTGTTTTCAAACATACTGAAAACAGAACTCCTTTCCCATTTTTCCTCATAGTAAAACTCATTCTCCATCTAGAACTCATATTCCTTCCTTTTCCTCTCTGTAAATGCAAACAAACTTATGATCTCTAGTGTATACAGAGAAACATAATGCAGTGTGGGACAATGGGGAGGGGATGCATGTTAAATTATATATGTGGATTAGGCATTGACTGCTATATTGACCCCAAATTGAAGAGAAAACCAGAAAGTCTGAGTAACAGTGGAACCTAGTAGTTTATACATTCTCCTTAGCTTATGGAGATGTTTTAGGGACTAATGGGATAAATTCTTCAAAATGATGTTAAATAGAGGCTCTGTCAAAATAATATTATTTCCCAGGCTCCAGTAGATTTAAATGTTTCACTTACAGATAGTCATTGCCAGTTTTAAATACATGGAAAACATGCTTTTCCAGTTTGGCGGATCTCCTGGCTTTATTGTCACAGGAGATTTTACCTGACCAAGAGGTAATTACACAGTAATTTTTTATGTGGTGCTTTATTAGTTGCTTTTAAAAATTGGTTTCCAGCATATCATGAGCTAATAGCAGCAAACGTGTGACTATAATGTTCACTTGGTCAGGAGACCCAAGATTACTGCGGAAGTGGCCAACATACCAGTTGCCCACACAATAACTGCTACTCCAAAATGAGTGAATTACTTATCTAAACATCTATTGATTGGAAAACACTGGGGACTCATATATAAGTACACTGACATTAAAAGGGCAGATTCAGTTCTGGTTACATATAGCATGGTACCTTGTATAAATGGTTTAGGGACAAAAGAAACATTTTCTCTCTGGCTACAGGTTAGAATCCTCCCTGGTTAGGAGAGACAGATAATTTCATTGTGCCACATGCTGGAGATGGTCTCTTCCCACTCCCACTTCATTCTGAGCATGCATCCTACTGAGGACAGCATAAAAACAAAAGCCCATTAACAGAAAATGTGTTCCACCCCATGGAGACCAATAGTTATTGAGGAAAATCAAAGATAAATAATCAGTGGAATCTGGACACTATTCTGAGATAGGAAAAAGAATGCTGGACTTTAAGTTAGGAGATAAATCTTGGCTTTAATATGTAATAGCTATGTCATCTAGATAGTCTACTTAATCTTTCCAAACCTCAGTTTATTCATCTACAAAATGGGGATAATAATATTTGAACTACTTATCTCACTGGGTTATGGTAAAGCAAATTTAAAAATCATATGGGGCTATAAAAATGAGTTATTATGACTACAATGAGCTGGTTCAACTACATGATTGCTTAGGATTTTTCTTGATCTGACATTCTCTAAGTCTTTGATTCTATGACCAATAAGATGTAGTGATGCAGCTGGCACTGTAATGAGTCTGAATTATATGTAGGGTTCATGTATTCCCTTAGCATTCTTTTCTTTATCTTGTTTGGCTAAATTACAGTTAAGCAAATTACTTAGTTATCAAGGCTTTGTTAAGAGTTAACTATATTGTTGGCACATACAGAAAGATCCAGAATTTAGCATAATACTTAAATATGGTGGTGGTGCTGGTGCTTGTTGTTCAGTTCTTTTTCAATTGTGCCTGATTCTTTATGACCTCATTTAGGATTTTTCTGGCAAAGATACTGAATTTCTTTCTCCAGCTCATTTTACAAATGAGGAAACTGAGGCAAAAAGGAATAAGTGACTTAGCCAGAATTACACAGCGACTAAGTGTCTGATGCCATATCTGAATTCAGCTCTTCCTGCCTCTAGGCCTGGCACTTTATCCACTGAACCACTTACTAAATACTTGGTAAATGTTTATTAGTTGATCTCATAATCCTAGCATTCAAGGAATTTCTTTGTCTCTTGCTCAATGGAGTTTCCATAACTGTCTGTAATTCAGTGAAATCAAACTAGGAGCCATATCTTCTTCTGATAGTCCTTGTCTCTTTCAATATTACTGAATATTGGGCTGATCAATATTAGTACAGAGATTCTTCACCTTTTTTTCTGCCTTATATACCTTCTAGTGAAGTCTTTGGACCCCTTCCTAATTCATTAATTATTCAGTTGAATTCAGTAACATTCATTCATTTATTATTGCTGAGGCAATTGGGGTTAAGTGACTTGCCCAGGGTCACAAAGCTAGGAAGTGTTAAGCGTCTGAGATCACATTTGAACTCAGGTCCTCTTGAATTCAGGGCTGGTGCTCTATCCACTGCACCACCTAGCTGCCCCAGTAACATTTATTAAGCCAACTAGATAGCTCAGTGGTAGCTCTAGGGTTGGAGTTAAGAAGACCTGAGTTCAAATGAAGCCTCAGATACTAGCTGTGTGAACTTGGGCAAGTCTCTTAACATTGTTGCCTTTAAGGCAGTTTGGTGATGCAATGGATAGAGAGTGGGGCCTGGAATAAGGAAGATCTGAATTTAAATCTGGATCTCAGATATTCACTAGTGGTGTGACCTTTAACTTTTGTTTGCCTTAATCCACTGGAGAAGGAAATGACAAACTACTACAGTATATTTACCAAGAAAACCTTAAGTGGAGTTATGAAGAACTGTACATAATTGAATCCACTCAACAATAATAAAATATACAAGGCACAGTGCTAACCCCTGGGGACACAAATGAAAAAACAAAACAAAATAAAACACCCCCTGCCCTCAGGAGGCTTACAATCTAATGGAGAAAGGTAACACACAAAAGGAAGTTAAAAAGCAGCCTCTCTCCCCTCCCATCAGGATACCAGGGAATTCCCAGCTTGGGACAGCTTGTTCTATGGAGTTCAGTGTTTCAGCCACAGCTGGGTCTGGAAAGGGGAAGATCAGTAAGTGACAAAGAGATTTTTGTCAAGTACATTTCTGACCATCTTACTTCCCTGCTTACTAAATAAACGTCTGTGGCTCCTTATTACATATAGAATAAATTATAATTTTTTTGCTTGGCATTTAAAGCCCTTTATCACCTAGTCCCTGCCTATGCTTTAGTTTCCTCTGCACACTTTTATGTTTCAGCCATACTGGGTGCCTTGCTGCTTGGCACACTGAAGCTGCCAGTCCATGTCTTTGCTCTGACTGACCCTTTTGCTTGAAATGTTCTGCTTCTTCACCCCAGACTCCCAGCTTCCCTGGCTTCCTTTAAACCTGGGTCAAGTACCATTTTCTACTGGAAGCCTTTCTCTCCTGCTGATGACTTTCCTCAGATTACCTTCTGTTTACATTACATGTATCTTATATTAACATAATTATTTGCTTATTGTCTTCATCAGTCGAATACAAAGTCCATGAGAGCAAGGACTTTATTTTTTTTTTTTACTAATATTCAGAACAGTGCCTTGCATATGGCAAACATTTATTAAATGTTTCTGGATTGGAACTTGAGTCATCCTATTGGGCTAAGTCTGACACTAATTAGTCATGTCAAAAGCCTCAGTTTTACCCTTCCCTCCTTACCCCATGCAAGGCTCTCCTTAAGAAGGAAATCACTTTTTAAATCATGAAGTGCTACAGAAATGTTATACTTCTTAGATGTGACTGATATTACTCTGCTGGCACATTATCTGTTAAAGTAATTTACCTGTAGCTGAATTACCTATTTATTCCGAGTCTTAGCATGATCCTGTCTTGTTTGCTTTCCTATCTTGTTAGCAGGATTATTTTCTGGTTTCTCTTTTCTCTGGTTATTTCTTGAATCCTTTTTGACTGTCTGTGGAATACTCTAACTTAATTAGACAAGTGTCCTGAAACCTGCCCATCCTGGCTTAGCGGAAATGACTTGTGAGCAGTGGGACCCGTTTGGTAGTCATCTCATAAAATGTGTCATTAGCAATCACAAGTAGGACAATGGCCTGGGAGCCTGTGCTTGGTTAGGGCTAGACGTCAGTTAAAAGGAACGCTGCATCTTTAGACAGACTCGGGGAAGATTTTCTTAGCTATTGAACCTGACTCTGTGCTCCCCCCTGCTGTGAGCCATAAGTTGCTTGTAGGCTTGTTCTAGGAGAGTAATAAGTATTGTTGTTTAGCAATTGTGTTGTTGAAATTCAGCTCCACTATGTCTGACAGTATTTATCTAAAATACTTTCCCTGGTGCGCGTTCAAGTTCCAGTAAACCGTGTCTTATTGTGCGACCTTTTCATTTTCCAGTGAAAAGGGATCAGCTCGTCAGATAAAAGCTACAAGCTGGAGTACAGGAAAAATGCGTGCTCAGAAAATCCGAGCATGATTGAAAACAAGATGTGTTAAATCAATGCGGTTTATCGCCTGCCTATTCCCGGCAATTGCTGTTCTAAGCTCATTCTGAGCACACACTAGATGATAAAAGTATACTGTCACAGCACTCACTGGGGTGTGAGGGCAAGAAAACATGTTTATCAGACAGGCTGGGGTGATTTTTTTTTCCTGATAACAGTTATTGTCAAAACTCTTTGGGAAGAAATCTGAAGAACAATTACAGAAAGTAATATTACTCTTGTTAAATCAGAAGATATGCCAGGAGGCTGGAGAATTATAGATTTCCCCTTAAAACGTTAGAGAAGCAAGACAAACTATGTTGGCCTTCACTGCTTAAATGCAGTCATCCATTATATAGTTAAAATCATCCTTCTCCTCATCCAAATGAACAAACCTGGGATTGTCACCAAACCAGGGACAGTCCAAAAGGGGAGGGGAATAGGGATGAGCTTATGAAAGCCTATAAACTACTGTTTCCTTGAGGGATTTCATATTAGTTTTACTCTTGGATTAAAGATTGAAGACCTAAATTAAATCTGGAAGGTCAAGCTGTTCAGAGAATATCAGAGTTGATAACGTGGTAACTTTTCTCAGGAAGTTTATTACAATTATAGGCCAGTGTAATTTTTCATAATTATCATGTATTCACCTATTTCCCATTTTAGATAGAAATTTAGCCTCCAGGGCAGCAAAGGGACCTGTTCAGGAATAGATTGTTCCACTTATTCCACCAAAAAGAAATGATCCCCAAGACTTTTCCAGAAAATACCATCTGGTGGTCGGATGAGCAGCATTGGTTTTATGTGTCTCTTGCTGTGCTCAACAGCATCAACCATTGTTGCCCCTAAAGGGAAATCAATATCTGAGAGCTCAGTTCAAACCTATCAGTCACACAATAACTCCTCTTGGTCCTCAGAAGACTGAACAAGAGGAAATGGGCTTAAATTAAAATGAGACCTCATTTGGCAGAAGAAAAGAAGGAAAAAATATGTATTTATGTATTGTGAATATATGTATATACACATACACACATATCTATCATATACACACACATCCTCTATATGTATATGTATGTATGTATTTATTATCAGAGTGATAAAAACATTGGGATGGTTTCTGGAAAAGATAGGAGAGTCTCCATCCCAGGAGGATAGGGAGCAGAGGACTACGGATGATTTATTAAACATTCACCTCTCTGAAGGCAGGGGTGGGACTAGATGTTCTCTAGAGAACCCTGACAGCCCTAGTATCTTATGCTTCACGTAGGTTTAATTAAAATGTGGCTGGCTATTTGATTTGTTATAAGGATTTATCAAGATGCTACCAACTGAAATGTGTGTAAATAATAATAATAATAATAAATTACTCTGGAGTAGTAATTGGATCACTACAGACAAAGGGGTGGATGGAGAGAAAGAGAGAGAATAAAGAAAGACCTTAACTCCAACTATATTTCTGCTACCTTTTTTTTGCTGTGTGACCTTAGATAAATAAGTTCACCAATCCTGTGTTAAAGGTAATAACTCATGATAACTTAGGTCACAAGGATTTTTTTAATCAGTGAAAAAATATTTATAAAGCACTTCCATGTTATTAGGAAAGTATCTTATGTGACTTTAGAGTATATTTAATATAATATTCTTCTTGAGCAAGACATTATTGTGATAAATTTAAATTTATTTTTAAAAATGCAAGAAAGCTGCATGACAGAGAAGTTACTTTGCTAACATTAGGAAAGTTGAATAATATTTTTCTTTGAAAACAAACAGCCACCTTTACTTCCTTATTCCTTCTCTTCATTGAATCCTTTTACACCTTGAAGGGTTTCAACTTTGCAAGTATCCATCTAGCTCTTCCATCGTTTTGGATGGCATTTGAGCTTTCTTCCGTTTCATTCTTCTTTCTTGGAGAGCATTCTGTATTTTGTCATCCCAGCTTCTTGTAAATTTTTACTTGTTTTATTTCTCAGATTTCCCTCATGTACTCTTTTTACCAGTCTACATAGCCTTTATATTTGGACCACTTTCTCAAAGCAAACTATACTTAGACTGCTGTTATTTGTGTAGTTGAGGAAATTTCTTTGTTATATTGATTGTAGAAATTTGGGGAGGTCATCTTCAACATAGAAATTATAAAGAACACCATGAAAAATGAGGCACATTCAGTGCAAGTCAATTTGATATTAGCATTTAAAAATTTTGAAATTTAGACCTGGGATTAATTGGAGACAACTCCTAGCATATAAACATTTTTTCCTAATACATTTCTCTAATTCTTCTGCAATTTATAAATTTAAAAAGTTTCCATAATCCCTAAGACTTTAAATGGTTTTCCCAGTGTCACAAGCTATTAGGTAGCAAAGGAAAAATTTGAATTCAATTTTACTTCTTCTCATCTCTTCATAGTTTTCTAACAACATTTACTGAATGATGGGAAGAAATGTGGGGAAACAGATAGGTAGGAAGTAGTGCTGCCTTCAAGGAGCTTATAGGAGTGAAATGGCACATGAACACAGATACACAAAAAGCTTCTAAGAAAAATGCAAAGAGCATTGCCACATTTTTATACCCGCTTTTGGCATTCCAAATGAGTACCTACATCCTTCAATCAGCTGACTCTTGAGATGTACCGGGGCCCCCAAGCTTTAAAAATATGTTATTCTGAGCATGCCTCCAGATAATGTTTGCAACAATTTGATACTGGGTTTATTTGGGGTACAATGTTCTCCTGAGATGATGAGACACACATGCCATGTGCTGAGTTCCTGGGCAAAGTAATAAAATACCCATGTTGCTGAGAGTGCAACAAATCCCTCCATTTACCCACATTCTTGGATTGCACAGAAGTATCTGGTTGACATTTTAGGTTTATGTACTTTTAAGTCAATTTTAAAGATAGGATAAAAGAGATAACTTGCTGTTTTATTGTTTACTTCTGGATGTTAATTTAGTGACTGGGGGAAAAATGAGGCTATTATGGGGAAAAATGACTTTGCATAACACATATGCAATAATGTTCATGACAAGAATGGATCTGCCTTGGAGCAGAATGCTGTGCAGTTGTTCCTTCAGTTCAAATGGAGAGCAATCACTGGGGAAGCTCAGAGACCCAGGTGCTGGTTTCATCATTGACTCTGCGCTATGAGGCTTTATTTATTACTTGGCATGGAGTCTGGATATTTGTTTGGACATTAAATGGCAATAGAATATAAATATTACCTTCCTTAATATCTGCATTTCTTTTTATTTCCAGTCAAAATGACATCATGTCACACAAGTATTAAAAAAAGGAAATTAAAACCTCAGAAATATGTTATGGCATCCAGAACACCATCCCTGGTGTTCAAACCCCCACCCTCTTTCAATTTCCATTGCTTTTGGGAATAAGTATTCAGTGAGTGAAGGAAGTGGGGAGTGAGAAGTATTAAAAATGAAACTTTGTAAAGAGAATAAACCAAACAAGAATACATCTTTTTTTCAACTTAGATTTTCCAAAGAAATCTCCTTAAAAAGAATTTTCTTTATTTGATGCATTTGTGAAGTAGATTTTTAAAAATAAACCAAGCACAAAAAGGCCACAATTCACATGCTTGTTTGGTTAGCATATATTCATTTTTTGATATATCTAAATTGAATTTTGTAATTTTATGATTAGTATTATTGCATAAAAACAACTGTTATTATTCTCAGAATATTCTCCACATGTAACATTGCCATGTGCTGTTGTGCAAGAAATTTATCTGGCAATGTCTCTTCTGTATTAGAAACTACTCTGACATTCAGTGAGTGTCCTACAAGGAGAAAGGCATGGTAAAAAGATTGTTTGAAGTCGAATGTTTTAGAAATATCTAGTAAAACCAAGTCCAAATAGTTTATAAAGAATACCTTCTCCAGTATCAAATTGATTTTAACTAATTTTTCCTCCCATTGACTTCTGCTTTCAATAATTTGAGCAATTATTTAGACATCACAAAATGATATCAAAATAGAGATATGATATAATCACCAGACACTCTATGCATCAATAGGTCTCTAGCTAGTGATAAGAGAAATATTCTTAAACTTCAGCAGTAAACTAAGTTTCTCACATTAATCCATCCACTTCTCAATGATTTTCCTCTCATGGCTTTCCAGGAGACTTTCTAATTTAGTTCAGGATTGGAAAGCCACATGGCAAGACAAAGTAGCCAACTTATTGTACACAAATATTGCTCTCACAACTACTCTCACAACTAACAAAAGTTCATCAACTACTTAGGCTACTGGAATAGTCTAGGAAAATATTTTTAATTGCATACTAAGATCAAATTTACAATGAGGATCTTATTGTTTGACATTCACCTTTCTTCTTTACTATGAAAATTTATGGACAACTATTAGCACCTTGGTCCTTTGTTTCTTGTCTGAGTTCCCAATTGTCTATTAATTGAGTGGAAGCATGCTGGGATCCATAATTTCTTCCTATTGTACTGTTTATTTTTAATAATCCTGAATATTGGGTGTATCTAGACTTTTTAGAGTAGAAAGTTATTAACTTCTTTTGGATCTGTATCATTTTGACAGCCTAGTAAAGTCTATGTACCCCTCCTCAGAATATTGTTTCTTTATAAATAAGATAGATACACATAATTACAAAAGAAAAGAATTATATTGAAATACAGTTACTGAAGTTTTTTTTTAAATTACCAAGTTCATGGATGCCCAGGTTAAGAACCCCTGCCTTTGGTCCATGACTATAAATCTCTGTCTATACCAAATTTTGAGATCCCCTAGAATTCCTGGTTGAATTTCAGCAGATTCCAGAGACATTATGAAATTACATATTTTTATAATTTGCTATTTATATCATGACCAAAAGCTATATTGCTATCTATTTTGGGGTAACCTGTTGCTTCATGTGGAGAAGGGAATAACTTAATTTTGCTGTGGCTGCAGAAGGCAGTATTAGGATCAATGGGTAGAGTTTACAAGATGACAGATCTTTGGGGGACTATAAGAATGACTTTTTTTTTTAGCAATGAGAGCTGTTCAAAAATAAAATAAATGTAGGGAAATAATCATTTTCTCAATCAGAAGCCTTCAAGCAAAGGTTGGATGACTGATAAGTGGGGAAGTGTTAGGGAACGGTTGGATTTGTGAACTCTAAAAAGCTATGACTATAGCTTTTGAATTGAGTGGGAGCCTTTTTAGGTTCCTTTGTAATTCTTTGTTACATATAGGTCAAATTTCTTTAAAAAGAACACCATTCTAAATAATAAAAATTTCTAAGCCTTTGTCAATGGTTAGTTCACTTATTTTAAGCAAAAATCAGTACAGAGAATTATTTAATTCATTTTAATTTGTTGCCTTGAGATTTGACCTCTTACTCTGATTTGCAATCCTGAAATACTGAGGAATTATTTTTTTGTAATTTTATGTGCATAATTGGGGGAGATTTGGGTATTGATGGCAGCAGTTTGTGGATTAATATGGCAGAAAATATGAGTATAGAGCAAACATGGAGGTATGGAAAATAAATTAAAAGGCTTTGTCTTAAAGTCTGAAATATTCCCTTTATATCATATAGTATGTTTCTCTATAGTATGTTTATTTTTCTTTGAATAATGATCTTAAAATGCATATAATTCAATTACTCTTTGTAGCAGCTGAATGAGTTTTCCCTAGTAAAATGTTCCTTAGACTTCCCCAAGCTATAAGTTCCATATGATATTTGAACAGGTTCTTTTAATTGCTGATATTAAGTGTCGATCACTCTGCTCTAAGTTGGCAGTCTGGCCAGAGAAACAAATTCCTCTCTAAGATATATCAGACAATCATCCAATTAACAACCAAAGGTTTGTTGACACAGTAGGAACTCATTATGGGAAATTAAAAAAAGAAAAGAAAACCTCAATCATCCAGACTTTATTAGCCTCTTTTTAAAACAAGCATCTGAATTTTGAGAATCTTAAGGTTTTTTGGTTATTAAATGATAAGTTTAATTACTAAAACTATTGTATGTGTGGTTCAAATGCTTTGCTAAAAATATAAGATGTATTTTGCTGGCAATTAGCTTATAGTGGTGGAAACAGGAAAATAACTTACACCTGGGTGCTCATTTCCATCAAGCTTGTGTATTCCTTGATTAAATGCCTACGATTTTACGAGTAACAGCTTTGCTGCATAAAGAGCTCCATGGCTTTTTCTCTGCAAGTCTAATTTGAAAAAAAAATCCTCCTCAAGGGTTTAGAAAGTAATTCATAAAATGGGAGGAATAATAAATATTGTGCCTTAACTCATACACTCTTATAGATAGACAGATTTGGTACACCTGGGTGTAATTTTAGTTAATTTCCACAAGAGAGACAGGTTGAAAGTTTACTGTTTGGAAGGTGGGAAAATGGCAAAATCTCATATTTGCAAAAATGATTACATTATCTTAAATGAAAATGCTACTCTATTAACAATTTCAATAAGCGCTGCATTTGAAAAAAATCTTTTTAATAAAAAGTGATCTGAAGTTCACTCCAACTTAAAATATATAAGTGAAGAAAAAGTACTTACTCTGATTTATGTGTCTTTTGGAGGTGTAATTATTGGCTTTTTACTCACCTATGTAAAACAATGTACTTTTGTAAATGGATTTCTGACCACTTTATGCTGCCTTTTTTTCTTTCCTTTTTTTTTAACATAAAAAGTAAGCACTGTCAATCAAGGAATTTTAAGGTTTATTTCCTCTTTAGAAATGATTGATAGCCTTTTAGATTTACAAGTTGACAAGTTAAAGGGTTCTATTGGTATAATTATGTACTAAATTCACAGTCTTTCAATTTAAATGTCCTTTTAAAACCACAAGATTATCATACCTGTATTTTGAAAAGTGGGCCAGTCAGTTTGGGTTGGTATACAAATTGCTTCCATTAGCCTTGGGACCTATTTGAATTTAATACAGTTTTTAAAGTTGGTAGTACTTTCAATAATACTTTTAAAATTTAGGTTAATGGAAATGCATTTTAAGTACAGCATATAGTAAAACTTATTTTTAATGTATAGATGGATGTCAAGAACACAAATAGTGCCTCTATATTCAGCATAAAAAAACACCATGCTGATTGCTTTGGTTATAATTTTTAAAGTTTTGTGAGAGGAAAAAAAAAGAAACCATTTTTACTTTATGGGAGTATGATAAAGTGATGGAGCCCACACTCTCTTTTAGTCAAGGGGTTCAGTGTTTCAAGGAGAATCAAGGTGGAAGTAATATAGTCCTATTCTTTGTCCAGATGAATGATGGGAGAATCCAAGTGAGCCAGGTCAGCTTGATGCTCAAACTAGTTATGGGTAGACACCAAAATGAGGTGCTCTTTGAAGATGCAACCAGACTGAATGTCTAGCAGTTGATATGGAAAGAACAAAGCCACTTAGCAAGCGACTCATGAGTTTCTTGAAAATCAGCCTCCACTCAAAGAGACTATTAAACATTTTATATAATAAATAGAGGATTTAGAGGATATGAACTGTGGCTTTTAGCAGATTTTCCCCCTCAAATGACAAAACCATAGCAAGCTTATGGTTCAAAAAAAAATCTGTCCTTACAATGCATAGGAGGGTTTTATATACGGTACTTTTACAATATCTAGCAACATGAATGATTCTTTTGCATTTGGCATATAGCTTCTAATCAAAAAGGACTTCTCCTATAACTCAAGAATGTTGGGGAGAAAGGGTGCTAAGCGTTTTATCAAATAATTCCTGCCAGGGATTTTGCAGAGAAACAATTTTCTAATTCTAGCATTATTTATAAAGTCCCTACTTGCAGAAACGCTATCATATATGCTGGAGCAGGTGGGGTTTAGTATCTGATTAAGCCAAATCCTCACATCTCACCTCAAACTGTCTTTGAACTCAGCCTTGATGCTAGGGGCTCATCTAAGATAAAAAGAGCCAGCCAGGATTTTTAGCTGCCATTGTTGTCCCCTCATTGTCAGTTCAGAGAACCAAGTGCTTTGTTTTCCTGCACATCCTCTAATTGTGATTTTTCTCTTGCAGCTCTCAATGAACCCACCATTGATTATGGTTTCCAGAGGTTACAGAAGGTCATTCCCCGGCACCCCGGTGACCCTGAGCGCTTGCCAAAGGTCAGAACACCTTCTAGTGTTTCACTTATGATATGTCAGAATGTGGACTGTTCAAGGTGAAATTCACTGTTGATGTCAGCTTGTTCATAATAGCCAAGTAAGAAGTATTCAACATGCTTTTATTCTGTGCCAAGCACTATGTGCTACTTTATTGTGGCACACCAAAAAAAATATGTTTTGACCTTTTACCAGGAGCTCACAATCTAATCACTGTATAAAATAGAAAAACCTTTGCATAAGACTGAGCTAGAGACCAGAAATGACTATAAAATGTCAGGTCCAACATATTTTTATTGTTTTCTCATACTATCTAGTCCACAAATAGTTATTGAGCATCAACTAAACAGCATCTGACACAAACACTGCCTTATGCAAAAGGGACGTGGTGCTCTTCCTTAAGAACTTAAAAATAAGTTTGTGCAGACAAGAAAAACATGGGAAAATACAATAGAAAATATGACAGGACGTAAGACTTTGCCAAGTGAACAGTATTAAACACTAATTGCTTTTGGTCTTCATATAAATTGTGGTGATAGGATCTAATAGAGAGGGATAAAAGGACCAATACATATTCTTTCTTTCTCTACCTTAGCTTACATGTTTGAGAAGGTTAAACTAACTGATTCTCAAGAATCATTCTAATTCCAAATTTATAAGCATATACCAAATCTATGACTTCAAAGTAAAGTTTCCACTACCACCCCATGCAGAAATTAGATGTGAAATGCATTTTGTTCAAGTTAAATTAAGAAATTTTCTTTCCATTTGTAGGGCACATCTAGAGATAAGTTATAACCTAGCTATGCCAGCACATTTTAGAGATAGATTTAAAAAATGAAACTCAGTTCTTTTCAGCTGGGTGGAACTCCTTGAAAACATTTTGCTTGAGAAAGTCCTAATTTTGATCTCTCGATTTAGTTACAGCTTTTCTTTTAAAAAGATCTCCTGTTTTTATGATTCCTTCTCCCTTGACATTCTCAGTGAACAATTAAATAATCTAATTTGTAGTACTGCTCATATTTTTTTTCCATTGCTCAAATATGCAGTGGGGACATTCATCTTTAGCTCTGTCTGACCATAACATGTTCCTGTGGATATCTTATGGAGAAAATTAAAATAACTTATATTAAATTATGATGATCCGAAAGCTTTTATATTTGTCCCAGTGGTGAAAAGCTAATCAAATGAAAACTGTATTTTAAGATCACAGATTCCAGGGCTATAAGGGTCCTCAAAGGCTATCTAATCCAGGATTACCATTTATTTACATTTCAGGAGAGGCTTTTGCCTGATAGTTATGAATTTTTTTTGTAGGTAGGGCCTAATGTCCACTCTAGAACTTTATTAGCCCATCAGATTTAATTAAAATGGTATGGCTGCACTCAGAGATGATTAAGCTTCTGTAGGGTGGGATTGGATAGTGACACTAGTTTATGTAAATTATAGCTGTCATGAAATCACATGAATATACTCTAAAACCTCAAAATCAAGGACAGGATCTTTTACTTACTTTAAATTGCTTCCTCCTCTTCTTCCAAGCTAAATGGAAAATAATTGAGTTTACTGGGAAAGGTATGTGAAATCAATGAGAAGCACATAGACCAGGGGGATGATTTTCCTTACTCCTAAATGAACATAAGGGCAGAAAAGGGATTATGAGCTTTGGATGTTGTGAATTATTTTTTTAATAATTAAAAATGCCATTATGATGTGACTCTTGGTTCTGTAATAGAATGCAGAATTTGTGCTCTTTTGCATTAAAGGCCCTAGAAATTCAGGTCAGGGCTTAAAGTTTTGAGCATAAAAATCAAGGGTAGACTAAATCTGCATATTTTTCTTATGGGCGCACTGCAGCTCATATAAGGCCTTTTAAATAGTCAAGCTTTTTTTTTAAGAAGGGGCTATCGCTCCCCCAAAAAACAATTGTTGACCTCTTACTATTGAGAGAAGGATAAATAAGCAAGGATTGCAGCATATCATTAAGAATCTGGGAAGCTTCAAGAAGTTTATACCATTACCCTACCATTTTTTGCTATAATGTTAAGAATGAATTCAACCTCTGCTTTCCAAAATAGCCACATTAATGTTAAATGTCAGTGTATGGAAAAGCAAGTGCGCTTCAGTAGTTAGAAATAGATTTGAAAAGCTAAGATTTGTGGGAAAATTGTTTAGGGATCAGTGATAACAGAATCATCCCTGTTTTGTTAAGGGAAAAGCTAAATTAAAGATTAGTATATTAAATATCCATTATCAATGGAGGCCTCATAGAACATGAGTAAAATTTGGAAATGAGAAGTTTCTAATGAGGTTCATATCCATCTCAGACACTTATAATTTGGTAACCCAGGCAAGTCTCTCTATACCTTTGCTTCTCCATCTGAAATGAAGAAAGTTATATTCAGAAGTCTCTCAGGTTCTTTCAGCTCCCAATTGTGATCCTACATCCACCAGTATAACATCTCTATGTAGTATTTCATGTGATTTATCAAATTGTTTCAAACAAGGGTAGATATCATCATCCCCATTTTATAGATGAGAAAACTATAATTACTTTCTCATGTAAAAGGTCTGATTCCTTAGAAGTCATCCTAATAAACATCTGTTGTACATATACAAAGACAATATAATTATGCTAGGTCTTAGTAGAGTGTATGATTGTACACACATGGAGGGAAGGGTAGGACCGAGATTAGAAAATGATACCATTTTCATAAGGAGCTTCCACCAATCACCAAATTCCTGCCGAAGCATGAAGGAGAAGAGTATGTGACCAACTTCAGGGGGAACATCAGATATGTTCATCATCAGATGTTCAGCACAGAACATCACTGTGCTGATGGTAGAAGGTAGAAATGATGGAGGAAGGGTTCTCAGAAACTGTGCAATGTCAACACCTGAAGGACATGTGATTATCCCTTGCAATTTGGCAAGGAGATATCATTTCTCTCCCCCTACCAATGAAGGCCAGCAGCATTCCTATGCCCTTTCAGCAAGTTATCTTTGTAAATGAGTCTCTCAGCATTTGTACAAAAGTCTTGAATTTAAGGACCCCCCTCACCACTGAAGTGGAATCTGTTAGTGGAGACTTTGGGAGGAGAATAAGATTTCTATCTCCTTTCTCTCTCCTTGGCTGAATACCAGGCAGTTCCTTCAGCTCTCCTCTGCAAGGATGGGGACTTTAGAGCATCATCAGCTCCTCTCCTCTCTGACCCATTCCCTCTGGGCCTCACCCTACTTAACATAGTCTCATTATCTCTCTCCTATTTCACCACAGGGAGGGGTTGAGATGGGGTTAGAGGAGGTTGGATAGGGAAGAATTCAACATGGTAAACATATTTCTTTCGAGGAGCAGTCACTCTTTTAAAGAAAATAAAGCAGTTTGAGGAAAAGTAACAAAGGCTGTATTTGTGTATTTTGCTTTATGGGGCTGAAAATATCTAGTAAATTGATCCTGTGGGAGTAATAAATACACATTACTTTATCTTGTACCTCATGTCCTATACCCCAGAGCCTTGATAGAACAACACCACTTAATAGACTTAAAAAAAGAGTAATTACAGTCATTGGTTGTGTGATTTTTCAGCCCTTCCAGCCCTGCCTGACCTTCTAATTTAGCTCACCGTATCTAACTAATGCATTTATATTCATCTTTTATGAAGCATGTGTAGTACAAAATTGACTTTACAGCCTTTAGCAAGCTGTCCTACCAGGTTTGAGGTTTGGTTAGTAGTAAGTAGAATAGTAGCTACCTATCTCTCTATATGTATATATAGATAAAGCACATAGGTGGCTCAGTGCATTTTTATCCTTTAGGGAACATAATAAAAAGTATTTATTGCATTTTTTTTTACTTTAAAGCTTTTATACATTTTAGTGTTATTTACAGCTAAACACAAAGGCAAAAGATGCGAGTGGTTTTTTAAATGATTACTGTTAATGTTTCTGCTTGTCAGAAGTGCTTAAATTTTCCTGCACTTTGTCTAAAAACTTAGTACTGTTGCCTTTTAAGAATAACACATTTTAAAAGATCTTGCAAGTCTGATTTGCAAACACCACTGACAGTTTATGATGAGCGACGATACAAAATTTGCAACATGTTTGTCATTCCTTTGCTCCACATATTAAGGGAGTGGATTAAGAAAAAAAGAAGAACCCAGTGGAAAAAAAATTAAAACAAAATAAAGGAAAAAAAATCAAAGCAAAATATCCACCCCCAAACCTTGAGCTAAAGAGCACACCAGAATATCTCATTCAGTCTTTCTCATGACTTCTACTCAGTTCACTCAGCCAGTAGAACACAATTGTTCTCTATGCATTTTTTCTCTCACCATATGGTCTCCTCATTACCATACACTAAGGGTCCATATGGGGAACTTGTGAAGTGAACTGTATTCATTTTAACTGCCAGATGAGCAGCCTTTTGCTTTGCAAGCTTAGCTTAAGTCATCTGCTGTCTTTATGTTGTTATGGCAACACAGTACCAATAAAAAATTCTAATCTACTGTAAGTGATCACAGTATTTTAAGTGGTTGCCTGTAACTGCCCTCAAAGCAATGGGGCTTGGTCTTTGGAAATGACAAAGGGTTATTGTCAGTTCCAGCAGGTGGCAGTAAAGGAGCCATAGTCTTGATCCACAGAGAAGGGGAGATATGGGAGAAGAGTTTGGGGTTTTGTATTTTTCTCCATGTCTGTTGGATGGGACAGACTGGGTAATGATTAGACTCTCATTCCACCATTCCGTATAGCTATGGACTGATATTCTAGCTTTGGGAATAAAATGGAATAATGAAATGGAAGCCTAGAGAAATGAGACCATTCTCCCTTCTCCTGTGTTCCACAACCTCCATAGCCACTGGGCTGTTTTGCCTGAATTTCAAAATTAGTCATTTCAAATACCATTCTAATTAAGAGTAGCTTAAAATAATGAAAGTAGACAGTAACATCCTTAAATATAAATCATTTTCACCTCCACAGGCCCCATGATACGTTGCATCTCTGGTCTCTCTATCTGTATTGAAAGTGAATGTTTATAGTCTCAGTTCATCAGTTCACATTAGCCTCATGCTGAATATTTAAACACAGAACAATTTGAACACACCATGAAGGAAGACAGTGACTGCACTTTCATTTGGAACAGCAAGGGCTCATCTAATAATAATTTAGTAAATCAGCCATTTAGTGGCTCAGTTGTACCCTGCATTGTGCCAAATATTATTCAGTTCAACTGTACACTTAGAAAATTGAAATTCAGACCAGAGTCACACAGAACTCCTTTGCTTAGTGAAGGAGATGAAACTGAAAACCACCCTCCTTCAAGAGCACTGGTGCTTGGTGATTTATCACAAATGCAGTGTCGGGGCAAAATAAAACAGCTAGCGATATACAGGGTAGTCTAATTATTCTTTTATTGTTTTTATCTTCAATACAAGAACTATCAGTAATTCAGACTGGCAGTGACATTAGTGAAAACAAAAGCAAGAAAATCAGCAGAAGACCATGCCATTCACATGATTTTGCTTATGGGTTCCAAAAAAGAATCAGATGCCCCTTAGATAAAAGAAGGTGTAGGTTCTATCTTTTTTTTATTAGGTAAGAATATTCAAACTTTGGAAATGAGATACACATGAATCCTACTCTAGAGAGCTGAAGCACAAGGGAGAGCATGTTTTATGAAAACTTCCTGTGTGAATCAAATTAACTTCCAAAAATATGTTAATCTGCTTTCTTCTATGAAAAGATAAAAAAATTGTATAGCTCAACATATTTTCCTCAGGCTGCCATAAAACAGTCAAATTCAGTGCCCAGTGGTAGAGATATGTTTGATTCAAGTGACTTGTGGTATTTACTTCTTCTGTTCCCTCTAAATGTCCTCTTTTTTCATTTTGTCCTAAAATATCTAATTTTGAACCCCACCCCACAGTAGAGAGAGCCACTTTTAAGCTACTGTGAGTCTTCATTGAACTATGAGAATGTAAATCTTAATTGAAACTCTAAGAACATATAATTTTGCATTTGAAACTTGACTCTTCCTCTTCCCTTCCTATTATTATTGAATTGTAGTGGTGGGATAATTTGGAAAATGGAGGATAGTTTGGAGATTACTCTCTGCTTTGATTTGGTTGTGAAAGCAGTGACAATCAGAATATGAAATCAGCAGTCCAATTATTAAAGCAATAGAATTTTTCTACACAAGTACTTTTTTGTTTTAGCACAGAAGCTCCTTACATGAAAAAGTATATAACATTCTGCAAGTGGGAATATTTGATACAATTAATAATGATTTAGAAGCAATAACAAGGAGCATACATGGAAGAAAATTCAGACTTTATAGATTTAAGAACAATAAAATGCACCATTTGATAGAGCTATTCCCCATTTTTAGTTCAAGAAAGCAAAATTCAAAGAGCTGAGGATGAGTAGTCTTCTTCACTCTTAGTTCACTATCCTAGTTTTGAACAGTATAATAATTCAGTGCTGACAGCTTTCATTCAAGTAGATAGCAAGTCCCAAAAGATAAAAAAAAAAGGTCAGATATTTGAAAATCCAGAGGTATTGTGTGACAAAATAGGAATATCACTGAGTTGGGAATCCTAGGATTCAATCCCAATTTCTGTCTTAAACTCACTGGAACCATAGATCTTTGAACTGCAGATTCTTCCTTTGTGAAATAAACAGTTTGAATTCAATCATCTCTATGGTCTCTTACACTTCTGGTATCCTCTTATTGAACCATATCTTGGGTATAATAAAGGCCTTGTGCATTCTATTTTTCTTTCATTGGAGACAAGTAGCTAAGAGAGATGAGATGCAAAAACATTCGGGATAGATGTAACCAGTATCCTTGAGCTTTGGCCTTTAACTGGGATAATGAACTTGAACAAAGAACTACAACTCACCAGATTCCTCTTTCTGATCCCAAGCAAGCCTAGTACTTTTGTGTGTATTGTGTGGTACGGGGGAGGAATCTAGTTCAGATTTTCATTTACCAATGATAATAATGCCATTTAGGAGACAATAGTAGAAGTAACCCCTTACCCTAAAAAAAAAAAGCTATTGTCATAATTCTTTTCAGGAATACCTCGTTTTACAACCTATACTTAACTGTTGACATTTGAAAAGCCAACTCTTTTGGTAAAATGAATCAAGCCATAATGTTTCTTTTATGAGATCCCCTTGCAGAAAGGGAAGGCTTGGCACCTCTTGGAGATCAAGACTGGTGATCCATCATAGTAAAGTCAGCTGTCCTAGCCAGCTTCTCAGAGGTCACTCGATCGAACCAGCAGCTCTTACAACTATATTATTGCTTACGGAACAGTAATTGAGGCACCACAGATAAAAATTACCTGGTCTAATAGGCAGTGAACAATTTTCACTCAATAAAATTATAAGCCAAATCATTCATTTCATAACACTCTGACTAATTTATTTGTTGACCTTTTAATATCCATAGCTCTTCAGTGGTATTAACTGCAACTCAGACAAAATCTCTTGTTCATTTTACTTTCATTGATTTTTTTCCCCCTTCCATTGAGGCAATAACAGTCTGTTTGAGAACAGCCTTTTCTTTCCTTGGTGAAAGTCAATCATGTAAGTTAGTAGCCTTATGTTGATATAGCTGCATTAGCTTACAACCTGCTCTAAGTATGACACAAAGCAATCTCACGCTGTCTTTGTAAGCAAGACTAAGCTTTTCAGATTGACTTGGTGACAATTTCAGCCTACATTCATATTCCTGTGTGATGATACAATAATAGATGCAAGAAGAAAAAGGGCTGTTCATTTAAGCTGAACATAAAAGCAAACTGGAAAGCAGAGAGAGCTTTTGAGGTTGCATCAATAGAAAATGTGGTCATTCAGCTTTTGGCTGTATTAATTTCTGAGAATTTCAGCTATTGGTGTTTGGTGGGCTACTTCTCTTTTTAAATACATGGATAATCACCAGTGTGCTATATGGTAGTTACAACTTCCATAGAACTCCTAGTATAATAAAATACTATAAAATCTTTAGAATGTAGAGTTATAAACTATAATTGTTAACTCATTTGTCATTTTATGCTTTCCTAGAAATAAATGCTTGTTACCTGCATCTAATCTATGCTCCTCCTTTTCATTTTAATTTAGTTCAAAGTGGCCCTTAGTTATAATGAGAATGTCACTTTCAAGAGAAACACATTTAATTACAACCATCATGGAATGTAAGTGACTCTACTCAGTTATAGGGCTTATGAGAAGTGTTTAAAATCTGATGCTGAGACATTTTCATGTTTGATAAGCTTTATTTTGAGCATTTTAGATTATTAGAATAATGCATATTTGGGGAATTCCTCTCTTGACAACAAATAAAGTGGCAATGAAGTATCATTTTGATTATTTCTCATACATTTCTCATTGTACCGATTTTTAATATGAAACAGTTCTATTCTGAAATATAATTAGAGTATTGGATTTGAAGTCATAAGAGGAGGGCTTTTCTACTAGCTTTGCCCTTAGTAGTTATGAGACTCTAGGCAAATAATTTTTCTCTCTCTTCATTTTCATGTCCTGACTTAGAAAATGGGGAGAAGGGGAAGAGAGTAGTAGTGATGGTGTTAAGGGGTTTAGATGAAATAATGTAGTAGTCAGAGCACCTCTAGCTCTAGAGAATATGATACTACATGGATAAATAAGGCAAGGAAGAATGAATCTCATTCAGTTTAACAAATATTTTTGAATACTTTTATATATATGACTGAGCCAAGTAGATTGTGGAGTAGATAGAGAACTGGATAGTCAAGTAGTTGTGAGTTCAAATTCTGCATTAGTCATGTGCATTCCTGGGCAACTTACTTAACCATGAAGGGTTTGGAATCAATAGACTCTAAGGTACTTTTCTACTCTCTATAATCTTCAGAGATACCAAAAAAGGAAAATATGTCATTAAGAGAAGAGTGGCTTTAGAACCCAGGAAAGAGCCCTCAATTTAGAGTTGGCACGGTACTACCTGATATCCCTGAAAAAAACACTTAGTTCTTCTTGGCCACACTTTCCTCATCTGTTAAAAGAAAGGGTTGGACATCTAGTCCAACTGGCTTTTTCCAGTTCTAAATTGATGATTATTAGCCTGGGGGACCTATCAAAACATCATTAAGATATTCAAACACAAAGGGAAGGGAAACCATAGTCCAAACTCAACCTCCTTAAGGACAGCATCTATGCCAGGTTCACTATCTTATTACATTATGGTATATTAAATGAATTATTTGGAATCCCCAGGAATTATATATAAAATAAAACACTAAAATGTTAAACTCTAAAATCTATTATATATCTATAGCAAAAAAGTCCATGCATTCTAGCCCGGGGAATAGATTAAAATGCTGATTTCTTTATTAGAAGAGCAGAATAGGCTATTGGAATATAATCAGAATTAATCCTAATTTCATTTTATATATATAGATATAGAGAAAGAGATATATAAAATGAAATAAACATCTAATTCATACAAACTCTTGGGCTAAGAGGCAGCTAGGTGGTGCAGTGGACAGAACACCAGCCTTGAAGTCAGGAAGAGCTGAGTTCAGATATGGTCTCAGACACTTAACACGTTTAGCTGTGTGACCCTGGGCAAGTCACTTAGTCCCAACTGCCTCAGCAAAAAAAAAAAAAAAAAAGATAATACAAAAGAGATATATTGATGCATCACTGCTTACATTTGTAAAGTGCTTTACAATTTATAAATATTTTCATCACAACTACTTTTTTACTGTGTCCACTTTACAGAATAGGAAACTGAAGCTAAGGAATATAAGTAATTTCCCAATAATGTAGCTAAAAATCGTAGCATTAGGAAGAGATCTCATGTGCCCTGACTCCAGGTGAAGTATTTTTTCCTAAAACATCACAATCCCTATATAATATAGGCCCTGACCTCAAGATGGGGAGCTAAGACAAGCATACCAAATACTAGACCAATTATATATCACAAAGGAGAACATAACAAGGAGATGCAAGAAGAATAACATGAATCATTCTACTTCATTTAGTCTCTAAACTTCTTTTGAGACAATATCCCATCAGTATAAAAAATTTTGAACATGTACCCAAAATATACAAATAAATATATACATACATATATATATATATAATGTTATACCCATGTGCCACTGCACTAAAATTCTGTACATTATAAGTTATACAAAATAGAAATTTAAAGGAATGAAGCAATATTCTAAAATAATATTTTCTTAAAATTACAAAAAGATTTGCTGCCTAAAATTTTAATAATGATTTTTGTGAGATCAGTATGATTAATGTTCTCTTAAAAAACTCAGTTTACACGGCAACAACAGTATTACATGGTGATCAATTCTGATGGACATGGCTCTCTGCAACAAAGAATTGTCTCAAACCAGTTAAAATTGTTCAATGAAGAAAACCATATACACCCAGAGAGAGGGATATGAAATATGGACCACAACATAACATTTTCAGGATCTCTATTGACATTTGCTTGCATTGTGTTGCCTTTCTCTGATTCTTTTTTTTTTCTTGTAGATAGGATTTTTCTTGCATAACTTCTCAAGCATTTCAACATTATTAACATGTAGTGGACTTCCTGCCATCTAGGAGAGGGGAGGGGACTGGGGGTAAAATTTGTAATGGAAAGCTCTGTAAAGATCAATGTTGGGAAACTACCCATATACATGTCATACAAATAAAAAGCTTTAAATAAAAAAAATGCAGTTTAATAATTTACCATACAATGATTTGAAGGTCTAGTTATAAGTAAATTTGTCTCAATATTCAGTTTTAATATTTGTCATGCCTAAAACAGATATCTCACAAAGATACAAAGGATAGAAATGTTTTATAGACTGTGCTCATTTTTCAGTTTTATTCACAAGTTACATAGAAGATTTTTGGTGAATTTTGACCAGTAAACTTCTTTCTTTTGAAGTCAACTAGTTCCTCTCAAAAACTATTCAGATGTTTTTTCTGTTTTTTTATACAAATTACTTTAAAACTCATTGAAACTCTTCATTTGGAAGCTTTTTAAATAGAGTAGAAAATTCTGCTATCAATTCTTAATGTGTGTACAGATGAGAATTTTTATATCTAACCCACTTACATTATTTTGAGCAATGCAGAGAGGAGAGTAAAATATCTTTCCAGAAGGAAAAGGTAGTAAATAGTGTGAAATGATGCAGAGAGGCAAGAAAGATGAGGACTGAGTATATAACTTGAAGAGATCATTTGTATCTTTGAAGAGAAGAGTTTTAGCTGACTGAAGAATGGAAGTTAAGTATGAGATTATGACCTTGGAGACCGAAGGAAAATAGGGCTGCAGGCAGAAATAGGGAAGTTCAAAAGAAGCATGAGTTTGAAGGGAAAGATAATATAAAGAAATTTGTAATGTCAATTACAAGCTATCCATATATTCTCAACCAAGACAGTTCTTTCTGTCCTAATCAAGAAACGGAAAGGGCAGCCACTGTCCTGGAATATGAGCTTGCTCTTCCCCACTTGGGTATTGTGCTGCTGCCACAAGATGATCATGTGTATGTGTAAAATATTTCTTGTATACCTGTTGCTAAATTAACATAAGTATAGCTACTGTGAGGGATCAAGATGGAACACAAAGCAGAAAAGGTTGGGAATCTGCACAGCTCTCATTGTTAATGGATTGGATAAAGGAAGTTGTATAACATGACCTCAAGGGATAACCAATCAGTATGGAAAGATGAGTGCATGTCATACATTGCCCATGATAACCAGTCATAATAGAACTATCAAGAGCAAGGTGGGATGTATACTCATCTTTTCATACTGAGGTTATCATGTAGCTCCAGCTTGAGACCACTGATCTAGCTAATGCTACATAAATAGTTGAGTTATATTCTCAGCTGAATCTGAAGGACTATCTAATAACTATTATGAAATACTTGTTTTGACTTCTGTATAAAATCAGACTCATCCATATTTTGGCCATTCTCAATTTTTAATTTGTGTTCTTTCCCAATGATTTCCAGAACTGTGACCTATCAAGTGAAAAAGAAGCTAGAAACTGTTCCTTCACATTATGGTGGGATTCTCACTCTCCAAATATCTGATTTTATAAATCATATATTAGATATAAATGGACAGCTATTATTTATAGGTTGATTTATTTATCCTAAGGGAAAGGAAAAGGTTAAATAATTGCATAGTGAATTTTTGAACTACCTAGACTGTGTATCCAGATAATCTTCAGTATTCAAAATATTGAACTGACTTTCTGAATAATTTTATCTTTGAACATTTATATAGATTTTTTTACTTTGAACATATAAATGTGGATAATAAATACACACTAATTCTCAGAAAAATGGGTGCCAGAAATTAAATAGACCTATATACCTCCTGATATCCATGTTTGCTTGCTTTCTCTTAGAAGGTAAATGGTCCATTGAGACTATTACAGTGGAATGCTAGGAAGGATCAAATAGTTAATCCACAGCTTAGAACCAGGCATTCATTTTCTATAAGGGTTGTGGCTTTTTTGATGTACAAAAGTATTCAGGGAACCTAAAGTATAGTTAATATGACTTGACATTCATGTAGAATAGCCTCTTCATGACATTGTTATTATAAGGTTCACATGAAATAACACAAGTAAAGCTCATTGGAACTCTTAAAACACTATATGATTGATAGCTATTTTTAAGGCATTATTATTATGAAAGGAGCATATGGATGAAAAACACCTGTACCAGAAAAGATTAATTATATCAATAACAAAATCAAAATTTAAACATAAGCAGAAAGGAATATTCATCCAAGGGTGGCATATGGTACAATCATGGTGATCAAAATTAAACATGTTGGGTTTATATTTCAGATTGAACCAAAATTTTGGGCCAAATGGAATAGAGCCAAAGTAAAGGTCTTTTGAATAAAAAAAAAATTAAGTGGTTCTCTATGTGCAAACCACTTTGCTAAGTAATGATGATAAAAATAGAAAAAAATTACAGTCACTTTTCTCAAGGAGTTTATATTCTGAGGGAAGCAACATATTAAAGAGCATTCTACTAGAGGGCAGATTGAAAGGACTAGAAATAGCAAGAGTTCAGAAGTGAAGTGGATGGCAAGGCCCAATAATCATTAGGCTACACAGAAGATCAGAAGGAACTACCATGTACTATAGATCATAGAAACAAAGTGTGGAGGACACTAAAAGGGAATGGCAAAGCAGATATTAAGTCTTAGTGGACCTCCAGCTTATTGGAAGGTATAGTTTTTGCCCTCTGAGAAGATCTTTTGCACTTCTAGTGAGTACTAAACAGTAAAATGCAAATTATATACTTTAATTGTTCTCTAATTTTTAAATGCATGTTATTTATATTCCTAAGCTTATTATAAGTTTTTTCTGAAGAATTTACAATCACAAAGAACTTATTGAATGCCTCTCCTGTCCTTAGCATCATATTTGGCACTATAGAGGGTAAAGAGAAATATGAGAAGTGATCTCTGCCTTCAAGGATGTTTCAGTCTAATTGGAAAGAGAAAATTAAAATATGTGAAAAAATGTGAAAAAATAGTGATTTATATGAAGAAATATATTATTGAGTGCTATATATTTAATAACATAAAATCTACAATAAGAATCCAGAGGAGAATAAATTTCAATGTGTTAGAGTGTTTCATGTAGGAAGTGGGGTTTGACCGAAACCTGGAAGTATGGGTATATTTGTAATATCTATAGGAAAGGGGGGAAACTGTTCCAGATAAAAGTGACAAGGAAAAAATATACATGCTTTAATATTTCAAGTAAAATTAAAATTTTGTTAATGATGAAAGGAGATTAGATTTATGAATAAAGAGATTTAGCAGTGGAGAATAGTGGAAGATAAGATTGGAATAGGTATAGTCAAAGGATGTTGAAAGCTTCTTTTCTCTTCCATATAGCACCTAGAATGTGCTAAGAAAATATAAATGCCTTTCAAGATATTCAATATTAATTTTAATTGTGATGACTACAGTTGATAAATACTTGCTACTACAACAAAAAGTTTAAAGACATTTTTTCATGTACTTGTAGCAATACAATAAATACTGCATCCATTATAACATTACTGATTGTTAACTTGAAGTAGAAAAGAATGTTATTCTGGTTTTATCCTTGATATTTCTAAGATCATAATTTCTCCTTATGTTATACAAAAAATACCGTGTAGAATCTTACTGAATCACCTATGTCACTACTCACTGTCACAAAACAAAAGATAAAACTTAGTGAGAAGACATATATATATATATATATATATATATAGTTTAGAGGATTTTTCATAATATACATGTTAGAAAAACTTTTATAAGGTAATTTACTATTATAAAGCACTTTAAACACATCAATTGATTCTTAGCTTTTTCCCAAGAAAGGTAGTATAAATATTACTCCCATTTTACAGATGAGGGAGCTGAGTCTCAAAAGTTAAGTGACATACTCAGTCATACCACTAGTTAAATGGTAGAGATATTCTGTATAAATATCCTGTGCTCTTTCCATTATATCATGAACATTTAAATGAAAATTAAAGACATTAAAAAGTATTCTCATTTACAACAAGTATTGGTTCATAAATGACAGTGAATCACTTTAGCCTAAGACATTTTTCTTTGCATTTGTGTGTGTGTGAAAAGATAGACAGAGAGAGACAGAGACAGAGACACGGAGAGACAGAGAGACAGGGAGAGAGGAGTGATTGTTTTGGAGCAATTTTTTACTTTCATGCTTTAGATTACATTCACAGAAAGATTTGGTTAAATTTCTTTAAAAAAGGAAAAATATCATGAAAAGTAAATGCTATACAAATTAAATATTAGAGTTAGTCAAGTATTCTTTTTAGCTATTGAAATTGCAAATCAATATAGAGGAATTTTTATATCTTCATTCTTAATGCCAAAAAAATAAGAGTTTAGGAACAATTTCAGAGACAAAAGATTATATGAGACACCTAGCTCTTCCCTTCTGGGAAATTTCTTTTCTAACATCTTAGACTCAATCATTTTCCAATGTGAAATTACAGATATTTTCAAATTACCATATAAAACTACAAAAAAATTACACTCATGACCATAGTAGAGATAGCATACAGTATCAATTTGATTTTAAAAGGCATACATCTTTTTTATTACCTGTCATTTTTATAATACCTTTTACAAATTTAATCAATACATTTTAACATTCTATATACTTTAAGTGCAATATACAATAAATATTCAAGTTTCATCTTAAACATGCTTTAGCCTTTAAATTGTTAAAACTGCAGTGCCCTTTCAATCTACTTACATAATGTCATAAAATATACATTTCAAGGTAAATGAAGTCAGCTACTTCAATTTAGTCCCTCAAACTGGTAGTAAATGAGAGGTTAACACTATGGTGCCAAACCCATTATTGAGTAAATTTAGCACCTTGGACAGCTCTGTAAAATCTTTATTGCTTTCCTGACCTGCTCGTCATGTTCTGTCTGTGTGTTCAGTGGCTCTCAGCTCTGATTGAAAGGCAATATATTAGATCCCGAACACAAACACGCTCGGGGGCTAGTTCACTGGGAGCGTAATGACATGGAGGTGAGAGCAATTTTCTGGTCATCGCAATCCAAGCACCTTGCAAGGTCCATTGCGCTAACTCATAGAAGGCTTAGGAGCTCCTCTCTCTTTCCTATAAGCTAGAAATAACTAATATCACCAGAATAACTTTGGTGAATCTGAGACCAATTTAGACTCTCCCTCAAATCCCAAAGTTAATATTTCAGTGAAGGATATCCTACCCATTTTAAAATATTATTTTAAGGCAGGGCTCTCAGCAAGCCTTATGTAGGCTCTCTCTGCTTAAGGCTGCTTGCTGGCTTCAGCTGATGCTCTGTTGATGACCTGGTTGTGTAATATGTATTGAATGGGAAATATGCTTTAAGCATTATGAACCAGCAAAAACGCCTACAGTTAAGAACTTCAAGGGGAAAAAACCTTGAATTTTTCATGTTCAACTGATAAAATTAAAATAAAAATAAAAAAGAATTCAAAATTCTAAAATGGTTAATTTTGATTTTTTTGGTTATACTAAAAAATTACCTTTCAGCAGTGAAACTGTGACATTTGATAGCATTTTGTGCTCTCATAGTAGAATGCATTTCTTACTGCCATGCATCTCAGACCTAAGATGAACTTATCTTTTTCTAGTTGTGGATTCAATAATATATAAGAGAGGAATCATTGTTTAAGTTACTAGAATGATTCTATCATAAGAAAGAACCCTTTTTATAAGTTCAAGTTCTAATGTATATAAAAGCATGTTGTTTTTTCTGAAGAGTAAAAGGAGAAATATATATGTGTGCATGTATGTATAAATTTCTGAAAGGCTAAATGCCAGCATAAATATTTATTTGAAAAAAATAAATGTCTAGATAGCTAAAAAACACAGATTTGAGAAAATAAACTAAATTCATGCTGTTTTATTTTAATCTTTCCTGGGAGCCAGATAAGGCAGCTGGCTTTAGGAGAGCTCTGTGAAAGCATCATAGACCACATTTGATATGAGGATAGAGTTTAGTGCATCCATACCCATAGTGAATTATTAACCAGTGTGGTCAAATACCACAACAAAACAACAAGAAGAAAAGAAAGGCAAATTCTCTGGTAAACTACCTTTAATATTAAAAATTTTGTTTCAGATATATTGATTTAAAACTCATTGATTATATAGTGCATTTCACTTCATGTGCAAAAAAATAACTGAAATGTATTTTGTGAAGAGGGCTAGAGCAGCTTAAGGCAAGCGTAAATGTTTATTGAGAACTCCAAACCCCTCCATCTCATTTTTGAATTTAGGACATTATATATGTCATAAGTAGTTACTGCAGTATGACAACTATTTCATCTTATATTATAGAGAATTTAAAATTGAAAAAATGCTAATATGGATCTAAAAGCTTGTCATTTCAAGAGTTTTTCAAGGATTTTTGAAGAGCCTATGGTGACAGCGAAATGAATGCAATTATATCCCTATTTTCTGATCAGAGTCTACGATCTATGACAACTGAGTATCACAGCTCCTTTTTTGTGTAGACTATCTAGTGTGGAAAATATTTGAAGTTGTATTTTTAAAAAATTTTATACATACCCTAAACACCTTATTATAAATTATTTTCAACAACTTTGTTGTGCATTTGTGATTATTTGCAATGTGTATACTTCTCAGTAAATTAATTTCTTTTATATTTGCTCTTTGTGCATTATAGAGTGAATGGATTTTCAGGAGCTAATTATAAAAATGTGTCCAAACCTTCAGAGTATTTGGGCAGAGTGTAGATGGTAAAAATCTTGTTGAGTTATTCAAACCAGCAAAAAGGACAGTTTCTACCTTGTTGCCAATACTTTTTCCCCCATGATTTTTAAATTTGGTTTCTTATATACTTAAAAGCAGACAAGGCTAGATTTGTCAATGGAGTGTGAGGATGAAGCAAAACAAAACAGAACATTCTGGAGCTTTCCATAAGGATAGTCACAAATGAGGGGAGTAAAAGACTGATGAAATTCTAGTGAGATTTTTATAAAATAAATGTAGGTCGGTCCAGCCTTGAAAACTGCTTTAAAGTGAGCCTGAGGGCTTGGGGGTAGGGAAAATTATGCTTAAGATTGTTTGGAAAAGAGGAAGGATCACATTCCTTCATCATGTGGATTGACTTCTGGGCACTCTTATATCATGGTTCTGACACACAAGAGAGAGAAACAAAAGTATTTTTAATGCTACATGTTTCCAGTAGCTGAAGATTGATTGGAAATATCTTGAAAATGACCTGTCTGATAAGGTCACAGTTCCTGGAATAAGCAATTAAGTGCAAAATAAACACATCTTAGGGATTCATAACATGCACTGAATGGCATCGATTGTAGTAATCTAGTAAATGACCTCAGAATTGTATTCTGCAATAAACGTATGAGTGCTTTATCCTGCAGATGGCAGACAATTGACTGATGTATTTTATCTTGCAACCCCAATGACGCTCACCTTTTGACTCGATTAAATGTATATGTGAACAGGGATAAACTCATGATTTAACATCATTCTGGAAGTCCTTCCCAAAACAGTTCTGTTTGAGGACTTCTTTGGAAATGAGACTGGGGGACTGTAACTGTATGAAAAGATTAAAGCAAAGTCCCTTCACTATTATCTTTGCTTCACTCAAAGGAATATACCTGTTTTTCTATTGGCAGGAAGTAATACTCAAACGAGCTGCTGATTTAGTGGAGGCTCTCTATGGTATGCCACACAATAACCAGGTAAGGATGTTTTGATTTTACAACATAAATAGGGCTTATTGCCCTATTGAGAGGGAGGTGGAAAGAATATGAACAAGTTTAGAAATTGTGTAATTCATATTACAATATTGGATAATTCAATTATTATTCTCTTTTTATAATTCTTTTTTTGCTTTCCCTCATTATTTACCTTAAAAAAGAACTACTATGAAAAAGTAGAAACTATTTCATGTAAGTGAATGAAGTTATTTCAATGTAGTTCTTTTTCACTCCTGTTTCTAAGAAAAGCTGGGGACCATGGAAAAAGGGGCCGGCATTTTTGTCCTAAAAGGAATAATGTGACATTTGCTCAGTGTCATCTGCTTGTTTGGACCATTGTTTAGTCTACAGAAGACCCAGCTCTTCATGACTCTGGAGGGTTATAGTTTCTTCTTCATGCCTTTTAAATCAGTATATAGCCCTGCCCCCAGAGGGATGAAGTGGTTTGGATGCCATTATCTCAGATTGTGGTACCAACAATGCTAGATTTGGTGTCTGAAAATCTGATTGTAAGTCACCACCATCATTTGACATTGATATTTATACAATACTTTAAAGTTTTCAAGTATTTTATACACTTCATCTAATTTGAACCTCACAATGAATTTGGAAGGTAGGTTGTGCAGAGATTTTCCTGAATATACAGATTAAGAAACTCAGACTCAATAAAGTCAGGTGGCTTGCCTTTGGTTATATAGCTGGAAGTATCAGAAGTGGGATCTGAACCCAGGTTTTTCTGCCAAGTCTAGAATTCTATGCCCTATATTAATGTTGTCTCCACAAAACTCTGTCAAGCACCAATAAGCAGTACCTTGCCTGACCTAAACAGTAGCTAGCAATTATACTGCATTTTCATGTGCTATTACGCACCCTGGGAGAGAGATACTACTATCACCCCTATTCTACAGATGAAAAAAAATGAGACTGAGACAAGTTAAATGTACTGCCCAGCATCACACAAATATGTGGGTCAGGATTTGAAACCAGATCTTCCAGATTCTAACTAAGCTCAGCACTCTATGTGTTACATTACTTGTGTTTTGGGAACATGTTAGTTCCCACCAAAAGAAAGATAAATGCTACCATACTAGAGGAAAATAATTGGAACATTCATTTTATTTTTTAGGAAATCATACTGAAGAGGGCAGCTGATATTGCAGAGGCATTGTACAGTGTTCCTCGTAACCACAACCAGCTTCCTGCCCTTGCTAACACTTCTGTTCATGCTGGAATGATGGGAGTTAATTCATTCAGTGGACAACTGGCAGTGAATGTCTCAGAAGCCTCACAAGCCACCAATCAGGGTCAGGAATATCTACCACCCGCATCCTATTCTCTCTACTTCTTCTCCCCCACCTTTCCTAATTATTCTTTCAAATAATATTTTCTCTATATGTCATTCCCAGTTCTTATATGAGTTGTGTTATTTTAAAACTTAGTTTTTGGTTGTCAGCACTACTGGTCAAGAACTTGAGATCGGCATGGAAGTGTGAATTTTCTATCTATATGTTTGATTGTCACATAAATATAATATATATATATATATATTAAAAATATAAAAATACAGGTGACAGATAGCAAAGGAGGCCATAATTAAAGTCTCAAGGGCCAAGGGAAAGCATTAGCTCTTGCCAATGGAAGAGAAGTTTGTTAGCTTCAGGGTAGAACCCCTTAAACTGCAATTTATTTCTGTGGCAAAGTCATAATTTATAGAACTTGTGTTCCTACTTTCTTCTGAAGAAAGTATATATCCCAAGGTTGTATCTTTTTCTTGCTTCCCATTTTAATCAGAGAGCTGGTGACCCTAAAACCATGTATGTGATTGTTGGCCCACTACTCACTGGATTGCAGGGGAGAGTTGGAAAGGGAGAATAAGAAAAGATCCTCATTTTCTTATCTCACCCAAAAGTACCCTCCCACTTAAATACCTCCCTTATTCTGGATTTTCTCTATTCCCAGGTTTTACTCGAAATTCAAGCAGCGTATCACCACATGGGTATGTGCCTAGCACCACCCCACAACAGACCAACTATAACTCTGTTACCACAAGTATGAATGGATATGGCAATGCCGGAATGTCTAATTTAGGCGGATCCCCAACCTTCCTCAATGGCTCAGCTGCCAACTCTCCCTATGCCAGTAAGTAGTGTTGTTCTGCATTTCTGCACGTTTTCATCAAATAGAAATGGAAACTCACTCTGCTGCTCAATATTTAGTTTCTATTTTAGACCTCAGAAGCTCAGCCTGGGTGCTACTCTCTGTTCCCAAGCCTAAAGGGTATGCAATTAAAGTCACCCATGATGTAAACCCTTACTGTCAAGATTTTTCACAAGCTAATGCCAAATTCCCTTTCTTTAAAAAAAAATGCTTTCCCTTGATTTTCTCCCTGTCTCTGATTTTTGTTTAAAGTTAATTTCACTTGAGAAAATGAATAAGAATTAAATAAAAAGAAAGAAATGTGAAATTTTCTTTCTTGTCCAGTTGAGTTCAGCTTCAGTGGCTTCTAGATAAATAATTTATAGACCAATGCATCTTTAGATCTATATATGTTATATAGAATTGAAGAATTTTAGTTCAAGTCTCTCATTTTACAGATGAGCAAACTGAGGTCTAAGTAACTTGCTCCAGATTGTGCAATTATTAAATGAGGAAGCTTACACATGACTCCAAGTGCAGTGCCCTAGGCCACAACTTTAAAAGTATGCATTTCTAAATAAAATCACTATGTTTATACAATCACAGGATAGTTGGAGAAATTTAAGAATACTATGCCAAGTTTATGCTGCAGAGAATATAGTCTTGAAGTCAAAAGTCTTGCTAAAATATCTTAGATTTGAATTTGCATACAGAAGAAATGTTCATCCAACACTATTTAGTAATGATGATTTGGATGTGTTTAAAATAATTTTCTTTTTCTTAAATTAAAAAGTGACCTACATATATGCATATGTATACATATAAGGTTAATAATTTATCATAATTTGGCAATGTCCAATGGAGTCAACATGAATTCAAGAGGAAGCTGCTGCTTTTTTTTTTTTAGATTTCAAGATAAAGGGAGAGAGAAGATCTATCTTATGCTACCAAAGCACTTTTTTCTATAGATTCTTGGATTCTTCACTTAGTGCAGTATAAGGCCTTTATAAGTGTAGAACTTCTTAGTCATTGAAACTACTGAAAAAACCCATTCCTAGAACTGTGTGTACTAAAGAGTTACTATTTAAGGTCAGCCTTCACTCCTCTTACTTTTTATTTTGATTCATCAGAAGGTTGTCCCTGGTAGACCTATCATTTCACTAATACCTAATCCATTCAATCAGAAAATGTTTCAATCATGACCTGAAAATTAAAAGGTGGCATTCTTAATTAAATCAATAAACTAATTGCTGTATAGTAGCAATTCAATTTAGGCACTTTGATTGCTCAGCCTTCCTGAATACTTGCAGACACCAAGTGACTTCAGCCTAAGATTGTATCTGTCAGACTGTGAAACTTTGAACATTTAATTTCCATTAATTGATTTCCTCAGTGTTCACAAATATAGTATCAGATTCTCAAATAGGCACTCAGATGGGACGATTTTATCTGCATAAATGCAAATAAAATAATAACAGAAAGCCCAAATGATTTGAGATTTTTCCTCTATAACATTTAATTATTCATAAGCTACTCATGTTGAAAAATTCCAAATGGGATTTTTTAAAAAATAAATAAGACAAGTCTTTCCACTAGTGAATGCCCTTTCTGGTGTGGTGTCTGATAACCAATAATATTGTAACAAATGGAAGTGTTTGACTGTATTTCACCCCTCCTTCTTTGAGATTCCCCACTTCTAAACACACATAATGATCACATTTGCCAAAGAGATTAATTGCCTTCTTCAGTGAAACAGCGGGACTTCAAATCTACGTATATTTAAAAATCAAACCTCTAGTACAGGAATTTTGCAATTTAAATAGGGATTATTATTGAGCGCATTTTCACATTTATAAATCCTTGGAGAGGTATAAAAATGCTACCCTCATTAAAAGAAAAATACAGTTTAGAAAATATATCTGTGAAAATTCTGAAGACAGCTCTGTTTTCCTGCTGCAGAAGCACCTGATAGCCTCATATTTGGCTTTGAATATTGCCTAAAATTGATCAGGGTCTGCAATTATAGTACTGACGGACTAGTTCCGCAAAGCCTGTCATCCCATTTCAACTGTGTCAGGTGACACAAAGTAATCAGTTGCTACTCATGTAAACTTGCCAAAGCCTTAGACTCAGATATAAATATTAGCCAAATAGCCCATGTAATGCAGGGGACCATTCATGGAAAAAATGTTTTCCTTTGCAATTAGCAATGAATAAGGAAACTTTTTCTGAGATTTGGCTCAGAAGCTTAGAATGTCAAATTGTGGCTAAACTAAAAGTCAAAATGCTAGTGCCCATCAGTCCATTAAGGATAGAAGAGAGTGTGGATTTGTGTGAACAGATGGCTTATGGAGAAAAGACTGAAGATAGCCTCTCAGCAGAGAGAAAATCAAGTTGTGTGTGGGATAGCAGGACTCTCTAGAGAAGATGTGTTTATTGAAATAAACAAGAGCTAAATCACTAGTACCAAAAGATTAAAGACAAACTCTAAAGGAGATTTTGGCTGGTGGAGAATATGCATCTATCCCATCTATCTTAGGTCTCTTGGTTAGCTAACCCTCTCCCCCAGTACTGCCAAAGTTTTCTCATCATTAGTCATCATAGGATTCTGACTACCAGTCAGTATTTAAATATCATGGTAATATGTGTGAACACAAGGACATGCTTCTCTCTCTCTCTCTCTCTCGTGTGTGTGTGTGTGTGTGTGTGTGTGTGTGTGTGTGTGTGTGTGTG